>JAQQTP010000054.1:11282500-11882500 GCA_029884605.1 Ormosia emarginata | reverse complement strand
CCACGACCTTCTGAATCACAGAACTTTGATCAGTAGCATCTAATGATATTAATTTGCTTTTATAAAAGACACCGACGATTCCAATCCTACAAATTGACAACTAATACTATTACAGTATTATCTGAGAAGCGTTCTCTTTTTCTGGAATGAGTATTTTCTGCTGTTGAGGCAACTGATCTAGCTATTGCAACCTGCTGGAATATTGATGGAGAACAACCCTAGTTCTTCATCCGGAACAGATAGAAAATTCATTGAGAGGAATAGAAGAAATCAAATGAAGGCTCTCTACTGCAGGCTCAAGTCACTTGTGCCTCAACAAAGCTCAAGGGTTTCCCCCTCTTTCTCTGTCTCTACCCCTTAATTTTCTTCTCTTAGCTATATATATATATATATATATATATATATATATATATATATATATATAGAGAAATATTTATTGTGAGAAAATGAGAGGAGTAAATTTTGATTATACATATATATAAACACTACTCATAGCAAAACTATTATCTAGTAAATGGTAAATAGTTTGACAGATGATTACTCTTTCTTTTGTATATATGAATCTGCTGCAGGAGGCCATTTCACTGCCGGATCAGCTAGAGGAAGCCACAAACTACATAAAGAAGTTACAGATGAAGCTGGAGAGAATGAAGGACAAGAAGAATACCCTACTAGGAATTGAAAGGTCAAATGTGAGCATGAATGGAGGAAATATCACTGTGGGCATAAAATCTCCACAAATTGAGGTCCAACAAATGGGTTTAGCCTTAGTGGTTGTTCTAATAACTGGGTTGGATTGTCAGTTCATGTTCAATGAGACCATTCGTGTTCTTCATGAAGAAGGAGCAGATATTGTTAATGCCAGTTATAAAGTTGTTGAAGACGCAGTTTTCCATACAATTCACTGTCAAGTGAGCTAGAAATCCGATCCCTAATTAATTGATGAACAAAAATTGGCTATTTGAAAGGAGAAAACTTACTCCAACTTCATTTAATATGTTACTATGTGTTTATTAATTCAATTAAATAGAGTTTGAAGTAACCCATGACAATAGATTAAATGAGGTTAAAGAGAATTTTTTCCTCCTAAAGTTAGAGATAAGTTTTGTTCATAATTGATATTTCCTACATATGTATTTATGTAACTCTGTTGCATATATTGTTCAGGTAGGAGAATCTGCCAATGGAGCGGCCAGGATATCTGAGAGACTAAAGAATTAAGTTTATGTATGCTGGTAACTGCTTAATTTGGTGAAAATCAAAATATGATTAATTAATTCCAAGAGACTACCATTCTAGCTAGTAAGCAAATTCACATTCTGTGTCCTATTTGCCTCTTGTCTTCACTGATCATGAAAATGACAGACTTGTTGCATAGCACATGTAGACAGACCTGTTAATTAAGTGATCATGAACCACCAAAAGATAACCCATTTAAGCCATAAATGACAGCAACTTACAAATAAGCGTGTGCATATACAATATTTCCCTATATCGCTGTTTAGATTCAGATTATTCTTTCTTTCTGTTGTATATAGAAGTTGCAAAATCTGATGGAAAAAGTCTTTTAAGTTTATTATATAATTAGGGTTACACGTGTTCCTGTTTCAGATATGGTTAAATATTCTGTTTGGAACCAAAAAAGAAATGAAGAGAAAACGGAAGGAATGAAAATTGATAATGAATCTAGACATGATCCATGAATTCATAAATTACAGCTTTTCATTCCCTCTATTTTGTTCTTTATCTTTTATTACCAACCAATGGGGTGTTGTTTGATTGTATTAGAATCTGGAAAATCTTGTACAAAAAAAAAAAAAAAGCTGGAAAACCTGTTAAGTAAAGTGTGTGAATTTCATTCTTTTAGATTCAACTTGATGTGGTTATATATAACTGCAAAAATTCACACTGAAAATCGGGGGAAAATAGAAAGATTTTATACAATGAAGAAATAGGTCAATTTAGTTTTCTTGTTCCAAACAGTATTGGTTGGGTAAACTTGTGTAGTCTACGCTAACTTATAAAATTATAGTTTAAACTATGCTCTTAATGGATAAGTATAAATATTATTACATGTACACAAGCACACAGCACCGTTTTTTGGCTTTGCGCCAACTACCCAACCAGGGGTAGAGGATGAGAGTTCAACTCCCCTTCCCCTTCAAAAAATATAAACCTCCTAGCAATAAAAAGCTGCTGTCAAATTTTCTAAGCAATATAAATTATATATATATAGTGAGATGAATTTTTATTGTAAGAAGGTGAAAAGAATAAATTTTGACTAAGGGTGAAAATAGGTCGACTTTTCCTTAAACAAGTCTGACCTGTATTCTAATTATAAGGCCCGAACCTGGCCTGTAACTTGTAATAGGTCAATTTTTAAGGTTTGACCTGACATTTTTTAAAGTGTAACCTAACCTGAAAACTTATTTAAATATCTACTTTGTAATGAAATATTTAAATAAGATAATAGACCTACCTTTAAATAGGGTAATAGATTATTACATAGACTAACAAACTTGGCTAACAGACCTACCTTTAAATAGGACAACAGACCTTTACATAGACTAACAAACTTATCTTTAAATAGGTTAATATGTCTTTACATAGGTTAATAGACCTACCTTTAAATAAATCAACATGCTTTTACATATGTTAACAAACTTAAGCCTTAAAATAGGCTAATGAACCTACTTAAGACCAATAGGTCTTTGTTATAACTTAATACTCACTTTCTAATTTTATAGATGCTCATAACTTTCTTACTCTAATCTTTGGTCGATGTGAGACTTGGAGATATACCAAGTTATAAAATTATTAAAGACATATAGTTACAAAACATAAATATTGAACCTATGCTCATCTAATTGCAACATGAATGCAAGAAATACTAGAGTTATAATGAATTAACATCATGATAATAATTGCATATTATATAATGAATTGACAAGAAAGATAATATCATAATATTAATAATTGGTGAGGTCAGCATATTGTCTTAAGAATCTCACAAACAACTAAATGAGTTAGACATGAAACATAATTCAATAACTTTGGTACGTAACTTTTTGTAAGGTTCCTGCAACTAGAGACAAAATAATTACACGATTTAATCATAATGAAATTAAAATAATTATCTTACATATGTTATTAACAAATATATAAACAAGAAATCCAGAAATAGCATAGGTTATATATTCATGTTTTGCAACTATATGTCTCCAATAATTTATTAACTTAGTATATCTTCAAGTCCTACATTTATCAAAAACTAGAACAAGAAAGTAATGAGCATATATAAAAGTAAGAAGTGAGTATTAACTTATTATTTTTATTTTAATAGATATATTATATTAAATATATTAATAAATATGTTATTTCTATTCTAATTTACTAACTTAAGTTTTAATTATTGACTTTTATTAAAATTTAATTAAAAATATATTAATATATCATAATAAATTAATAATTATAATTTATAATTATTATAATAATATATATTATATTATATATAGTTAAGCAATTCAAGTCGACCTATCAAACTTAAAAAGCCTATTAGATGACTTGAAATCTGACATTTTTAGTTAAACAAGTTTTTAAAAAAGTATTGGCCTAACTTGTTTAGTAAACAGGTCAGACTAGGTCTCAGGCAGGTCAGACTATAGGCCCCTAAAGAACAGTCTGATCTATTTCTACCTATAATATTGACCATACAATCATATATGGATGGTTAAAATAAAAAATCACTTAAAAGTCATGTGACCACTTAAAAAAGTCACATGTATTTATGTTTTAATATTGACCATTCATGTAAGATCTAATAATCAAAATTTATTCATCTTACTTCTTATAATAAATACTCATTTCATCAAATACGCTATTATATATATATATATATATATATATATATATATATATATATATATATATATATATATATATATATGGGCATATATATATATGTAAGCATATCAAGTGAGAAAGTTTTATTGTGAGATGGTAAGAAGAATAAATCTTGACTATATAACTATACATTAATGATCAAGATTTAAAATTACTTAAAAATCATGTGACCACTTAAAAAATCACATACATTTATGTTATAATTTTAACTATTTATATAAGACTCAATAATCAAGATTTACTTCTCTCACATCTTACAATAAATACTTATTTCATCAAATACTTCATATATATAAGACAGACAATTCTTAATCCATTGTGGCTTGGATCCTGTATCTCCCGGTAATGTAGAGGCTAGCCCATATATTGAGTTATCATATACATATGACGAGAGTAAAAATATACTACAGGATGTACTGCTAATATTCTGATATAAGATTTTTAATTCTGATTTTCTTATTACAAACAATGTATATATTTTTTTTTTAATTTTTTAAATTTTATTTATTATAATTATTTTTTTATCATTTTCTCTCACTTAATCATATTCATCTAAGATAAGTATAAAAATAAGTGTAAAATAAAAAATGATGTAAAAACATCATTTTCGTAAGATTTTAGAAAGTTTATGTCATTGCGGTTAAATGTTGAATTTTAAGCAGAATACTTGAGGAAGATGATGAGTAATAGTAACTTAAAGTCTTTTGTGCGTATATTATAGAATCTGAATTATATTAACTAAACTTTTTTTAAACAGGGAATCTTATTACTAGGACTGAAGCCTAAAATCGTTACTCAAACATTACCTACACTGAGCCTTAAAAAATTAAGTTTGTTTTGACTTGAGATAGCAGACTTTTGTTTTTCTAGTCTCAGGAGCTGATTGGAGAAATAGGGGGTCGACTCTTTCTACCGACACACATATATAGCAAAAGAATCTTGGAGCTTCATTTCTTGGATTCAGTCATCTTAATGCACGTTTTCCTTTAATCTATACATTAATTAATAACTTACAAAAGGATAGCAAACATTTTAAAGGACTGCAAGTACATTGTTATTCCACACTGGTTTGCAACTATAACATGATCCCAGTAATTAGTACGAGATTAATATACAATTAAAACTAATATTTGACTTTTATTGTAATCAGGATGGGCTTTCATAGTGGTAAGAGAGGGTAAGACTCATGAATGTTAACACTGATTAAAGCCCCACCCCCCCCCCCCTGCCCCAAGCAAAAAAAAAAAAAAACTCTCTCCTTACCCGATTCTTGTTTGACTACTTTATGCTGTTGTGGGCTCTATCTATGTGACCGATTTTGTTTTATATGATGATACCATTTGAAAAATGAATACGGCAAGAGATAAACCGAGTGATAATTTTTTTCTCATTTTAAGGCCTAAGACCAACGTGACCATGTGTGTTGGCAAATGGGCCCCTAGTGGGATCCTTGAATCATCCCTTAATAAGGTCTAGGGAAGAGCGTGGGAACAACCATGTGGGTCTGGCAAATGGTCCTTTAATGGGATCCTTGGAGGCTTGGGGAAAAGGACGAAGATAAGAAAATAAAAAGTAAGATGAAGACATTTGTGAGGAATTAGGGATCAGATTCGGTTATTTTCGCTGCATATAAAATTTGGGGCAAAGAATGGCCTAGAGTGCCAAATTACATGTACAATATGGGGCTTTCTCAACTGACACTTGTCGAGAAGCTAATGAGAAAAGTTTAATCATATTGTTTTATATCCGAAGGTTGTATTTGAAATTAATTAAAATTAAAAAAATTAAATTTATTTGATTTAATTTAAAAATTAAATTTTATATTTATAACTTATAATAAAAATATATTTAAATTGATTTAAAAATCATTTTTTTTTATATTTGAAACTCATTTTCATAACCAAAAGAGAAACATTCGCTAGGCGAGTTTCTCTTATTATAAGGCCTCCATTACTGCGATAGCGGGTAACAGTTTGTCAATTTATTATACAAAAACTATTATGATGTAAAGAGAGAAAACTGATTGAATGAATTCATTTAATTACTTTTTGAATGATACAAATGTCTTATATAGAGAATGGTTACATAACAGAAAATAACTACCTCATTAATTACCTATAACTAACTCAACAGAACTAACAGATTCTGTTTTACCAGCTAATACCCCCCACAAGCTGGAGAGTGTATGCTCATCACTCCCACCTTGGATACAAAGGTAGTAAATGAAGATGGATCTAGAGGCTTGATGAAGATGTCAGCAAGTTGATTGAAACTAGCAATTCGAAGTAAATGGAAGAGTTTGTCTTGAAGTTTCTCTCGAACTATATGGCAATCCAATTTTATATGTTTTATACGTTCATAGAAAGAGGAATTTGTAGCAATGTGACGCGCAGACTGGCTATCACAATATAATAGAGCAGGAGAGATGAATGGAATTTGTAAATCTTTCAACAAATAAGTAAGTCATTGGACTTCACAAACTATTGAGGCTAAGGCTCTATACTCCGCTTCTGATGAGGATCTGGAAACAGTTAGTTGCTTCTTCGATTTCCATGATATGAGCAACTCTCCAAGGAAGATGCAATAACCTGTGACAAATCTCCTTATGTCAGGACAACTAGCCCAGTCAGAATCACTGAAGGCTTTCAGCTATAGAGTAGAGCTAGCAGGGAAAAATAAGCCTTGTGCTGAAGAACTCTTGATATATCTTAGAATACGAAGAGCTGCTTCATGATGAAGGGATGTGGGAGTGCTCATAAACTAACTTAGCTGTTGTACAACATAGCTAATGTCAGGTCTTGTAGTAGTTAAGTATAAAAATTTTCCAATTAACCTCCTGTAAGCAGTCGGATCATCAAGGGGTGTGCCTCCTTGCTTAAGCAATTTGGTTCCCTTGACCATAGGTGTAGGAAGTGGTCTAGCAGCTAGCAAACCACAATCAGATAAAATATCTAAAGCATATTTTCTTTGACAAATATATATGTCTGCTTTGGATCTTGCAATTTCGAGGCCAAGAAAAAATTTCAAGTGGCCCAAATCCTTTATTTTGAAGCGGCTATCCGGAAAGGATTTGATAGCAGTAATTTTATTCAAATCATTACCCGCAAGAATAAGGTCATCTACATAGACCAATATGGTAGTGAAGGAGTGACCAATTTTCTTCATGAAGAGTGAATGATCTCATGCAGATTGGTAGTAGTCACGAGAAATTAGAGAAGTGGACAATCTTGCAAACCATTGCCTACTGGATTGCTTCAACCCGTAAATGGATTTGTGCAGTCAGCAGACTTGGTTTGGCTTGGTGGGAGTGATGCTGGGAGGTAATTGCATATAAACCTCTTTCTCTAAGTTGCTATGGAGGAAAGCATTGTGAACATCAAGCTGGTGGAGGTGCCAATTTTGTGTGGAAGCAATGACAATGAGTAATCTTATAGTGGTCAGCTTAGCAACAGGAGAATAGGTATCAAAGAAGTCAATGCCTTCAATTTGAGTGAATCCATTTGCTACAAGGCGTGCCTTATACCTTTCTACACTCTCATCAGCCTTATATTTAATCTTATACACCCATTTGCAGCCAATGGGTGTCTTGCCTTGAGGTAGATCAATAATAACCCAAGTTGAATTCTGGTTTAGTGCCTCAATTTCAGAGTTCATGGTCTGAATCCAGTGCTCATGTTTGATGGCTTGCTTATAAGTGGGTGGCTCATCATGTGCATAAATAGACAAAGTAAAATGTAGATGGGATGGGGATAGGTTAGTGTAAGATAAAACAGAAGACAAAGGATGAAGAATACCTGATGAGTGATTGGGAGATGATAAGATTGCATCACAGTGAAAATCCTTGAGATAGGAAGGTGATTTTCTAGGTCTGTCAGATTTTCTGATTTGTGTTGGTTCAGGTTGTAAATCTATAGTGGTCTCAGATATTGGTAATAGTGGTTCATCAGTAGTGTTTTGGGTGATCTGAGGTGTGAGTATAGGTGTATCAAAAAGGAATATAGAATCAGTTTGGTTGGGCATGTGAATTATGATGTCATCTTCAGTTGATTTAATGGGAATGTAAAGGAATATGGATTCATAAAAAATGGCATGCCTTGACACAAAGATGGCTCAGGTTTGTAAATCATATAGGAGATATCCCTTTGTACCAGTTTTCTAACCAAGAAATAGTCATTTTCTGGCTCTGGTGTCTAACTTGTTTCTGTTTTGTATTAAGGTAGTTGCATATGATAGACAACCGAAGACCTTAAGATCAAGAAATGTAGGGGGAGCATCATATAGCATTTCATATGGGGAATTTTGTTGAAAAACAGGTGTAGGCAGCTTGTTAATGATATGGATAAAATGACAAAGGGCATAAGACCAAAAGAACTTAGGCAACTTAGATTGGAAAGCCCGAGTGACATTTAAAAGATGTCTATGTTTTCTCTCAACAGTGGAGTTCTTTTGAGGGATCTCAACACATGAAGTTTGATGGATAATTCCAAGAGAAGAATAATAAGAGGGCATGTTAAATTCAGTGCCATTATTTGTCTTAATCATTTTTACTTTGGCAAAAAATTGTGTGGAAATTAAAGTAATGAAATTAGTAACACAGGATCTAGTTTCAGTTTCGATTTTCATTAGAAAAACTCATGTGTGTCTGCTGTAATCATCCACTATTGTTAAAAAATAGTGGTGGCCTTGAATGGAAGCAATGCGTAGAGGGCCCCATATGTCTATGTGTAAAAGATCAAAAGGGTGGAGAGATTTGGTAAGGCTGTGAGAAAAAGGTAACTTATATTGTTTGACTAAGTGACAGCAATCACATACCAAATTTTTATTAAAAAGAATGTAAGGAAATTTAGTACAAAGTTGCTGTAAAACAACATGAGAAGAATGGTCTAACCTATAATGCTACAAATCAAAAGAATCACGTGATAAAGCATTATTATTAGCAGGGTTTACAAAGGAAGGGAAAAGGGGATCACTGCATGTGCTATTACAAAGAAATGGTTTTGATGACTGTTGAAGGATGTATAGGTTGTTATGAATCTTAGCATGCCCAATCATCTTCAAGATAGACAGATCCTGTATGTCACAAGAATTAGGTGAGAAAATTAATCTGCAATTAAGGAAAGTGGTTAATTTATGAATAAAAATGAGGTTGAATTGAAATTCTGGTATATGTAAAACATCATTTAAATAGAAATCAGGTGTGAAATGTGTAGTGCCAGAATGATGTGCAAAGGTTATGGCTCCATTTGGCAATGTTACTGAAATGGGAGGAATTTTATGATATGTTGAAAAAAAATGAATAAAGGGGCAAATATAGTCAGAAGCACCCGAGTCTAAGATCGAAATAGAATGAGGGTGCCAAGAATTACCTGACTTGGTCACACTTGAAACAACATAAGCATTGGGATCAGAATTTGTTGACTTACTCACTGAATTCACAGAAGAAGCAGTGTTAGTTTTAGAAGCATGAAGAAGTGATATCAAATACTAATAATCATCACGGGTCAATTACAAAGGCTGATCAGTGGATGTTTGTGGAGCATGATGATGAACATGAGCATGATGATGAACATGAGCATGATTAGTGCCAGTAGCAGTTGAAGCAGAAGCAACTTGCAAAGTTGTGCTTTGGTTCTTGGATCTATAGCTAGGGGAAAGCCATGTTTGAAATAACATGTCTCAATAGTGCGATTTGTGTGATTACAATGAGTGCACTGCATCTGTTGTCTTGAATTAGATCTGCCTCTACCCCTTCCTTAAGAAGAAAATCCTCTGCCTTAAGAATTGCTATTAGATGAGCTTGCTACAAAGGCAGTAGAATTAGCTGCTGAATTAGATGGTTGCCTTTCTTGTTGAAGAGCCAAAGAAAAAGCCTTGTTGATGGAGGGCAGAGGGTCCATGAGGAAGATCTGAGTGCGCACGGTATTGTAAGAATCATTGAGACCTTTAAGGAAACAAATGACATATTCATTTTCTTTGTAAGACTTGACCGATTTGCTAAGGTTGCAGGTGCAAGGAATAACACATGTGCAAGTGGGTGTTGGACATAGGTATTCCAATTCTTCCCAAAGAATTTTCATATTCGTAAAGAAAGTGGAAAGAAACCTATCACCTTGCCTCATTGAGTGTAGTTCTTGAAGGACATCGGACATGCAAAAGTGATTGCCTTTGGAGAATCTTTCTTGAAGGTCCAACCAGAGGTCTTGGGCACTATCAATGCAGATGGTGCTTTGAGAAATATGAGGAGAAAGAGTCCGAGTAATTCAAGAAACTACCATATTATTGCATATTTCCCAAGAATCATACAAGTCGGATTCTGCAGGTCGAAGAAGGCCTCCATTGATAAACTTGAGCTTGTTCTTGGAGGATAAAGTGCATTTCATAGCCCTGCTCCAATTGTAATAATTATCACCATTGAGAGAGGGTGATACAATAACAGATCATGGGTTTTCTCCATGGTGAAGGTAATATGGGTTGTTTGGGTTTTAGGATGCATCTGGGGGAAGAACTGAACCATTCCCATTTATGTTGTCATTCTCAGGGTTGCATATTTCTCAGGTTGAGGATGAATCATCCATGGCTGAGAAGAAGATGAATGCGAAAGCTTAAAGAATCAAAGGTAAATCTGATACCATATTATGATGTAAAGAGAGAAAACTGATGGAATGAATTCATTTAATTACTTTTTGAATGATACAAATATCTTATATAAAGGATGATTACATAATAGAAAATAACTACCTCATTAATTATCTATAACCAACTTAACATAACTAATAGATTCTGTTTTACCAGCTAATACTTTCTGGTTACTAAAGCCATGCCATATAAAGTTCCTGATAGTAGCATTAATAGAATTGCATACTGATTGAGGTAGCCAAAACACATAACCAGTATAGATTGGTATAGACGTAAGGATCGATTTGGCTAGGGCAAGCCTCCTAGCTTTATTAAGAATATTAGATTTCCAATACGCTAGTCGGTTGTTGATCCTTTCTAGCAGGTAATGGAAGCCCTCATGCTTGAGCCTACCTTGAACCAATAGGAACACCAAATACTTGTCAAGGTTGGAAGTAAATCTGATTCCTAAAATGCCAACCATCTTCTCTTTGTTTTTTCTTGACAAGGAACATTATCAGAAGCAACAACTTTGAGACCAGATGATACACAGAAGTTTTAAAAGAGTTCATAAATTACTTTAACTTGAGACACACAAGCTTTTGAGAAGTGTAAAACATCATCCATGAACAAGAGATGATAAATGGTCAGACCTCCTCTAAAAATTTGTACAGGCTGCCATAACCCCTCCTTAATAGCCTTTGTCGCTAATAAAGAGAATTTTTCCATGCACAAAGTAAACAAATAAGGGTGACATGGGATCACCTTGACACAGTCCTCATGTGGGGGAGAAGGCGAGGAAGCTTATTGCTATTCCAAACCATGGTGGAGGATGTAGATGTAACACACAACATTATCAAGTTAACCATGCAGTTTCGAAATCCAAAATCAATCATGGTAGCTCTTAAGTATGTCCAATCAACTCTATCGTAAGCCTTTTCAAGGGCTATCTTGAAAGCCATCGAACCAACCATATTTTTAGACTTGTGCATATGATGAAGGATTTCCTGAGCAATATTGGAATTGTTATTGGTCCCCTTCCCAAGAATAAAGCTACTTTTAAGCGGACCAATAAACTCTTGAAGGTGAGTCTGAAGTCTATTTAACAAAGACTTTCATAATGAGTTTGTAGACGACACTGCACAAACTGATAGGCCTGAAGTCCTTGAAGGAAGGGGGAGATCAATCTTTGGGATAAGGGCAATAAGAGTGTCACAAATAGAAGCATCAAAGTAGCTATACTGAAAAGCAGCATACATTAGTTTCCAAACATCCTTTCCCATGATGTTCCAAATGGCTAAAAGTCATTCGGTCCTAGTGCTTTGAAAGAGATCATGGAATTTAATGCAGACGATACTTCCTCCATAGTCAATGGCTTAGTGAGATTAGCAACTCCCTAGCCCGTTACTAAGAGAAGGAATATTAGTAAAGGCCTAAAGAGTGGTTATATGTAACATCACTAGAGCAAAACAAACTTTTAAAAAAGGAGAGAGCATTGTCTCCTCATTACACTAGATACTATTGGGTGGAAAAAGACCCTCAATTCTGTTCTTCTTCCCGCGAATGATGGTTTGTGCAATTCACACGAGTAATTGAGAATGATAAACAAATTTCTTGAAATTAAAAATGTAATTTTATTTATTTATTTTACATTAGTAATGTAGTTCTTATTTCAATAAATTAAAAAGCTTTTGCAATTGAACAGCCCAAAAACCCTTGACTCTAAGACCAAACCAAGCCCAACTTATTTCAGTCAAAATGGACATGTAAAAAAAAAGTAGGTCACACATAAAACCCAATACATTACAACAGCAATGGGCCAACTTATAACAAAACAAAAAGAGTATAAAAGCACATTGGCGAATTAGGGTTTCGCCCGCAGTCATCTCTCTTTCACTCTCTCTGACTCTGAGGGCACAAGAGTAACAGACACCACTGCGTTTCGCAGATTCAACACCTTGCGCCAATGGTTGGAACCTTCGACGTCGGAGCCGTTCCCTTCAACCCCGACGGATGGGGCCCGCCGGAATCCGCCACTTCCGCCGCCAATTCGACCAACAACAACCTTCCACTCAACGTCCCATTCGCCCCCTTCTCCCGCTCCGACAAGCTTGGCCGGATCGCCGATTGGACCCGCAACTTCAACAACCCGAGTCGCCCCAAGAACCCCGCCGACTCCGTCTTCGATTTCGCCAACGACGACTCCTTCCCCGCCTCCGCCGACGACGACTCCTCATTCCGCCTCGTCGACGGCAAGCCGCCTCCACGCCCCAAATTCGGCCCCAAATGGCGGTTCCAGCAGCAGCGCCAGCTCCCCCAACGCCGCGACGAAGAGGTCGAAGCCCGAAAGCGTGAGGCCGAGAAGGAAAGGGCCCGCCGCGACCGCCTTTACCACCTGAATCGCTCGAACCCCAATGCCCCTCGCCGCGAAGCAGCGGTCTTCAAATCCTCCGTCGACATCCAACCCGAGTGGAACATGCGCGACCAGATCCCCTTCTCCACCTTCTCCAAGCTCTCCTTCACTGTCCCCGAACCCGAAGACCTTCTCTTCTGCGGCGCTCTCGAGTACTACGACCGCACCTACGATCGCATCACCCCTAAGAACGAGCGCCGCCTCGAGAGGTTCAAGAACAGGAACTTCTTCAAGGTTACCACCACCGATGACCCCGTCATTCGCAGGCTCGCTAACGAGGATAAAGCCACCGTTTTCGCCACCGATACGATCCTCTCCACGCTCATGTGCGCCCCCAGGTCTGTTTACTCCTGGGATATTGTTGTTCAGCGTGTTGGGAACAAGTTGTTCTTCGATAAGCGTGATGGGTCGCAGTTGGATTTGCTTTCTGTTCACGAGACCTCGCAGGAACCCTTGCCTGAGGCTAAGGATGATATTAACTCGGCACATTCATTGAGCGTTGAGGCGGCTTATATCAATCAGAATTTCTCCCAACAGGTTTTGATCAGGGACGGGAACAAGGTTACTTTTGATGAGCCCAACCCTTTTGCTAACGAGGGTGAAGAGGTTGCTTCTGTGGCTTATAGGTATAGGAGGTGGAAGCTTGATGATGATATGTATCTTGTTGCAAGGTGTGAAGTGCAGAGTGTTCTTGACTTGAACAAGCAGAGGTCATACCTTACTTTGAATGCTTTGAATGAATTTGATCCTAAGTATTCGGGTGTTGATTGGAGGCAGAAGTTGGAGACTCAAAGGGGTGCTGTGTTGGCCACTGAGCTCAAGAATAATGCAAATAAGTTGGCTAAATGGACTGCTCAAGCTCTGTTGGCAAATGCGGATATGATGAAGTTGGGATATGTATCTCGGATTCATCCTCGTGACCATTTTAATCATGTGATTTTGGCTGTGGTTGGATATAAACCCAAGGACTTTGCGACACAAATTAATTTGAACACTGCTAATATGTGGGGAATTGTGAAGTCTATTGTGGACTTGTGCATGAAACTGGAAGAGGGGAAATATGTTCTTGTGAAGGATCCATCTAAGCCCCAGGTTAGGATTTATCAGGTTCCACCAGATGCATTTGAAAACGACTATGTGGAGGAGCCACTTCCTGAAGAGGAACAAGTTCAACCTCCAGCAGAGGGTGTTGATGGTGGAGAGGCAACCGCTACCACGAATGATGTGGATGATAACCAGATAAATGATCAAGCTTAGAAGGTAATTGTACTAACTCAGGTTCATGCTCTATTTGGTTTTATTACTGTTATACATATTTGGATGCCTTTTGAGTTACGAAAATGTTTATGCGTTGCTTAATGCTTTCTGACTTTTATCTTGTTAAGAATGGTTTTTTTCGCCTGTTATTATGGCATGGTATATTCTGTTAATCTTGTTTTTAGGGTCATAGTCATACATTTAGAGCCCTCCTTTATAATTGTTTAGTGTAGAGGGCTCATTACAATTTAATTGCAAATGTTGATTTAATTTCAGAACTTTTTGAAAAGTTTGCAATGGATTTTAAGGTGTCCTAATCCTAATTTCAAAAGTTAAGTGATGTTAAGATCTTTAAAATTTCCAAATTTCCAAAATGATGTTCTTTAGGGCTCATTCGGGATTTTTGTGCTAGGGACTTAAATATGGGCATCTGCACTTCCACATTTGTTTGTTCGAATATCTAGAAAACGATAGATTCGGCAACCTAATTTATCCTTGAAAACTTTATTAACAACAATATGCCTTTAAAGCTTCAGGATGATGCATGTCTGTGCACATGCAACTTGTTACTTTGCTAATCATGTTCTTCCTAAATTGAATCTTAACTTCACATTTAGGGATCGCATACCATATTTCCAATGGCTTGGCTTCCTTCGCTATCTATCTCATAATTGCTGCACTCATCTTGCCTTCCAATAATTAGTCAACATTTCTGTGGCCATCTTATTTGCGAAGTCTTCTAAGTTTTTTAGGTTTTTCTGTTTTGGAGCTCCCTCTCTTGTGCTTTGTTGTAGAGAAGAACCCACTCCTAAATTCCTCCCAAAATCATGGCTGATAAGAGGGAAGAGCCTCAACTTTGACTGGGAGTTCCTGGTCTCAAACCTAGCCGATATGAGATTTACACTCCAAAGTAGTCTGTCCACACTAGGTCTCTAATGCTGCTTGATGTGGGGGATTGGGGGAGAATGTATTGTGCTTCCTCTCAATCATTTTCTCTTAGGTATAATTCAGTGTTTTCTGCAGTTATTATTTTTGTATCTTTTGTTTTTCCCTTTCACCATTCTTCGGTTGAAGCTATAAGGCTATTATAGTTGGTGTTTTTGACTGTCTGTGGACCATGACCATTGGCATCAATTAATGACTTCACCAATTAGAGTTCTTGATTCTATTCTTCTCTATATAGTTTAATGGACATGCAAAATATTTTATTAACAAATCATGAATGACATAGTACCCCAATAAAGTTACTGAGTCTTAAATGTGCATGAGTAAGGAATTCTCAAAATATACTTGTTTTCTACACCTTTCAGCAGCCAAACAGCAAGGTATTCTCTTCATTTTCCCAACCAAAAAAAGGGACCTGTTCTAGAGAATCAGCCCAGTATAGGGTGCAAAACCTAAACCGAAGGCCCACGAGGACAACATTCCACATAGTTATTTAAATTTTCTAAAACTATATATTTTGGTAGGTATAGTGGTTTTGCTGTTGGTGGGTGAAGCAATCCTTCTTGTGTTATGATACTCTGATATATGTTCCAAGTGTTTATGTATGCTTGAGAAATCTCTAGTTCTGAATCAAATAGTATTTGAATGTTCGAATGATGTTTTGTTAGCAGAGTAAAATGCATGGTTTTACTTTCTATTGGTTTCAACTAGTTTCTTTTTTGGTTATATATTTTATTTATATTGAAATGTTTCTGTATCTGTTCCTGGTTTCATTTTTTAAAATAGTTTAACTTGAACTACATCATGCCATTTGAAATATCATGCAACTTGTACATGACTTGGGGTCTTTCATTAAAGAGCTTTAGAAAATGGTCAAATATCAGGTCATATGTTGACGGGGGCAAAATTGTGCATGATGTGGTCACTATTGACAATTGAAATTTCCCTGCTTTGATGAATACAACAGTTGCAGAGAAGAACTTTTTAAGTGAAAGTTCTCTCTCAATTAGCATTATGTTGTCTTATATTTTTATGTCGTTGTATATGTCGAAATCCTACATCCATCTGCAGGGACAGGTGAAGCTGCATTGCTTTTCTACGAACAATCTTTTTGTATAGTAAGAAATTTAACACAAATCTCATTATGCATTTATTGGTGAGACATGCATCACTTTCTACTGGGTTTTAGTACCTTTAGGATATTCAATGATTGTAGATAAGTGACCAATGCATGCATTTGAATGTTGTTTGATGTGTACAATTCATAATTTGGACCTGTTATTCTGCTAATAGTAAATACTAATACGTAACGTGTGATTTTTTGGGTGGTTGCAGGTCATGTTTATGGGGTTTAATGGCCGTTCAATTGGGAGCAGATCTGCACTCAGTATTATTTTCTCTTTCCCAGTGCTCATTAGTCTGCTGAAATTTTGCAATTTAGCTTCTTGATGTTCCTTTGGACCAAAAAGTTTAAAAATCCAAACTCGAGTTTTTACATGCTACAGCTGTTTATGATTTATAGACAACCTGAGCATATTTAAGTGGAATCAGTACGTTTCTACGTATTGTATCATGCTCATTTGTTGTCCAAACTGATCATCTTAGCATTGTGATAAGGGTTATTAAGTAAATTCGTATGATTTATTAACAGTCATGTGGTTTACAGGTCTCCATGTTTGCTCAGAATGGTCTCAAGATTCGAAAGCTACAAAATTGTATTGTAGAACTGGATAAATCAATTTAGTGTGTTGTCATGCGCTCAATTTGTAAACATGCTTTGTAAGACACTATAAACATGCTTTATTTCTTAGAAAAGTTCCTCTAAAGCGAGCTTGAATCTGAAATAAGTATACAAATTATCGCACCTGATAGGTACCTGCCTGGATTAGTGGTTTCTCACCCGTCATATCTTTTTCATCATAAATAAATATATCGACCCAAGGGCGTACCCTTTTTGACTAGTGAGTAATCTCTAAACGGTGCAAAATATATGTGAATTATGGTTATTGGATTCCTTGAACTACCGATCTGAGTTTACATTTTTACCAAAGTTGAAATATTTGGTCACAAATTGGTCATATATTTTTACTTCAGTTAGTTCTCGAATTGGGGAAATCATTTATGATTCAAATGCTAGATTTGTTATTTGCTTTTAAGGCCTTCAATGAATTAAATCATATATTAGTTTGATATTTGACTTGTTAATATGAATTTGGTTCATGAACTAAACATAAGGACCTCGTTAAATAAATGAGCTAAAATTGGCTCGATTAACTGTTGTTTGTCTCGTTTTGATCATGAATTGTCTCAATTAAAAATAAAATAATTATAAGAAAATTGATATGTTGAACTGAATTATAAACTAAGTTAATAAATCAGTTTTATGAGTCAGCCTAGTTTATTTAGTTTATATTATTTCATTTTGATATTTGATTTATATATTTTGAACACACAAACTGAAGTGAATAATTTATGAGTTTGATTTGACTAGAGTTTGAGCTATAAATTCATATCAACTTTGAGTCGAGTTTTGAACTAAATCATTTTTTATCGAGTTGAGTCAGGATTTACTCGATTTGATTCAATTTTAATCCTAATTTTTTTGATTTGGTAAGAATTTCATCTATTACATACACCAAGCTTTCGGATAAATCTAGAAAAATTTAAGCTCTCTTTCACTCAAAATGTGCTTATTTTAAGGTAAATTGACATTCAGAGGCAGATAAATATAAAAGTAGTAAAGAGTTATTCTAAATACTGACTTTAGGATTAAAAAAACTTTTAAGTAATAAGGAGTTTTAATAGTCAAAAATTCATCGTATATAATAGATGCATGTAAGTTATAGATGGTTGAAAAACTTCTAAATGACCCTTACTTGATTTCATTGAATTCATATTCAAACCTAGTTCAATTCAACAATTAATGGCAAGAATACATTCAAATAGTTTAAAATCTAATTCTTTAGGGAATTAACTCTCTTTTAATTACTCAGATTAATAATTCTTTAATTAATTTCAAGTAATCAAAAGGATCAAGAACAAGATTTCCATACAAACTACACAAATCCAAATGTCTATTCATAGATCATTGCAAGATCATGATAATTATCTCAAGAAACAAACAATATCAAAAAAAAAAATTCAATTCTCAAGATATCCAACAAATCATTCATTAAGTGGTCAATTCAAAGAACACATTCATCATAAAAATAAAAGCTCAATTGAATGAAAATAAATTAGAATTACACTTCAAATGTAATTACATTAACCCTGTGTTTGAATGTTTTTTCATTAACGGAACGGAACGGAATAGGTGGGGATGAATCGGAAAGGAAAGGAAAGGAATGGAATATAGTTTCTCTTCTCTTTGTTTGGAAGATTCATTAACGGAACGGAACGGAACATGTGTTTTCTCCATTCCACCTCAATTTTGGGGGGAACAAAAATTGGACATTTGGGAGGAAGAAGGGGGAAATGATTCCTTCTCTATTTCGTTCTGTTCCTATACATTTTAAAACTCTCAAATACAAAAAATTATTTCCATTCTCTTCATTTTCTTTCCATTTCCTTCTTTACCTGTCATCTAAACATAGCGTAAAGTTTGAGTTAAGCTAGATCTTTCTCTAATTATAGAAGATCTAATTACCTATGCAGAAAAAAAAAACGAAAGAGTGAATCTATAGAGTTATGGAGATGGAGAGGAGAGATCTTCAGTTCCTAAACCTTGGATTGAAGTTCCAAACCCTCAACAATATATGATAAAATTAGAAAAAAAAAACCAAAAAAAAGAGAGAAAGAAAACAGAGCTGAAAAATTGTAAGTCCCGAAAAAGTCGTTCGTGAAAACTATTTGTAAGACTTACGTGTCCATCAATATTTACTTTCCACGCATATAAGTGAAATTTCTACGCACAAACGTGGAGTTCTCAGCAAAATAAAAGGCCTGAATGTGCATGCCATTCTCAGCATATGCGCGAGACTCCCTCGATTCAAAGCATTTTCCAAATGCTTTAAAATTCAATCACGTCTATACGTGATTTTTCTACAAAAACAGACGGGATGATTTTGGCCAAATAAATGGTCATGGCTTATATCCTTCATTTAAAATGTTGCTGCCACTCATAGACGTGGCATATTGTTGTTCCAATTTTTTCTTCTACTGGTTTAGTTGAGCTACTTAGTGCATGTTAAATATGTTGTCAACAAATTTTTTTTTTAAAAAAATTATTATTCGATAACTTTTGTATAAAATTTAATGTATTATAAATTTTTTTTTTCATAATGTTGATGATCAAAATTTATGATTTTATATTATAAATTATTTTTTATACTTTGAAATATAAATATTATTTTATCTTTAATTAAATAATTTTTTAAATATTTTATACATATTTTAATAATTTTATACATAAAAATAATTTTTTATATTATCAAAACAAAATAAATTAATTTAAAATAATTTTTAACTAATATATCTAAACATAAAATTAATTTTATTATAATCGATTATAATAATAATTAATTATACAATAATTAATTATTAAAATAATTAAATTTTTACTGTGTTCCCAAACATCCTTCTTAATGTATGGTCCTCATGTCCTATTTTCTATTACTCCACTCCAAAGTCCTCTTTATCTCTTAAAATTCACATTAACTCATGAATTTTTAATTAAAATATCAAATTGAATCTATTAACTTCATGAAATGCAATTAGATAAGGTGAAATTAACTTATAATTGAATATAATAAAAGTGTATAAAATTGAGCACAATTTCTCATGAATTAAGGAAAATCTTGAACTTAACAAACACATTTTTATTCAATTTAAGACTATAATAATTCTATTTTATTGAATTATCATACCCCAAGACCTACAATGTGCGTCAATCCCTGCCCTCAATTTCTCCGAAGGTCACTAAATCAACTTCATTCTAATTACGAGAAATTCCCCTGTAAGAACTTTTTATTTTAAGTATTTAAATTAACATGTGATATATATATATATATATATATATATATATATATATATATATATATATATATATATATATATGTATACATGTCACATAATTTTTTAATGTCTAAGGTAGAATTAAGTTCTTACCTAATAGTTTTTATTCTAATTACTTTCCCATGTTGGTTTCTGTTTGACCTTGAAATACTAAAAAACTTAACTTCACACATGCAGGTTCTAGTCAGATTATTGCTCAATATTATCAGTTAATTCGCCTCAGCCGAAAGGTAAGATTAGGATAAAAAGGAATATTTTAATTCAGTATATACTATAATCTTCGAAAATGTGATGAATGAATTATCAAAATCTACAATTATTTGACTAGTTATAGTTTATGAAATTTGCTAGACAATCTAACACTATTTTGCATAAGATATATATTTTGTAAATTTCATGATCATGTGTCTACTTTCATCTCGGGTTACCTTGCAGCGGTATCGAAGTGTGATGCAAAATTGCAGAGAAAATGCCATGTTATTAAAGAAAGGATTTGAGAAGACTCGATGCTTTTTATGTAATGAAATGTATTACCGCCATTTTGATGTAACTTTTTTTTTCTCCATCTGAATCGGAATTCAGACCAGAGGATGATCTTATATTTGGAAAATAGTTAATGAAACTTAAAAAATATATACTTTTGATAGAGTTAGCACTAGCAAACAAGTTGTGCCTAAGCAGTTAAGCTTAAAGTTAATTATACCTTAAGATATTTTTGAAAATTTTTAACTAATTAAATGGCTTTTTAGTAAATTTAACTCACTATGGGATAACTCAATTGTAGGAGAGAAAGACTGTGTTTAAAAAAAAATTGTGATCTCATCCATATTTATATTTTTTTCTCTTCATATAACTCTATCATATAAAAATTTTATATGAGATAATTCATTCTCAATACTAAAATGATTGATTTATCTCCTATTAACATCTTTTATCTAAACTCCTCTGTTCCAATAACTTTTTCATGTGCTCAACTCTTTAAACATTTAAAAGTAAATAAATTAGAGATAAATAATTTGCAACTCTCTTTACAAAGACAAACAAATAAATAAATAATATTGTAAACCTTTACTTGCAAAAACGAATTCACTCTTTTTTGTTAAGAGAGAGAGAGAGAGAGATAAAATGTAAATCGAAGTTACATTTTTAATACAGGAATGCTTATTTGCAACTTGCAAGACACAAAAACTGTACGAATGTGGTAGTATGACTTCCGCCAATTACCTTAATTTTTTTTTTATTCTTTTAATTCATATTTCTCAATTGAAATGCACACTCCTGCTACATCAATTCGTCATCTTTTTGTAGGAAAAAACGTTCGTACTATATAGCAATTCTGTTTTTTATAACCTGAAATAATTAATTAAGCACATGAATATTGCCAAAAAATAAAATTCTTTCTTAATTTTTGGCATTAGCAAGCCAATTAAGAAAAGAATCTCAGCATGCTCCTGATTATGACAGATGGACACTAAACTTTGATTGTAACTTGAGCTGGGTAATATACCATATACAGCATAAGGAACTCTTCATGATGAGATTCCCTCATAATTTTGGTTTAACGCTGGCGCAGAAAAACAAAAAGCCTCAGCAAATTGAAAATGATGGTCCAGAAAATCATATTCCGACATGGTCACATTGTCCTCTTGCTTTTTCATTTCAATAGTACACAAACATACATATCTCATTAGCTGCGTCTCAAAATTTATAAGAAAATGATGTTTTTATATTATTTTCTATTTTATTTTTTAATAATTATAATTAAGTGAAAAAATAAAAAAATATAATCAATAATATAAAAAATAATATAAAAAGAAAATAATATAAAAAAATCGTGATTGAAATCCATAATCATGGATCCAAAGCCGAAAGAAAAAATAAAAACTACTTCATAATCATCAACGTCCATGATTGAGAAAGGCCCACAAACATAGTCATTTTGGCAGAAAATTTCCTGACCCTTTAGGAATCCAATGGTTGATATAAAGGAAGCCTGCACATTATGATTGCAGACTAGTCTCCCAGGGCCAGGGACCCAAAGCATCTTATCCATTACGATAGGCTTTGTCATTGTGATCTTTTTAATGAAGTTTCCTACCGTTACAATCGATTACACACTGCTCATACAAAAATTTCTCTACCATAATGGTACCATGCTTGGAGGATTATCTGAGCGAGACCCGATACATAAAGATTACCAGACAATATTCATGAGCCTTCCGGCCTTGAGAATTAAATTGAAGTGCCATAGAAACACTTGGCCTCTCTGACTTGTTAAAAACATAACATAAGGCACTTATACCATTGTAGCATATACTTTTTTTTTTTATGGGACAGAATTTTTGCTTTAATTTAGTGAACAATAAGGATGTCCGGTTTATTATTAAAAACGAAAAAATAATAGCTTAAGATACGTAGCGTGAAAGTAGAACAATTTTGACAATTAACCGTTGTTATACTTTGAATGACATAATTATGATCCGCAGATGATTATGCCATGCATAGGTAGAGAACACAAATTTTTTTTTTTGGGTATTAAGAGAACACGAATTTTGTGGAAATTTTTTTTCGGTTGATTAAGTCAAAGATGAGAAAATCAAATTATTTTATGTACAAACACCATATTAATCGAAGATGGTTTCTGTGTTACACCTCGGATATATGATTACACCTCTTAGAAATAATAGGTAAAGTTATCATAATTTTTCATACATTTTCAAGAAAAAATTAAAAGAGATATATTATTAATTTTTTTGAAAAAAAATGTTTTAAGTGTAGCAATGAGAAGCCACCTTTTCTAAAGTTCATTTGGATGAGTTTTTAAAATAAGATTTAAAAAAAAACAAATATAATTTTATATTTGGATGTATATTAAAGAAGTATTTTTTTATTATTTAAACAATTTTTTTATGTTATAAAACAAGTCTTTTTAAAAATATCAAAATTTAACTTCTAAAAAAATACAATTTATGTTTTTTTAAATATCTTTTAAAAAATATCTAAATATATTAAAAATAAATAAAAATACTTATTTTTTTATTTAAAAAAGTACATTCAAACAAGCTCTAAATCGATAGCTTTGTTATTGGGATGAAATGACAATCGCGTAATGTTGTTTAACAGAATTTTAAAACGGAAATAAAGGAATCAGTATTCTCATACATGTTTTGCCATTTATAAATGCATGGACGTAATTGAAGCTGATCAGGACTAGGGATACGCTCAAAAGAAATGGGGTTCAAATTTCAAATTTCAAAGTTCAAAGCATAATTAAGTGCAAAAAACAAAGCGGACAGACATACAATCAATTGTTGCGTTGGTAAATTCTTTTTGAGTGTATTTGAAATATAAAAAAATGATAAATAATTTGATTTGTAAATTAAATTAAATTAAATTTTATATTTAAAATGTTTAAAAATAAGAAATGATTTGATTTTTAAAATCTCATAAATTTTATTTCTTTTGTTTTAGAAATTCTATCAATTTTGATAAGATTTGTTAGGATTTGATTTGATTTAAATAAATAGACTATTTTACTCTTAGTAACTTCCTCCAACAACATTTTATAAGAGTTAAAATGTAAAATAATAAAATCAAATCAAATCAATTCTTATTTTAATGAATTCCAAACACAAAATTTGATTTCTAAATCAATTCAAATCTATTTTATTTTTAAAGTTCCAAACACAAAATTTGATTTTTAAATCAAATCAATTTAATTCAATTCAAATCAAATCAAATCATTTCTCATTTTTATTCATTCCAAACACAACCTTTGAGTTTTGCTAAATGGAGAAAATTTAAGAAAAGTATTTAGGTATTGGTGATGTTATTTCTTAATTATAATATTATATGTATTATTATTTAATTATCTACTTAACACTTTAATTTTTTTGTTAATGTTAATTCTCTTTTTTACTTAACTTGTTTACTTTTTTTATACCTCTTTCTTCCACACTCTTCATTGTGTCTCCTCCCTCTTGACACCATCAAATAATACCTGGAAACTTCAGCCCTTGTGACGCATCTCTATTACCACCCATCTTTGACCTTCACCATCAATATGTCCTGTGCAGCAATAGTAACTTAAGTCTTGTTGAAATACAGTCAAACAGTCATCACACCACCTCTACTGTCTAGCCTTGTCGTTGTTCCCATCTTGCTACCTCCATGTTAAGGCCACCAAACACTGTCGCACCACCGTCCTCCCCCACCGGTTAATCACAGCCACCTTTACCTTGAGCCAACTTGCACACCCATCGATCCAAAGACTAGCCACCACATCCTTTATTGGAAATCGTCATCCTCAATCAAATCATAACTCAGCCACCACACAGCCGTGACCCACCACCTAAGATCGAACTCGATTTCACTTCCCACCACACCCCTATCGCCAAGTCGGTCATTGTCATCCCTTACCCGCATTGTCCAACCATCCTGTCGTCGTCTCTGTCCTTACGTTGCGAACCAAACACACCTCACCACTGCTAACACCTAGGCACCACCCCATCCACTCATCGTAGTCCGACCACGCCCATGTGAAATTGAATGGTGTTAGAAGTTTTAAAAGAGAAAAAAATGAAATAAACGGTGTGAAAATAAATTATTAAAAAGAATAATGAATTAAAAAATGATGTGAAAAAATTAATACAATATATTTTTGTAATTGAGAAACAACATCACAAGTACTTATAGTATTTTACCTAATTTTTTTCCTTGTTAATAAGTGCTCTAAGAATATTTATTAAATAAGTCAAAATATAAACTTTTTGATAAAAATAAGATAAATAATAATTTTTTTAAATATTTAATACATTAAATACCTTATTTTTATAAAAAAATATTTTAACTTTTATAAAAAGTGTCTTTACGACACTTATTAGCAAAATCCTTCTTTTTATTCTTATAGCCAAGGATCGAGAGACAAAAGTAGTTAGTTGATTGAAAATCAGTTAATCAGTTAATCTTATATTTTGCAGCCGTTTTTCAACTCTATTAAATTAGCTTAGTATTATATATTTATATTAAAATTGGAAAGTTTTATCATACTTTTACATACACTTTCAAGTGATTAAAATATGAGAAAGTAGAAATATAAAGCACTATGTGACTTTAAAACATGTATATACACTATGAGAATCTAAATATAAAATAAGAATAAGAATTTGCTATCTGACAGATCCACAAAAAAAAAAAGAATTTGCTATCTGACATTACGGAAGATCATTAGATCCCACAAACTAAAAATTTGCTTTTAATCACATGGAACATAGTTTTCACAACGAAGAGAAAGCATTGCTGGAATTATTCTGCGTACCAAGAAGCTTCTAAGTTCAAAGATATGATATGAAAATAACAAGAAAAAAAAAAAGGCACAGCAGCAAATAAGGATTTTTTTAAAAAAATACCTTAAACACTTGTTAAGAATTTAAATAATTTTTTTATGAAAAATAGAATATTTAATATATTAAGAATTAAAAAAATTATTTTATGGCTATCTTTAAATAAAAATCCAAAACAAATATTTATAATCAGCACAGCAGAGTCAAAATTATTGCCAGCAGAATCTATTAACGTCACTTATTATATAATAATAAGAAGAAAGATGATCTTACGTTTTTTTAGAGGTGTATGTGATCTTACATTATATATATATTTTTAAGAGTATGTGATTGAAAAAAAAATAAATATAATAAATAATATTAAATAAAATATAAATATATATATATATATTATTTATGACAAAAATATATTAGAATTATAATAATAAAGGCGCGGCAGCAAATAAAAGAATATAATTAAAATAAGGAATTTTTAAAAAATACCTTAAACACTTGTTAAGAATTTAAATAAATTTTTTTACAAAAAATAGAATATTTAATATATTAAAAATTAAAAAAAATATTTTATGACTCTCTTTAAAAAAAATTCCAAAACAAATATTTATAATCAGCACAGCAGAGTCAATTACTGCCAGCAGAATCTATTAACGTCACTTACTGTATAATAATAAGAGCCTTGTTATAATACTACGAATGAAAATCACAAACTGTTTTATGAAAGACATGATCTAATAAAAAAATACCTTAAACACTTGTTAAGAATTTAAATAATTTTTTTTACAAAAAATAGAATATTGAATATATTAAAAATTAAAAAAAATATTTTATGACTCTCTTTAAAAAAAAATCCAAAACAAATATTTATAATCAGCACAGCAGAGTCAATTACTGCCAGCAGAATCTATTAACGTCACTTACTGTATAATAATAAGAGCGTTGCTATATACTACGAATGAAAATCACGAACTATTTTATGAAAGACATGATCTAATACAATCTTGTTTTATTTTTTTTAAAAGAAAAAAATTAAAAATGATAACCAAACGGTAATCAATTGACATATCATGAAATTCAATTCGTGAAAAATAATATTTTCCTAATAATAATTCAAGCGCACAATACATAACTACAACTTCGGGGACATAACCCTCCCCCAGAGACACTAGATAATGGAAACAGCAATGCCAACAAAGGCAAATACAACACAAGCTCTATATAATAACTTAGAATAAACTTTTAGTGTGGGCATTTGGGCTCAAAGGCAAGAGGTCCAACGTTGAAGAGCAGGAAAGGAAGGTTTTGATACAAAAAAGGCTTCTCAGGCTTGAGGAGAGAACCAGTGACACCACCATGGAGATTAGAGGGCTTCAGGCCAGTGGGTGCACTGACCAAAAACACCTTGCACTTGTGAGCTCCAAAGGTGGTGATGGTCTTAGGGGCTTGCAGGTAGAAGTAGCCGTTCTTGTCAGTCTTGCCTGTTTGGTCCAATCTGTACCTGGTGTTGTTGCATTCGAGCTTCACAACGGCACCTGCAATTTCAAAGACACGCCTAAGTTGTCGTTTAACAATACATAACATTTGTCATTTCACAGATGCACAAGGTCCCACAACAATGTCCAAGCCTCAGCAACCATGCAGCTTTAAAAAAAAATTTAAAGACATAGGAACTATATAGTCTTTTCCCTACCCTACAGCTACTGCTACAGTCTCATTTCTCTCTGTACTCGCACTGATCCCTTCTTTGTGGACCAAATAAAAAGGAATACAAAATGCTGCACAGTCTAAACAAAGACAATAATGATGGTGAAAGCTGGTTATGCTTTAATAAATTTTGAGTAAATCTAACTTAAATTGTGCTTTTAGTCTGAGATTTACCTGTAAAACATTTTAAAAGAAATGCAGATCTGCGTATAAGCTAGCAGAAATGTGAAAAAGATAGGATGACTGATGAATAATATTGCACTTACATATTTAGATCGTTAGAACAATAGCACATACACAGTTAAATGCAGTTAAGCAGGTTGGCTGAAAACGGCATAAGAATTAATTGAGAAGATTGCATGGTGGGTGGATCATAATTTATGTGTTAAATTGCTAGGAGAGTTGGAAAATGTACTTTCATTGAACAGCATTTAAGAGGGTAAAGATTCTCCTTTTCTTTTCTTTTTTTCCCAGCAGAAAGCGAAATAAAGGTGAAGGCTTTTAGAGAAGTTTGAGACTAACCAAGAAGTGGAGTGGCTCCCAAGAGGGTGTCAACCCCAGCATATTTGCAGGACTTGCTGTAAACAACACCTTGAACTGCTACAAAACTTCTAGGGAAGGGATGCACTGGCACAGGAGGATGAACAGGGGGTTTAACAGGGGCAGGGGTAGGAGGGTAATAGTGATGGGTAGGGGGCTTAACAGGGGCAGGGGTAGGAGGAGGGTAATGGAGGGTGGGGGGCTTAACAGGGGCAGGGGTAGGAGGAGGGTAATGGTGGGTGGGGGGCTTAGCTGGGGCAGGGGTAGGAGGAGGGTGAACCGGGGGCTTAACAGGAACAGGAGCTGGAGGGTGATTGTTGTGGTGGTGGTGTTGGTGGTGATGTGGGGGTGAGCCGGTGGGTGAACAGGTGAATGAGTTGGGGGGTGAAGAGGGGCTGGAGTTGGAGAGGGAGGGTGAGGATGTGGATGTGGATGTGGATGTGGATGTGGTTGGTAGTGAGGTGGAGCTGCTTCTGGGGGGTGAAGAGGAGTCTGTGGAAGAGTCTCAAGCTCTTCCGCAAACACAGTGAAGGTGCTCACTAGGAGCACCAATAATGCCAGGGCTTTGGCCATTGCTCTACGGAGTAATAGCAAGTGTGAAGAGAGGGAGTGTGTGTGTGTTTTTGGTGCGGTATGTGGGTTTAGAAGGAGGGGTAATTTATAGGAGTTGAAGCTGAGATTTTCTGCTCATATAAAAAGCAAAATTGTTTCATCCATCAGCCTAAGAAGGTTAGGTTGAGACTAGGGAAACGGCTATATGAGACCGTCAGAATTGAGAACGAGGGAACTGGGAAAGGCACCAAATTTGCTGAAATCAGAAGCAATATTGCTGATTACGCAAAGAAAAAACAAATATAATGCTGATTTAAATCAAAATTCATGAACACTCCAAGAGAGATTATTGTGGTCTTGTTTGAGCATGAAAAATACCATAAAAACAAAAGTAGAAAAATTAATGAAAATTGTGATGTTATATTAAGTTAATCACAATATTAATTAATAGATAATTATTATAATTAATTAATAAAAAATTCTAATAACTATCTTACTTAATGATGGGAAAATTATTACATATACAGCTCTTCCGAAAATTAAAAAAAATAAAAATGGTTGAAAACGGTTTTGAACCAGATATCAAGGATTTCACTAGGGATGGCAATTCTCCCAAGTAATCGGGATTCATGCAGGACCACTTCTCGAATGGACTCAATACGGGATTTTTTTTTTTTCATGGAGATGGGGACGGGGAGAAAAATCTCCCCGTGGTACATTCGAAGATGGGGACGTGGATCATACTTCCCGTCCCGCATGAGTTTTTTATCTCCGAAAAAAATTACAAAAATATCATTTATAATATATATATATATATATATATATGTATTATTATATAAATAAATAAATATATTTTAATAATTTTATCTTTAATTAAATTTTATATTTATTTAAAATTAAAAATATTAAAAAATTTATTTTATCTTTTTATTATTTTTTTTTTTTTTTAATATAACAGGGAATACCCGCAAGTATTCGCAAGAAGCGGGAAGCGGGAATAGAAGGAAAAATCTCCCGCAGTGAGGTCGAGAACGAGGACAAGATTAGGGTGCGGGGACGGAGAACGGGGAGACGCGCGGGTGCCATCTCTAGATTTCACCCATGCACATGAGACTTACACATGAATTAAATCTCAGCCACATGGTTTATCAAAAAAAAAAACTCAGTCACATGATCTATAAAAAGATCTCTTATAATGTAAATTAAATTTGCATATATTTAAAAATAAATTTGATAAAAATGATAGTTTTAAATGTACCAAAAAGACATTTGGAAAAAGTGTTTTTTAGTATGAAATGTAGAGACTACGAGATGAAATTAAGAAGAGGAATTGTCTCAACAGGACCGCATATGTTTCCTTGAAAATTGTTAGTCACACAATTATTGTATGATTTATGTTAAAAAAAAATAATAGCGTTTTAACCCAAGTTTAGCCTGCTTGTCAAAATTGGTTACCATTATTTCTATATAAGTCGAAAGTATCAGCATTAGTTGTCCAAAAAAGGGACAATTTTAAAAATTTGAAAGGGTTTTGTAGAACGTGCCAAAAAAAGAATAATCCTTACGATGAACAAGCACAACAAAATTGAAAGGGAATTCTAAGTTACTGTGTACTCTTTTTTTTTTTTTTGGTTGAGAGTTACCGTGTACTCTTACTTATAGTTATATAAATTGGATAGTTTTTTATTAAATAATATTATTTTATTTTAATATAAATAACTTTTAACTCGGGATGCCCTCCCCTAATAGGATAGTGTGACCCATATATCTTTATCGATCCTAGGATACGAATTAATATGGATCGATGTGAAAAAAATTACCTACATGCGATTTGTGAAAAGAATGTCCATTCAATATATTTTTACTTCCTGACAAAATGGAAGGCAATATATTAAAAAAATAAAAAATAAAAAGAAAAATTCGGAGGCAAGGCCCTCATTAGTAAACACCATTTATCGTGTCAAAGAATATGCCATTGTAGATTATTCTCGACAAGCTTAGGATAAGATATGTGATGTGGGGTCAAAATCTTTTGTATTACCGTTACTTTCTGAAGACTTTGTTGGATGCCAATGTGATATTGTGGCCATTGTTGTTCTGGAAAAAATAACAAGAGCAGTTTGAATTTGAGAGGTACAATGATGAAAGTTAATAGAGTGCAGTTGGTAAATAATTTAAAAGAATTATGTTAAAGAGATAAAAATATATTTTATTTTTAGAATAAGATTTTTTTAAATAATATTATATTTAAATTAAGTAAATAAGTGTATATCTATTATTAAATATTAATAGATTAAAATTATGATATATTTTAAATTAAATTAAAAATAAATATACTTTTATTTACTCATTTTAAAAAATAATTTTATTTTAAAGAAACTTTTCCCTTGTTCTTAATATATTTAATAAGTCTTGTAACTAATAATAATGAAATAAAACTTGTGTCTATATATATAATAAAAAAATATTAATAACACTTTTAAATATTTTTTTAATATTTATTTTATTATTAGTCTAAAAATAAGTATTATAACTATTCTTTTCAAAATAATTATTTCAAATATATGAATTAAATTAATAATAAAAAAATCTAAAAAAATGTTAGTAAGTCCTGTAACTAATAATAATGAAATAAAATTTGTGTTTATATATCTAATATGAAAAATGTTAATAATACTTTTTTATTTTTTTAATATTTATTTTATTATTAATTTAAAAATAAATATTATAATTATTCTTTTTAAAATACTTATTTTAAATATATGAAATAAATTAATAATAAAATAAATATTAAAAAAATATCTTACAAATCTAAAATATGACCATCATAATACGAGTGTCAAAACGCAAATTTCAAAGAATGACCTGTCGGTTAGCAATTAACGTGGGATGCCAGAGAGTGTCAGATACATTTCCCGTTTGGCTATATATAACCATGCCAAAAATCTCCAAAAACCATCAAGGATGTGTAATACTAGCGTGATACCCGTGCAAGTCACGGGTAACCAATTCTTTTACTATTGTTAAGTTACAACGTATAATTTATTAAGCATATATTTGAAAATTTAAAGAACGACAGAGAATGAAAACAATCTGATAGAATATTTTATATAATAACAAGGTAGGTCATTGAATTTAATTTGAAAGCATATAAAGATAAATGATGCATCATAGTGCAATTCAAGGTCTAATATTTTGTGAATATACTTAGTCTATATTATAGCAACTTATTAAATGAGGATGGATCAAAACAAACAAATCTAACATACAAAGTAATCAATTTCCATAGAGAAAGTACATAAGCAAGCACAGTTTCTGTGAAATATGAGTAAAGGAAACTTGTTTCCATTTATATCTTGGTTCAAATTGACAGGTAAAGATTAAATAGTCTTTGACATATCAATTTCATTTTTTATTTCTAAGGTAAAAAAGGTTCAGAGATATAGTGTAATCCTTTAAGACTAAGTTGCCTCCCACCTATTGGTCTTATGCATACCTCCTTGCAGATGTTTTGAGAGTAACTTTCTTTTGAAGTTAGTTCTTTTTTTTTTTTATTTTTTTTGGTTTTTCTCTTTTGTGCAAAAAAAAAATACTTCTAATAGAAACCCTTTTTTGTACAACAAGAAAAAACCTTTTGTTATTATCACATCATGTCCACTCCTTCATCAAATAATTATTAAAATTAAACAATGAATAAAAAGTTTAGGTGGTAAAATTTTCTTAAGGAAGAGAAATGGGTTCCCTAGTTGAAAAAGTTCAGGCATCCAAGTGCATGTTTGAAAAGGAGTTAGACTCACCAAAAGCACGTTTGAAGTTCTTGAATGTCGTGAAAAGATGTTTGGCTTCTTTTAATTTCTGTTTGTCTCAACAGACTTTTTGGTTGCAAACGTAAGTTGAACCAAAAGAGAAAAAATCTTGATTTTGCATTGAAGTTATCTCAACTCACTTTTGAGACAAAAATTTCTAAACATAAATTACGTTACTGTAAACTCACTTTTAATTATACTTATGTTTACAAACACACTTTCAACCAAACTTAAATTTACCAACTATAATCCAAACATACACCAAATAGAATATACTGAAGGTTAGTTTGAAAGTTTTCATAATATAATGAAAACCTTTTCAGTCTTGACAACCTTGAAAGCGTTGTCTTGTCCGACATAGTTTGCAGCTTCCAGCGCCTCATTGAGGTTCCTGTTCATAGGGTTCAGCATTGGTTCTGAAGAAACATTGATAGGCCAAACTTCATATCCCGAACAAACAAGACTAATAATTAAGTTTGAGACAAAGTCATCTATGAACAAAAAATCAAAAGAAAAAATGCGGCAACTGAAGAACTTAGTAAATATAGGGAGGATTGTAAGCAAAATTGCCAAATAACCTTTTAAGCTCACAGAATTTGTTGCTTGACTCTCCTAGTCAATAGTGCAAACAGCTAAAGAAGGTGGAGTGAAAATAGCCTAACAAACAGATATATGAATCAATAGACAGCAAATAAGATAACTTGGGAAAAACTCCTAACTTTTTAAACTATCCAATCAATCCAAACATTGCATTCAGAACAAAAAACCCAGTGGTTGGATCACCTTTGTGGGGGTAAGATCAGCTCCATTCAGTGATAGAGATCAAGAATAATACCAGCAACAAAACTTTTAATAACATTTGTTAATTAGTAAAGAGATTAAGATAGACTTTCCACCAGTAGTTATCATTTAGCAAGTAACATCCTTCTTAAGCTTGTTTTCATCGCAAAACTTCTTCCATCATGTGCCAAATTATGCAGAATTCTTTCTGTGAGACAACACTTTGTAGCTAACTTGAGATCCTTAACTTCTAATAACCTTTTGGGAATTGCAAAATCGTCACAGCTAACTTGGAAGGCAGGTTAATCATATTAACTATTATAACTTAAAAAAGTAAACAACTAAAAGTTAAAAGAAATTAGAGAATTATTTTAGATGTATTTAGACTATAGTCCTACCAACTTGCTTTGAGCAACATTAAATTGACTTAAAACTACTTCAAAAGATTCTTTAGGTGTGACCCCAAAACTTTAGATGCATCTATGTCCTACAATAGCACGAACCTATACTTCAAGAACAAAAGCAAATTTATTAGAAGCATATGGATAAGTTTAAAAATGCAGGTATCTAATATTATGCACAACAATTCAAAAAACCTTTGACATTTGGATATTATAACTTGTAATCGTACTTCTCAAATCCTAAATAAGGTCATGCATTACAAAATGTATAGCTTAACTTAAAATCAATCCCGCAATTATCAAGAAAGATTCGTTTCCAATTATCACCAACTTAATGTCAATAACAGTATAATAACTAAACTTTCAATGATGCAGATAAAAGTATACAATAACTCAAAAACGCAATTTGCAGCATCCTCATAAAAAAAACTGAAGAGAAAAACAAAAGAATAGAAGAAATAGACATGCATAGGAGTCTGATAGTAAAAACAAATAGGATTTTACTGAGTTACTCGTGCATAGGAGTCTGATAGTAAAAACAAATAGAAATGGACATGCATAGAAGTGTAGTTACCCGTGCAACACACAGGGTAACTTTATTTATTTTATTGTATAATTAAATTAAGTTAAAATAATTATTTAATTAAAACCAGCAATTCTGCATTTTTAATATTACTGAGTATGTATTATTGAAGTAACAAACTTGACAAAACAGTGAATATCATTCCAATGCCTCCTTTCCTTTCAATCGATTGATTTCTTGATCAATTTCAAAGCATTACAAAGAGTTGAGACCCCAAACTGTTTCTCATATTAGCACTCAATTTGGATTTCTCATATTGGCACTCATTCAGAACTCAAATGACACTCACATCCTTACAAAAACGCCCCACTTGATTACTCCACATTCCATATTGACAACCATTTCCTGTTACTACCTATAAAATTGAACTAAAATTTTATCACATCTAGAATTTTATAACACTCCTCAATTGTCATTTTGTCATTAAAATTTGGGGATTGTCAAGGAAAGTAACTCTGTTTTGATTAGTGGAGCACTCTTCTACTAATGACGTGTCAGTTTTTCAGGCTAAAAAATATCTATACTGAAAGTTAACGATAACTTCTTTTTATTAAACCATGAATCCCTTTCTAGGAATAATCGCACTATTTTTACATAAGAATAAATAAAAGAGGGCTCCCTCATGTTTTGGGTTAAAGGAAGTAACCTTCTCACCCTTTTAAGTTCCAAAAAATTCTTGTCATAAAATTGTGTATAAAATGAATGTAATTCTGACTAAACAACCTTATTTAAATATTTTCCTAAAAAAAGGGTACGGCCTATTATGTTTAATTTTGATTTCATTATACAAATGGTGATTGAAGTAAAAGCCCACCCATTTCAAAACCCGTTAAAAAAAATATCAAATGCCAAAAAATAAGCTCGTGAAATGCCTAAATATTACACTAAGAGTTGAAATAGGCTTACAGCTATGAAAGGCAGTAGCTTAATTTCGCATCATAAATCATGTAAGGTAATTGCTTTATTATAAGGAATATTTAAATAGACTCATACCTAACTAAATGCACAATTGATTGGTCATAAAGGTTATAAGGCTTAACTCCAAGAGCAGAGAAGGACTAATTGCACTGATACAAATCCTTTCAACAAACTGCTAGCTTGATAATGATTTGAGATTATCTCGTAAAAAGATTGAGAAGCCTTTATATTGATTACACTACCTTGTGATTAAATTAAGGACTCAAAATTAACTACAACTATCATAATTATAATCGTTACAATTCATAGTTACATTCTTTTTTGACTCTGAGTCAGGCCAAGGGTGAAGGAAAACAAAAGAATCAAAAGCCTCAAAGGCTCTTAAGTAGTTTCAAGGTCTTATCAATATGTTTTTCCAGTTGGAACTTATTGTTGTACATAACTTGAACCAGCCCATTTTTTTTTTGTCAAGAACATAAGTCTCTCTCGCAGGAAAGGCTCCTAAGAAATCACCTAGCACTCCCCCACTCTTTCCTCACCTTGTTACCCTCATCACCCAACAATGTAAATGGCAGTTTGTACTTTTTGGCAAATGCCTGCATTCCATGCAATGCATTCAATACATAAATAATAGGTTAATTGCAAGTAAATTGTAGTGAAACTTTTATTTTTACCTTGTGAGATGAAGGATCATCACCACATATACCAACAACCTCTGTTCATACTTTCTTGAGCTTCTCAAGTGTATCCTTAAAAGTGCAAGGCTGTAATTTTAAAAAGTAACAATATGACTATATCAGTAGTATAATCGTAAGGGGCAATGGTAATTAAGTTATTTAGCACAATATTAGACCCATTGGTGCAAAAGAAAGATAATAATAGGGCAATGCTCAGTAGAGATATAAAGGTGAAGATATCCACCTGAACTTGACGTTGTAGTGACTGATGTAATTGTTTATCTCATTCAGGACAATTACTTTACCAAATACCTGAACAGATTATAAAATGGAAAAAAAAAAAGAAGAAAAAAGAAAGCAGAAGCAATAGTCTAGCACTGATTTTGAATAATTATGTTTACCCTGTTACATCAAGGGACTAAATCTTGAAGAATTTTTGTCCTCTCTCTAATATTATCTCTTTTTGCCTGCCAAAGCAAGGGTTATGAGCGGCATGCTCCTAAATAAATAATAAATAGAAAAAAATTAAAATTTAAATACTTTTCATTTGTGTCTTGATCTGGAAACACCTCTTCCATCATGCAAAGCTTATTGAAGATAGGAAATATAATAAGAGAGAAGTGAATTACTGTCTTTGCAACACGGTGGCTATCGCTAGCTTGGCCCCTTCTTGCTCACACATGTATATATCCTTGCTTAGGTGGCTCGGAAGGTTTAGCACTTTGTTCAACAAAATTGTTAATTGCTGCTGAACTTGCATCTGCTTCAGCTTCTTCAAACCACCATCATCATCCAAGGATCGTCCTAATTTTATATGTTTAATGCCAGAATCATTCTATTCATCAAAGGTAAGTTCACAGTAAAAGCACTGTGAATAGGAAATTATAATCCTAATTACTTACGCCAATTTCTAGTAAAAGTAAACTTCTTTTATACATTTAATCATTCTTTTCTCTAGTCATCTTTACAGAAAAATAGGGCTATTATCAATTCATTCCATAAGTGATTAATGTCGTCAAGTATCATGCAAGTATTAGTTATTACACAATATACACAATTTACATGTTTTCACAATGGACATGGAGTTGTCACAAAACTATTTCTCAAAGACCAAGGATGATCATTGGTTTTCACTTCAATATTTACCCTAAAGGAGAAAGCTTTTCTAAAACTACTTTGCAGCACCCACTACGAATTGCTAACCTGGTCAAGAGAGGAAAATGATGTTTCACGATATTTTTTTCCCTTTCTGGTGCATGCAGAAGATACCACATTTAGAATGGCAATGGAAGAGGTGGAACCTTCAGCAGAAATTGCTTTATGGCAGGATTTAGATAGAGCACCTGCTGCTAACAATAGCACATTTTTTCCCTGTCATACATTAAGTAAAACAATCATATGTAACTTGAGCAATTTCATCTACGTTTGATATTTGATAATAATTTTTCCTGTTGCACTTAAAAACTTAAGTGGCATTGTTTTCACCCAAAACACACTAATTTATCTTCCTACCTCCCATAGGCGACCAGGAATTTCCTTCATGAGAGACTGAAGCAGAACATCATGGTGAGAAGAAAGAGATTCACCTAAAACTTCACTAAGCCTACATATAGCCTGTGTAGACTGCCGGTATAACAGAAGAAAATAAGCAAACATCTACACACAAATGACCAAGCCATAATGAGGTTAAATCAAAATAACAGCAAGGGAAGAAAAGAGCGCAAGACTAACTTTTCTTTTACTTGCCCATGATAATAATGACATGCCTTCACAAATAAGTGAAACAATTTCTCCTAAGTATTAACCTCATTATGTGCAAAGTTCCTGCCTCTGTTGCGCCAACCATCGCAGTGAAGAGAAAAGCAAAACATTGGGGGTGTGAAGATAGAAACCAAAAAATGGAAACATAAGAAAGATTAAAATTTTGAATGAAAAGAAAATGATAGAGAAGAATCAAACCTAATGATAATCTTCAGAGGATCCCTATAAACAAATAATTGGGTTTCTAACAATGAATAGATAATTCAGAGGAAAGAGAAACATCATCTTACCATAAATGAGGGAAGAATCGTGAAGGACAACCTCTGTGGACCTAGTGAAACGGTGGCTCCAGTATCCGATGGCAAACAGCATCTCTGGTGCCGATGGCAGACGGCGGCTTCAGTGAGATGCTCTAGGCGCTGGTCGGAAAATTAAAATGGTTGCCGTGTGATGGACCTAAAAGAGAAACATTTCGGTAACCAAGTTGAATTAAAAAAAAAAAGGAAGAGGGATCTCACCCACCTCTAACCCTAAAAGTTGAGATTAAGGTCTTAGGCATAGCAACGAAGATTGATTGATTTAATGCTTCGAATGTGAGGTCAACATTCGGAGTGGAGCTCTAAACTCTGCTCGTGCTCGTGCTACAGCATTTGGTGGTGGAGGTGAGAGAAAGGAAAGAATAATGAAATTTGTTAAAATTAATTCTATTCTTTTCTTTTTTTTTTTTTTCTTCTTTATCTATCATCTAAATATATTTAAGAGGAAATGACGACGAAGAGAGAAAGACAAAAGAAAAAAAAAATGAGAAATGGGGGAAAGAAGGAATACACGCGTGAACAACTGGAACTTTTTTTCTTAGACAACAATACCCCCAACCATATGGTCCTGATATCATTACCTAATTAAAGTGAAGGGTACAAAAGGAAAATGTGTTGTTTTGGTGTAACTATTGCAGCGACAGTAATGTGTACAGTAAATTAAGAAGTTCAGCATTTGTATATTGTATAGATATATAGCCATTGAACGAAGTACAACATCACAAAAGGTTAAATTTGGCTGACAGATGTGAAAATTTTGATTATTTTAATAATTGATTATAATTAATTATTATATAAATTTTTTTTATATAATCGATTATAATTAATTTATTTTTATATTTATATATATTAACTAAAAATAATTTTAAATTAATTTATTTTATTTAATTCATATAAAAAAATTATTTTTATATATTAAATTATTAAAATAAGTATAAAATAATTAAAAAAATTATTTAATTAAAAACAAAATAAGTATTTATATATTAAAATATAAAGAATAATAATAAATTAAAATCATAAGTTTTCAATCTTCAACATTATAAAAATTAGCTTTAAAAAATTTTTATTTTACATTAAATTTTATGTAAAAATTAAAATTAATTTTACTAAATATAATTAAATATTATTAAAATAATTTTTTTCTAAAAAATATTAATTTAAGCTAATATAAATTAAAACAAACATGCACTTGATATTTGCGGCCAGCTAGACATAGCGGGGATATAAATGTCAATTTCTTCTAAAGTAAAATGACGTTATGTTGAATTTCTAATTAGATTTTTTTAAAAAAAAATTAAGATTGTACAACCTCGATTTAGTTAAAATCAACCAATCGATAAAATATACAAAAATATATATATTTTAAAAGTTATTGTATATCTTTTTATCAATAAATAAAAACATTATTTATTTGATATGTGATATTTAAAGTAATTAATACTTTATCACATGTAATTTTATGTGATAGTTTTTTTTTCACATATGATCTGAAAGGTTAACATGAGACATATGAAAAAAAATATCACATGTGTAAAAATATTTTAATAAATAAATTAAAAAAATACAATACGTAAAAAACACAAATGAAAAAGAAAAAAAACAATAACACTTTTTTGTCTAGAGAGTCGTGTACTGAGAATCGATGCAATTACACTTTTTTGTCTAAACACCACTTATGTATTGAGAATTAATGCTTAACGACAATGGTCGTTGAGGTTACAGGTAACTTTTTAAGTCGATATAGAAGACGGTGATGACAAGCTTAAGATTCAACGACTTTGACAGAAGAAGATGCGAAGCTGCCATCAGGATTCTGCCATGATCGTTGCCAAATTCCTATGTTCGATGGAGATTCCACCATGGACGTACATCAACGCCAAAAAGAAGGAGAAGAACAAGAACAACATATAATTTTAATTCAAATTCAAATTTTCATCATAATTGAGTGACATTTATGTACAACTAACTAATTAATTACCTCAATTAATTAATATATTAATTATTATCTTTTATGAATTTCTACCAAAATCATTTTCTATGAATAATATTACTATTTAAATTCAAATAATATAAATAATAATATAATTAAAATTTCAAAACTCACCCTTCACGAATGTCATTTATTTACTATTAAAAAAATTATATATAACTAATTAGTTTCTTAAACTAATTAATTTATTAATTTTTCACTATCTTCCACTAATAAGATTTACATTTAAATAAATAACTTAAATAATAGAATAAAAAAATCAGATTCAAATTTTCCTCCTAATTAAATGTCAAGTACATTTAATTAATTGTCTCAACTAAATAAATATATTAATTATTCATTATTTTCTATGAATAATATTATTGTGCAAGTAATTTAAATAATAATAATAATATAATTAAAATTGAGATAAAATGAATATACTTAAAACTTTTTAAATAACTTCGAAATCAATCAATCAATATCATATAATCATCAATACAATATAATATAAAAAAAGAAGATATATGAATTGAAAAGTTGTCATGTGTCTTCCAATACAGTAAGTTAATGCTTTGATTTGCTGACATGTGATAAGTATAATAACTAAATTTTTGCCATGTGTCATTTGATGTAATATTTTTTCCACGTCTAAAATGATGTACCTACTGCCACATGTATAAAAATATATATAATAAATTAATAGTAAGTAATAAATCTAAAACCTCCAAAAAAATATTAAAAAATACAAAGGAAAAAACATGTTTAATTAAATATAAAAAACTGAATAACATGTTTAAAAATCTATCTGTGACAAATACATGATTCTATTAACTGACATGTGACATCTCATATTACAATTTAAAAGGAATATGTACATGTGTTATCAGGTCTAAATTAAATTTATTGTCCATGCATACAAATATAAAAATTTATAATAACATATTAATTACATTGACATATATACTTTTGCATATTAATTCATATTCCAAATTAAAAAAAAAAATTACCCATCTTGATTTGACCATGTTATGAATTGTTTTAATCGAAGACTGATCTTAAAATTCTAAAATTTTTATAGGTGTCTGATGTCATCTTTTTATATATGTACTGTCACCATAAATTAATTAACTATATTTTCAAATTATTATATTTATTCATATATATTTATTTTATATTATTTAAAAAACTTAAATATATACATCATACGGGAGAGAAAAATTTGCATGAAAATATAATAAAATTAATTAAATGTGATTTATTATGAGGAAATTAAGAAATTATTAAGTATTTTTTAATATTTTTCAGTCATATATATAATATATAATATTTAAATATTTTATATTTATATTTCTCGACATTAAAAACTTTAAATGAAAATATATTAATAATTACATATATGAAATAAAAACTTTACAAAAAGATATGATAAAATCAATTAAAAAGTTCAGATTTATAATAAAGTTTGTTTAGTAAAATCGTTTAAATGCAATTGAAAACTTATATCATATAACATTGATGTTTCATTGATATTTTGAATAAAATTATTTACAGGAGTTGAGATAGTTTTGTGAACAAATAATGAAAGAAATTAACCTCAACGAGAGCATTGATGAAGAATATGTAATGGACAAGTTATAATTCTGTATCATATTGAAATAGATTGGATTTATGAAAGAGAATACGATTAAAAAATATAAGAAGGAATATGTCAATTGATTTATTTAACTAATATGTTATTTTATTTATTTTACTTAAATTGTGTAAATTAAATGTATGAGCTATAAAATGATAAGGTATTTGAATGCATTAAGTATCACTTAATTTTATTGTTATTGACCATTTCAATTTTTAGGTTTTCTTTTTATTGTCTTTGTAATATTTATCCATTTAAAATTATTTTGTTAACATAATTTGACATTAGGGGCTAACTTAGTATACTATTAATAATAAGTTGATAAAACATCTAAATAAATAAACACATAAAAGTTTCAATAAAATAAATAAATAAGCACATAAAAATTAAAATTATTTGAAACTATATAAACTAATTATTTTTTGGGATGTAATATAAAAAAATATTTATTCAGATGAGTTACATAGTGTCGCGACCGTGATCGCGGTGGGAGTAACAACAAAATAAATAGATTTTAGGAGTTGCCACTAATTTTATTTTTATTAGGAAAAATTTGAAAACTTAAAAAGAGATGATCTATGTTCAAAAACTCAGGTTCGGGAGTCTAATTATGCACAGGAAATGGTGGATACTTAACAACCACATAAAGACTTTTAATACCTAATACATCCGCGTCAAGACGGTTTACCTTAAATAAGTTATGCAAATTTTGATAAGTCTTAAAAAAATTGTTTTACCTCTTTTTTTAAAGGATAGAAAAGGAATCAATGGTTAAATTATGAAAAATTAATTTTGGCTTGACAGAATTAAGATTCTACTCCTACGTATTGATGGGATATAATTATATAGTTTCAAACCCAAGTGTAGGTTGTCTTAAGTAATAAATTCTCGGGAGTCCGAGGTCGATCCACAGGGAATTGATGAAGGAAAACTAATTAATTGAGGTAAAGAAAAGATGTGTCACAAAATTAAAGATGATATGAGTTGTTCACAAAGGAAAAGGATTTGCTTGGGTTAGAGATCCACTTTTGGTAATAAATTAAAGATAAGATTATTTCGTTTTATAACTCAATTGAAATCATGCATAATGAAGATTCCAATCGGAAGATTTAACATTCAAAGTTCAATTATGTAATCATATAATGGTTCCAATAACTATCTACCAATACTTGTAAATCGTCAAAAGATCCACCGCGCTAATCCTATTGTCTACAATGGATCAAGATATTCATTATACAAGAAAAGTTTCTAAATTAATTGGAAACAACATACAACTCATATAAAGATCACATAAAAATATATCGTTTAAAGCACAAGAAAGAAATTAATCTAACCTTAACTTATTACCAAGAGCTTCACCTTTTCACCCAAGCAAGATGAAAATTTAGTTACTCATGGACAAGAAGAAAGAAAGAGAGAAGAAGAGAAAGATGAACATAACTTCACTTAAGAACAAGAGAAAATTACAACAAAGGAAGCAATCAACATACAAATATTAAAGTAAAATCTAGACTAACACTAAGCTAACACCCTCAAATGATCAGCCATTGCCTCTTTTTATAGAATTAGAAGAGTACAAATAGCCAAAAGAGATGATGGATGATGATAACAAAATGATAAAAGAGATAAATGGTGGGTGGATTCTTGTCTCCGAAATGTTTCCCTTCTGAACTCATGGCATGTGTCATTTTTGAGTCAAGTGGTCTTCATGAAAGTTCTAGCACATTGTCTCAGCTTTCCAGAGACACCAAGTTTAGCCAAATCCAATAACCACAGCCCAAGATATGGTCCAATTACTGCTTATGGGTCAGGCCCAACGTCAGCACCTCTGTTCTGACTTCTAAGCCCAATATCACCTTCAAGGAATCCGAACTAGCTTTTGTGTTCTTCATGAAAGTTGTAGATATGGGTCTTAACCTTCCACTGTCAAAATTTCAGAATTATTGAACTCCAATAGCCCGAGATATAGTCTAATGAGTGCATAAAGGTCAAGCTGTCAGGTTCAAAACACTAGATTTTGCTTCAACTCCAATTTGAGTTATCCAAACATATGTTTCTGGTCTTGAGGCCTTCATGAAAGTTGTAGAAATTTATCTTAGCTTAAAAACAAGACCAAAATCACATCCATCGGATATTTGTAACTCAAATTATAGCCAGTTCTTGAAAAAGCCAAGTAAGAAGGTTATACAACGAATGAAATATATTCTATTAATGCTTCACGCTATCAGTGAATAGTTATTAGAGAATTATCTTAACTTTCTAACAAGACCAGAATCACATTAATCGATAATTACAACTCAAGTTGTGGTCACTTTACTTAAGAATGCAATCACCCAAATTAATGATAATTCAAGAATAATTTCTTCAATGATCCAATTAAGCTTAATTTCATAAAATGTGACAAAATCAACTTAATTAAGCCAAATTGAACTTTAAGAAGCCTAGTTAGAGGATTATAAAATGCATTAAATACATTGTTATCAAATTCCCCACATTAAACTTTTGCACTCCCGAGCAAAACACATAAGAACAAAAAACTAAGAGAACAAAAAAAAATGACACAGACTCAAAAGCTAAAAATTCTAAAAGATTTAATGAAGCAAGAAGAGCAACCAGTCATTCAAGGGAACAAAGCAATTTTTTTTTTTTTTGAGGTAATATTTCTTCACATCTCAAACCAACAGGCAAGGAAACTTCAGTTAAAAAGAACGAATCAAGAATGATAGATCCTCTCAAGATTCACTCTTAATCTTTCAAGCATTAAAAAGGTAAGTATTTCACTCAATTCAACCCATGAAAAATTACACTACCATAAGCTTGCTTATCTTCTACTTCTCCACTACTCAGAACACATGCACACAAAAATCAAGAGGACTTTATTCAAGGTTGTAACGGGGTCAAGGTAAAGAAGGATGGATAATATGGACATAAGAAGATAAATACCAAAGAGAATAAAAGAGCATTATGGTATAGTTAGAGTGGAAAAGATATTTGAGAACATTCATCAATAAGGACAATGACCAATATTTGACTAATGTTTTCTTGAAGATTAATCCCAAATTGATGAGTTGAATTCATTGTTAGGCATAAACCTTCTCCTTCTCTTCCTGTTGTTTCCAAGCATCCATCTTTATTCTAGATATGGATATGTCACATAGTGTATCAGATGGTCAGCTCTTTCTTTCTTTTCTTTTCTTTTTTTTCGTTTTTTTTTTACTTTTTTGCTTTTTTTTTTTTACACACACACACCCCCACACTTGTTTAAGAACAAAGTCAATGCTCTCTTATTCCCTAAGGTCAGGTAAAAACATGTTCCTTTTTTTTCTTTTCTTTTTTTTTAAAAGGTACGTAATAAGCTAAAAACAAAAACTAGTCAAATAAGCTCAAATGGGTTACACAAGGAAAAATATACAAGGATGGCTATTTGGTCAAAGTAGCTATTTTAAAATGCCTCAATCATATTTATGTATGCATGTGAAAATGTAACCTCAAAAAGAATCAAAGCAAGTTCTAGAGTAACATTTTCACAGGTGAAAATCACACAAGAAAGAAGAGAATGGTACAAATGTTCAATCCATTCATCAATAGGCTCAAAATCTCATAAGGCATATTTCTATCATTCTCAATCCATCAATTCAACATTCATATCCAAGCATGTGATTTATAAGAAAGAAGAAAATTTATGCTATGGCCCAAGATATGCTTTTTGCTACTTCTAAAATGATTTTTTTTTCTCAACTATGATGCGTCTCAAAAGTAAAATTACCTTAAGGGCAAAATTTACTCCTTACTCTGCCATCCTTAATTGATTTTGTTGTAGGTTTCTGACAGTCATCTCACTAAACATACTTTCTTCAACTAAAATGCGTCTCAGGAGTAAAATTACTCCTTACTCTGCCAATATTCATTGGTTTAGCAAGTTCATGAAAATCATATCATACTTCCCTATTTTTTTTTTTTAACTATCCTTATCCTTCCCACCCCAATGATCACAACATTGTCCGCAATGTTAAAATATAGATGAGTAAAGGATAGAAGATATTACCCGCCGGGAGAAATCGACACAAATTTAAACCAGAAACAAATGACGATAAATAAAATCAAACCCATTAAAGATGAAGTGTCGATCTCGGCTTTTTTTTCTTCTTTGCTTCCTCACCGCTTCCCGATGACCAATTTATCGAGCTAGGACCTTATCGTGTTCATACTCGAAAGCTTCTAATTTATCAATGAGCTCATCAATAGTGGAGGCGAGAGATAAGAAGTTTTCTTGTCAAGGAGTGATAAATTTCTCCACTTTATCAAGAAAAAATAACAAAAGATCAAAGAAATTATTAACATTTAACAAACCAATGGGTTTATGGTGGATGTTCAGTTGGGCCCAAGAGACAATTTGAAAAATTTCTTCCAAAGTACCAAAACCACCTGGTAAGGCAATGAATGCATCAGAGTTGTCAAGCATTGTTTTCATTCTGCCATGCATAGATGATACCTGAATTTCTTCTCCAACTGTCTTGCCAGTGATGTTATTTTGAGCTAAAGGTTTAGGAATGACACCTAAAACCTGACTGCCTCCTAGAAATGCAGAGAGTGATACAAATTTCCCATTAACCCACGACAACCACCCCCATATACAACATGAATATTCCTTGCAAAGAAGTGTTCGACCAAGAACGGTAGTTGCGTTTGCAAACTCTAAACCCTTCCCATAACTTGACCCACAAAAACACAAACATTTTTAATGTTACGAACAGAGGTCCCATAATTTCACCTTCCTCCGAATGATTATGAGTTGGAGGAAAGTGAAGAGAATGAAGTGTTTAAATAGGGAAAAGAAGGGAAAAAATAATCATAGCACCTATATGGGTAGGTTGGTGTTTGTCGAAAAAGTTTGAAAATAAAAAACGAGAATCTTTTTTTTTTTCTTTTTTTTTTTCACTATTTGATTTTTTTTTTTTTTTTTTAACTTCAAGAAAACCATCGGGGTAAAGAAGTCTAGAAACCCCCGAAGGACCCCGCTCAAAGGATCGTCTGTCCAAAAATCAAAATACAACAAAATCATACAAAGATAAAAGAAATATAATAATAAACGAAGACATACCTCGTATATACACTTTTCATGGCGTATCTTTATACTGCGTGTCATGAATGCGTAGTGGCATGTATTTGAGTTGCGTGTCACCGGTGCAACATATGAATTCCACAAGGATTGCCGAACCGACAACAAGAACCTTTGAATCGTTTCCGTCACGCTTTACGGAAGAACACCCTCTATCTTCCCGCAAACCTAATTAAAGGCCTCGTATTCTAAGAAGATGGTACCGACCGCAACCACCGGGAACTAGCCACGAGACCTACTAATTAAAGTAAGTATACGGCTCGGATAACGCTTTTCTTCACCGTAAAGAAGGACGCTTCTTTCGTCCATCGCCGCTTCTGAGCCTTGGTTCCAAGAACTGAATGTAGCACACGGCTCTCTACAGAGCATGACACACGAACTTTATTTACATACTGGCGTGTGAAGGTCTCCTCCTGAGTCTATGACAGGACGGGCATCCGCCCGGGGCTCCTAATCTAATTAAAGACCAAGTACAACCGTAGTTTCGCCCTCTATTTTTTTTTTTTTTTAAGTTGTGAGAAACCTGATGAAAGATGGGTGTATACTCACTTGAGATTGGGATGGAGGTAGTCTGCTCTTTCGGCTTTGGGCCAAAGCATTGTTGACCAGTATTAGACCCATTCAAGACCAACGCAACATAGGGCTCCCAAAAGGGACAAGTGGCCATAATACGACTGGCTGCCTCACATGTGGGATACAATCTCCCTTCTTTGTTTTTCAATTAAGAAGCCTAGATCAGATGCATGCATTTCCCCATTCACGTTGTGTGTTACCAAAGCCAAACCCAAGATGTATACATACTTTTTCTTTTTTTTTTTTTTTTTTTTTTTTTTTTTTTTTTTTTTTTTTTTTTTTTTTTTATTTCTTCTTTTTTTGATTTTTTTTTTTCTTTTTTTTTTTTAAACATGAAGAAGAAGAAGAAGAAGAAGAAGAAGAAGAAAATATGTACATGTTGTTGTGGATGTGGCTCACATCTCGCCTCGTTTCACGTCCCGTAAACGCTTAAACGCCTTCTATGAGTCGAGGATAAGCTTCCCATCCAATTTTCTTATAAATTGGCAAACAGGTCTTTTAGAGTCGATTCCCAAGACTATATTGCTTTTGTTCATCCTTGAAGAGATTCCACAAATTAAGAAGTTCACGATGCACCAAACCACAAGAATGCGTATCAAGAGTCAATAAGATATCATCTAATGACTCTTTACTCAGTCCATTCTTAATGAAGAAAATTTTATCTTCTCTGTTTTTGGAAACCATCCCCAAAGAACGACATCGCTTGTTACAATTCCATCGTCCACATATGTGACAGACTTGTAATCTTTTTGTTCTTCTCCTTTTAGAATATGAACTTCTACCAAGACCTGGCATGTATGAGTCAAATGAGATTGAAGACTCACCAGCTAATCGGACCTTTGCTTCGATTATCCAACGTATATCTTCTGGTATACCTTTGTGCATTAACAATCTCAATCTTTCACATCTAGCCTTGTAAATTTTTGTTAGAACATTTTGAGGAAGAGAAGGAAAATGTTTTCTCAGGTTTGAGAGAATGATATCCATTTTGAAGAAGAAGAAAAAGAAGAAGAAGAAGAAGAAGAAGAAGAAGAAATCAGTTATTTTGGAAAACTGAAAGAGAGCAAACCGACTTGAGAGTCACGGAGTACCGTCATCCGCCATTTTACCGGGGAGCTAAAGAGCTACACAACAAAATAAAGTTACAAAATTAGAGTAAATTTTTCACATAACAAGGATCGAGAAAGGAAATGAATTCTACCTCAAAGACTTGATTTTCTAGAAATGGTTTAAGTCTTTGTCCATTGACCTTAGACACATTACCATTCCTAGGATTCTCAATGTCTATGGCCCCATAAGGATATACATGTTTGACAATAAAAGGACCAGTCCACCTAGATCTCAATTTTCCAGGGAATAGGTGAAGACGAGAATTATAAAGCGAACTTTTTGACCAATTTCAAAAGATTTCCTCAAAATAGATTTGTCATGAAAAGCTTTTGTTCTTTCTTTATAAATTTTTGAGTTTTCATATGCATCATTTCTCAATTCCTCAAGTTCATTTATTTGCAATTTACGTAACTTGCAAGCATCATCAAGATTTAAATTGAAAGTTTTAATGGCCCAGAATGCTTTATGCTCCAGTTCTACAAGCAAGTGACAAGGTTTTTCATAGACTAACCGATAGGGTGACATACCTAAAGATGTTTTAAAAGCAAGACGGTAAGCCCAAAGTGCATCGTTTAGTCTTAAAGACCAATCTTTACGATTTGGGTTAACTGTTTTTCTAAAATTTGTTTAATTTCCTATTTGCTAATTCTACTTGTCCACTTGTCTGAGGGTGATAAGGGGTAGCAACTTTATGGGTAATACCATATTTCTTCATTAAAGATTCAAATGGTTTATTACAAAAATGTGTTCCCCCATCACTGATGATAGCTCGAGGGATTCCAAATCGACTTAAGACATTTTCTTTTAAAAATTTGAGAACAGTTTTATGATCATTTTGTCGACATGGAATTGCCTCAATCCATTTTGAGACATAATCAATCGCAACTGAATATACAAATATCCAAATGAGGATGGAAATTGACCCATGAAATCAATTCCCCAACAATCAAAAATTTCAATGACAAGGATAGGGTTCAGAGGCATCATATTTCTTTTAGAAATGGACCCTAATTTTTGACAATTTTCGCAACTTTTGCAAAAGGTATGACTGTCTTTAAATAAAGTGGGCCAATAAAATCCACACTTGCAAGATTTTCGCAGCTGTTTTCTTTGAAAAAAATGACCTCCACATGCTTCGAGTGACTAAATTTAATGACACTACCTACCTCATTGTCGGTACACACATCTCCGAAAGATTTGATCAGGAGAATATTTGAACAAATATGGGTCATCCCAATAAAAATTTTCACCTCACCAAAAACTTTTTTCTGTCTTGATATGACCATTGAGGTGGCATCTTTCTTGTTACGAGAAAATTGACTATATGCGCAAACCAAGGCATAGAATTGACATAAAATAAAAACTCATCGGAAAAGAATCATTGATAGGTGTGCTATCAAAAGACGAGCCTATTGTAAAGTCCGGACAAATGATCTCGACACAACATTTTCATTTCCTTTCTTATCTTTTATTGTGATGTTGAATTCTTGAAGCAACAAGATCCACCGTATCAACCTAGGTTTGGCATCCTCGCTTAGACATTAAATATCTAACAAAGCAGATGATCAAAGTGAAAACAACAAGAAGAACCAATTAAATGAGCTCGAAATTTGTCCAATGCAAAAATTACAAAGAAGTAGTTCTTTTCGGTAGATGGTGTAATTCATTTGTGCACTATTTAAAGTTCTACTTGCGTAACAAATCACATGAGGCTTACCTTCCTTTCTTTGGCCTAAAACAAATGCCAACAAAGAAAATCACTTGCATCACACATTAATTCAAAAGGCAAAGACCAAATCGTGGATTGCATGATAGGAGCCGATGTTAGAAGACTAATTAATTTTTCAAAAGATTTTTGGCATTCTTGAGTCCAATCAAATAGTGCATCTTTTGTCGAAGATTGCATAATGGTCTAGATATGACACTAAAGTCCTTAATGAATCTTCGATAAAATCCCGCATGTCCTAAAAAGGAACGAACTTCTCTCGATTTTTTTGGGAAGGCAAATGAGCAATTAATTCAACTTTGGCCTTATCAACTTCAATTCCTTCAAAGATATCACATGACCTAACACGATTCCCTTCAAGTAACCATATAATGACATTTTTCCCAGCTTAAAACAAATCCTTTTTCTTCACATCTTTTAAGAACTTTATCCAAATTATCAAGACAATTTTCAAAAGAATTTCCAAAACTGTCGGATCATCCATGAAAACCTCTAAATAATGCTCAATCATATCACTAAAAATACTTAGCATGCATCTTTGAAAAGTTGCGGAGCATTACAAAGACCGAAAGGCATTCGTCTATATGCAAAAGTGCCAAAGGGCACGTAAAAGTAGTCTTTTCTTGATCCTCTAATGCAATTGGTATTTGATTATACCCCGAATAACCATCAAGAAAACAATAGCATGGATGTCCCGCTACTCTTTCTAGAATTTGATCAAGAAATGGTAAGGGAAATGATCTTTCCTAGTGGTTGCATTCAATTTTCTAAAATCAATACACATACGCCAACTAGATGAAACTCGCGTAGGTATTAACTCACCTTTTTCATTTTCAACCACTGTTATTCCGATTTCTTAGGCACAACTTGTGTGGGCTTACCCACCGGCTATCGAAAATAGGGTAAATAATTCCAACATCAAGTAATTTAAGAACTTCACCTAACTACCTCTTTCATATGTGGATTTAATCTTCTTTGAGGTTGTTGTGATGTTTTAGCATTATCCTCTAAATGTATTCTATGTGTACAAATTAATGGATTAATGCCTTTTATATCTGTTAATGTCCATCCAATTGCACTTTTATGCCTTTTAAGTACTTCTATCAACATACCTTCTTGTTCTTCAATAAGGATTGATGAAATTACTACTGAAAGCTTTGGTCTTCTCCCAAAATGTGTACTTCAACCCGTAAGGTAATGGCTTTAGTTCCAGCATGGGTACTTCTTCATGAATATTATCATTCATGGGTTGTAACTCTTCAAATCTTGGCTTCCATCCTTTGTATTCCATTGCTTGTGTACAATCAAGCAAGGAGCATATTTCGGAAATATCACTATCTACTTGCATATCTGAATCAAATGAATTAATTAAACAAACTTCTAATGGGTCAGAAGAACTCGCTTTTAGAAGATGATCATCTACAATGGTCTCAATCCCGTCAGCTTCCTCATTTTCATCATTGACTTCATGTGGTTGCTTGCATAAGTTGAAAACATTAAGCTCAAGTGTCATGTTTCCAAATGTTAACTTCATCAATCCATTTCTACAATTTATCAAAGCATTGGATGTTGCTAAAAATGAACGACCTAAAATAATAGGAATTGACTTGGAACAATTAATCATAGGTTCAATTTCCAAGACAATAAAATCCACAGGATAAATGAATTTATCAACTTGTACCAACACATCTTCCACTATTCCTTTTGGAATTTTAATTGATCTATCGCCAGTAGAAGAGTTACATAAGTTGGTTTTAACTCTCCTAGATTGAGTTGTTGATAAACCGAATATGGAAGCAAATTAACACTAGCACCAAGATCAAGTAAAGCTTGTTCAATTATATGTTCTCCAATAATGCATGAAACCGTAGGACAACCAGGGTCTTTATGTTTCAAAACATTATTGCTTTGAATAATGGAACTTACCTCGCTTTCGGTCAAAAAGGCTTTCTTTTCACATTTAATTTTCTTTTAACGAAAGGCATAAGTCTTTCAAAAATTTGGCATAAGAAGGAAAGTGTTTGATAGTATCTAACAACTAATATTGACCTTCACTTGTTTAAGAATTTCAAAAATTTCAGTTTGGTGGTCCAATTTCTTTGGTTTGCTTAATGCTTGAGGAAATGGAAGTGGAGGAGATGAGAGTTTGGTTTCATTTTGGCCAGATGACATATCAACCTCTTTTTTATCTTGGGAATTGATTCAAGATCTTTCTCACAAGGTTCGAAATTTCGTTTTCAACAACTTTCCCACTCCTAAGAGTTATCACGAGACCGACTTGATTTATTTGTTGATTTTCTCAACTACCCTCATTTAGACTATGTTGACCTTTGGGATTCGGTTGAGGTTGAGAAGGAAATTTTCCTTTCTCGTGAATGGTGAGTGCAGAAGTAAGTTTGGAAAGAGTGTCTTTTATGTCAATCATGGTTTGAGTGTTTTGTTTATTGATGGCCTCTTGCTTTTCTATGAATGCACTCAATGTTCCTTCAAGGTTTTTCCTATATGGTGGGACATAAGGTGCATATCCTTGAGAATTTTGAGAATCATGTTGCTCCTGAGGAGGCGGTGGTTGCATAAATTGTGCTTGATTATTATTCCTCCAACTGAAGTTCGGGTGATTTCTCCATCCTGGATTGTAAGAATTTGAAAAAGAAGAGGTGAATGGCTTTTTAAAATTGTTCATTGTATTTACTTGTTCATGCACAACTTCTTTAAAAACAGGAATATTAGGACATTCATTTGTCGAGTGTCCTAATTCATCACAAATGCTACAAATTTCTTCATTTTGAACAGATTTGACTTCTTTTACTTTGCCTAATTCCATGGATTCAATCTTTCTAGCCAAACTAGCATACTTTGCATTTAGATCTTCTTCTTGACTAAGATGGTATTTTCCTTTTCCTGCATTTGCAAGGTTATATCTAATTGAATTTTCGAAAGATTAGTACCATGCCAAGATTGAGAATTTTCACCAAATGATTTAAATAATCTAAAGCTTCTTCTGGGTTCTTTATCAAGAAACTCGCCATTACACATCGTTTCCACAAATTGTTTAGTTTCAGGTGTTAAACCTTCATAAAAGAAGCTTATAGTCCGTCATTTTTCAAAACCATGATGTGGGTAAGAATTTAACAAATCTTTAAAACGTTCCCAACTTTGAAAATACGCTTCATTTGAATTTTGGGAAAAAATTTGGATTTGTCTTTTCAAAGCATTGGTTTTATGTGTTGGAAAAAATTTCTTTAGAAACTCACTTTACATTTCTTGCCATGTACCAATTGATCTTGGTTTCAAAGCGTTAAGCCAAGTTTTTGCTTTATCTTTCAAAGAAAAAGGAAACAATTTAAGCTTGACAATCTCTTCACCGCAATTTTGATCATTGAAAGCAATACTGACTTCCTCAAATTCTTTTAGATGTAAATATGGGCTTTCATTTTCTAAACCATGAAAATTATGAAGTAAAGAAATCATACCCGCTTAAATCTAAAATTATTAGCAGTAAGTGGAAAGATAAAACATGATGATGGTAGAATTTCGAGGTGGTTGCAAATATGCACGCATAGTTCGCAATGGTTGATTTCCTTGTTCATCATGTATACTTTCATTTTCATTTCGTTGTGTTTGATTATCATGTTCAATATGTGCACCTTCAAATTCAAATATTGTGTTAATTGTGTGTGTTTGTGATTCAAATAAATCAATATATAAGTTACTTGGATTAATTTTAACCAAACAATGAATTTGAATCACGATACCAGTTAAGCATAAATAAGTGACATAAAATAAAAATAATATACAAGTAGGCGGATATCCCTAGTTAAATATTAAGTAGGATGTGGTATAAACCACCACCCAAAAATAAAAATAAAAATAAAAATACAGAAAATAAAGTGCTAAAAATAAAATAAAAAAAAAAAAAAATACGAAATAAAAATGCGAGAAAATAAAGTACGAAAAATAAAGTGCAAAAAAGTAAATTTAAATATGAAAACCGGAGAGTGGCAAAGCCCCACAGAGGCGAAAAGAGAAGAGAAGAAGAAATATTATTTCATTAAGTTAGAGAGACGAAAATAAATGACAAATTTAAAAGTTAGATTGCACAGAAAATAAATGATGAAATTTAAAAGTTAGATTAGAAAATAAATGACAGAATTTAAAAGTTAGATTGTTAGTAAGCGAGAAAGCGTAAATAATAATAATAATAATAATAATAATAATAATAATAATAATAATAATAATAATAATAAGCAGAAAATGTAAATAAAAAAAAAAAAAAACAAAAATAAAATAAAAAAATAAAAAAAAAAAACGTAAATAAATGACAAAAATATAAAAGTTAGTTAATAAGTTAGTAAGTAGTAAGTTAATTAGTAAGTTAGTTAGTAAATTAGAAATTGAAAAGTGTAGAGGAAGAATATACCTGTTGGTGAAGTTTTCTTACTGAGAGAAGGAACCTTAATATATTAGAACTTCAAATCAAGTTCACAAATGAAGCCGCTAAAAACTTGATGGGATATAATTATATAGTTTCAAACCCAAGTGTAGGTTGTCTTAAGTAATAAATTCTCGAGTCCGAGGTCGATCCACAGAGGAATTGATGAAGGAAAACTAATTAATTGAGGTAAAGAAAAGATGTGTCACAAAATTAAAGATGATATGAGTTGTTCACAAAGGAAAATGATTTGCTTGGGTTAGGAGATCCACTCTTGGTAATAAATTAAAGATAAGATTATTTCGTTTTATAACTCAATTGAAATCATGCATAATGAAGATTCCAATCGGAAGATTTAACATTCAAAGTTCAATTATGTAATCATATAATGGTTCCAATAACTATCTACCAATACTTGTAAATCGTCAAAAGCATCCATTTGCTGCCAATCCTATTGTCTACAATGGATCAAGATATTCATTATACAAGAAAAGTTTCTAAATTAATTGGAAACAACATACAACTCATATAAAGATCACATAAAAATATATCATTTAAAGCACAAGAAAGAAATTAATCTAACCTTAACTTATTACCAAGAGCTTCACCTTTTCACCCAAGCAAGATGAAAATTTAGTTACTCATGGACAAGAAGAAAGAAAGAGAGAAGAAGAGAAAGATGAACATAACTTCACTTAAGAACAAGAGAAAATTACAACAAAGGAAGCAATCAACATACAAATATTAAAGTAAAATCTAGACTAACACTACGCTAACACCCTCAAATGATCAACCATTGCCTCTTTTTATAGAATTAGAAGAGTACAAATAGCCAAAAGAGATGATGGATGATGATAACAAAATGATAAAAGAGATAAATGGTGGGTGGATTCTTGTCTCCGAAATGTTTCCCTTCTGAACTCATGGCATGCGTCATTTTTGAGTCAAGTGGTCTTCATGAAAGTTCTAGCACATTGTCTCAGCTTTCCAGAGACACCAAGCTTAGCCAAATCCAATAACCACAGCCCAAGATATGGTCCAATTACTGCTCATGGGTCAGGCCCAACGTCAGCACCTCTGTTCTGACTTCTAAGCCCAATATCACCTTCAAGGAATCCGAACTAGCTTTTGTGTTCTTCATGAAAGTTGTAGATATGGGTCTTAACCTTCCACTGTCAAAATTTCAGAATTATTAAACTCCAATAGCCCGAGATATAGCCTAATGAGTGCATAAAGGTCAAGCTGTCAGGTTCAAAACTCTAGATTTTGCTTCAACTCCAATTTGAGTTATCCAAACATATGTTTCTGGTCTTGAGGCCTTCATGAAAGTTGTAGAAATTTATCTTAGCTTAAAAACAAGACCAAAATCACATCCATCGGATATTTGTAACTCAAATTATAGCCAGTTTTGAAAAAGCCAAGTAAGAAGGTTATACAACGAATGAAATATATTCTTATTAATGTGGTTCTATCGTATCAATGAATAGTTATTAGAGAATTATCTTAACTTTCCAACAAGACCAGAATCACATTAATCAGATAATTACAACTCAAGTTGTGGCCACTTTACTTAAGAATGCAATCACCCAAATTAATGATAATTCAAGCAATAATTTCTTCAATGATCCAATTAAGCTTAATTTCATAAAATGTGACAAAATCAACTTAATTAAGCCAAATTGAACTTTAAGAAGCCTAGTTAGAGGATTATAAAATGCATAAAATACATTGTTATCACGTATCATCGAATGCAATGAGGAATTCAAAGTTACGTTGTTATTTAGAAAAAAGTTGTCGGTTGGTCATTTTTAATTTGTGAAAATAAATTTTTTTTTTTTAAAATTCATTTGATTCTTATTTCTTGTTTTAAAAATACAAATCATCAAGCTATCACAATTTAGATCATTTTAAAAGTTACATGATTAACAAGTTGTCGCAACTTAGCTAATCTTATTTTATTCTTCTCAACAAAATACAATTATTATTTTTTTTAAATAAACTAAATTATCTTATGGCTTACTCCGAAAAAAATTTAAAAAAAAAAAGAAGTATCCCACGACTTAGCCCAAGTAAATGTCAGGAATCCAGCCCAAAGCACAAAGCTTAAACTAATCTAAGCAAAAAAAAAAGGAGAAAAAAAAAAAAACAAAAGAGAGCAGATAAATAGAAATAAGAAAAGGGGCTGGCTTCGTTCAAAGGTGAAAGAATCAGTAACAGAACCTAGCCATCAAAACCCAACCACAAAAGAGGTGGTCATAGGACAAGCAATAGAGACGGCGGTGGTACGCTACAACGGCAACAGCATACAGAGGGGCGCGGCACGGACTGATCTGGGAGTTGCCATGCGGGTCGCGTGCTGGTGGCTGAGCGGAGGCAGAACGACGCGAGGCTGCCGAGGTGCAGCGTGGCCGGCAACGAACTACAAGGTCTGGTAGCTCACGCGGTGGCTGGTCGCATCACGGCTTGGAGGCGCAACGGTGGTTATGGAGGGTGTTGGGCCGCGGATCTGTTTTAGGTGGTGGCTATGGTGGCCAGAGTGATGGCTGTATGGGTTGCTGGGTATGGGTGGCTCGACTTCACGGATTTGGGGGCAGAGAAGTGGAGCTCGGCTAGGTGGGTGACGGTGATTCTGGGTGGTTACAAGGTGGAGCTCGGATTTGGTTTGATGGGGTTGGCTCAGTTGTACAGTGGGTCAAGGGAATGTGGAGAAATTGTTATAGATCTGTGTTGTTTTGTGTTTTTGTGCAAATGAAATGGGGTTTGGGAATTTATTGTTGTGGTTCTGGTATGCGGGGTTGGTTTCACGATTTGGGATGAGAGTTTTGGTTATGGTGGGATGAATGGGTTGCTCGCGTGGGAATGGTGGCTTCACCGTGGTGAAGATTTTGGTGGTTTAACCGTACGTGGATTAAGTGAAGTTGGCGTGTGATGTTGTCTGTAAGTGTGATTGTGGTGGTTTTGGTGAAGTGGCGTTGGGAGTTTAGGCTTTATGGTGAAGAAGTGACTTAAGGTTGATGATGGTGAGAATAGCTTAGTAGTCGTTGAAGGGTGTTTGGAGGGTAAGGATGCTGAGTGGTTATGGAAGTTTGTTTATGGTGGTGGGTTTCTTTGTGGGAGTTAATAGATTAAGAATGTGTACCTGATATTGATTCTATAATCCATTATTGTTTAGTGAAGAAGTCAAGAGAATTCGCGTGTGTGAGAGAAACTGCCCTCAATCCTGGTAGGTTTTCTATGCGTACTAAAAACTACCTAATGGAGAAGTAGTTTATAACTTACCAGGTGAGAGTAGGGACTTCCTAACGGGCTACTAAAATGAACAGCCCAAACTCATCACGGACTACTCACAACAAAAACCCAAATACAATATTCATAAACTGATCAAGTGCTATATTATAAACATAATTTTATAATTAATATATTAATGATTTAAATAATATTTTAATTAATGCTAATCCACATAACATATATATTTGAATTAAAATTCAATAATTCTCCCACTTTGATAGCATTAGTCAATCATTAAAATACAAGAATCATTAACACTAGAATACTAACTATGGTCAACGCACGTGTCAACCAACAGTCTTAGAAATATAAGCTTTAACGCTGCATAAATAGTATCTGATAGGGAAGTAGATCATACATGTTAAATGCTCATATTTCACATAAAGAATAATGAATATGGAAAAACATAATTAATTAAGAGAAATAAGCAATCAAAGAATAGTCCAAGCATCTAAAAATGCTATAAGAGATATGATAATAAAAATGGCGTCATCTCACGTGATTCTGAAAAGCTCTAAATGATTGATTCCTGAAAAGCTCAACAGTTAAGCCTTTAGTTAGTGGATCTGCTAACATGTTTTCTGTAGCAAGATGCTCAATTTGAGTTTGAAACTGTAGAATTTTCTCTCTAACAAACATATATTTAATATCAAAATACTTTGAGCGAGAAGAACTTATGTTGTTTTGAGAGAAATGCACAACAGTAGTATTGTCGCAATATATCACAAGTGGCCTAGATATGCTTTTAACAATATGAAAGCCAGAGATTAAGTTTTTTAGCCACATCGCTTGACAAATAGCCTCATAGCGAGCGACATACTCTGCCTCTATACTAGAAGTAGCTGTAAGAGTATGTTTGACACTTTTCCAAGAGATAGCTCCTTCTGCCATCATAAAAATAGAGCCAGAAGTAGACTTTCGGTCGTCAGGGCAACCTGCGAAATCAGAATCAGAATAACCAATGACCTCGAGTTGATCAGACTTCTTATAGGTCAACAAATAATCCTTGGTTCCCTACAAATATCTCATGACTTTTTTCACGGTTTTCCAATGACCCAAACCTGGGTTGCTCAAGTATCTCCCTAAAGCATTAATAGTAAAAGCAATATCGGGACGAGTACAAACTTGAGCATACATTAAACTGCCAACAACGAAAGCATATAGGACCTTTTTCATTTCAACTATCTCTATATCATTTTGAGGACATTGGGATTTAGAGAGTTTATCATCTTTTTGAACAGGTGCAGCACATGAGGAGCAAGGATGCATGTTAAACCGCTTGAGGATATTTTCAATATATCTTCTCTGAGACAATCCAAGAGTGCTACGTGACCTATCACGGTAAATCTGGATGCCTAAAACAACTGAAGCATCACCAAGGTCTTTCATATCAAAGTGGCTACTCAACATCAGTTTTGTTTCAGTCAAAAGTTTAACGCAGCTACTAACAAGAAGAATATCGTTGACATATAGAACAAGAATTATAAAATTGCTCCCACTTGTCTTTAAATAAATGCACTGATCTGAGGCATTTTCTTTAAAACCAAAAGAAATGACAACCTGATTAAATTTCAAATACCATTACTTGGATGCCTGTTTCAGTCCATAAATAGACTTTTTAAGTCTGCAAACCAAATGGTCCTTACCTGTTTCAACAAAACCATCAGGCCAAACCATATAAACATCCTCAGCTAGATCTCCATTCAGAAAAGCCATCTTCACGTCCATCTGGTGAAGTTCTAAATCAAAGTGAGCTACCAAAGCCATAATAACTCGAAATGCATCTTTTGTAGAGACTAGTGAGAAAGTCTCCTTATAATCAATGCCTTCTCTTTGACTATAGTCTTTTGCTACTAGTCTAGCTTTGTACCTCTCAACTCTACCATATGGACTACGCTTGGTTTTGAAAATCCATTTGCACCCAATGAGTTTACAACCAACTGACAATTCCACAAGATCCCAAACATCATTATGAGACATAGAAGACAATTCATCATGCATAGCATTCAGCCAATCAGAAGCAATAGAGTTAGAGATTGTCTCCTTAAAGGTTATAGGATCGTCGTCATCATGGAGATCAAATTCGTGCTCCTGAAGATACACTACATAGTCATCTGGTATAAAAGGCCTGCATACTCTCTGAGATCGTCTTAATGAGACTACTTCAGCAGTGTCATCTGGTTCCTGTTCATCAACTGGTGGTGCCACAACATCATCTTCTCCTCGAAGAGTCTGATCATCATAATGATTAACTGGAACCATGATATTTGTAGGAAGTGAAACAACCGGTATAAGAATTAAGGCCCGATCTTCTTTAAGAGTGACTGGTCGTGGTGTATGGCTCCCACTATCCAAATCATCCTCAAAGAATATCGCTCGGTCAGACTCGATGACTCGCATGGAGTGAGAAGTACAATATAATCTACAACCTCTAGAGCCCACACAGTAGCCGATGAAGAAGCTGCTAACAGTCTTAAGATCAAGCTCCTTCTGCTGAGGATTATAAGGTCTAACTTCTGCCTTACAACCCCACACATGAAAGTGTTTCAAACTCGGCTTCCTTCCAGTCATTAGCTCATAAAGAGTTTTTGGTACAGACTTGCTGGGTACTTGATTAAGAATGTACACAACAGTCTTCAAAGCATCTCCCCAAAGAAAATCTGGCAATGATGAATGACTTAACATGCATCTCACCATATCAATAAGCGTGCAGTTACGTTTCTCTGCAACTCCATTCTGCTCATGAGTACCAAACGTAGTATATTGAGCTTTAATTCCACATTCATCGAGAAATATGGCAAACGGTCTTGGATTTCTTCCAGTTTCATCATATCTGCCGTAATACTCACCTCCTCTGTCAGACCTCACACATTTGATCTTATTTCCTATCTTCAATTCAATAGCAGCCTTGAAAGATCTGAAGGCATCCAAAGAACCAGATTTTTCCTGGAGAAGATCTATCCAATCGAACCTGGAGAAGTCATCTATGAATGTAATAAAATACCTATATCTACCCATGGCAGTGGGTGTAATCGGTCCACACATGTCTGTGTGAATCAACTGTAGCACATCATCACACCTGTCTGCTCCTTTATTCCTAGTTTTGGCAGTGAACTTGCCTTTAACACAATCAACACAAGTATCAAAATCAGAGAAGTCATGATTATGAAGAATATCTTCCCTAATTAGTCTTTCAATTTGGGGCCTAGAGATGTGCCTCAAGCGTCTATGTCATAGCATAGAAGAATTCTCATCAGTCCTGCTACGCTTACTTCTAACAACGGAGTTAACAGATATATCATTCAAATTCAACATATATGACCCATCACACAAAACTCCTAAACCAACGGCAACATAATTAAAACAAACAACAACTTTTCTATTACCAAATTCAAAAGTATAACCACATTTATCCAAAGCTGAAACTGAAATCAAATTCTTTCTCATGGAAGGTACATAAACAGCATCTTTCAACAATAAAATATGTCCAGAAGGTAAATACAAGGTAACTACTCTTATTTCTACCACTGGTACTCTAGCTCCATCTCCCACAATGATCTTGAATTCAGCATTACTTAGCTTCCTCAGGCTTGTGAACCCCTGTAAAGAATTCACAACATAAATAATTGCATCTGAGTCAAACCACCAAGTATTGAGAGCAATATCAATCACATTTGATTCAAAACAAGCTAGAGCTAAGAGTGTACCTTGCTTCTCCAGTTTCTACTTGAGAATGTAACAATTATATACTTATGGCCATACTTCTTGTAAACTTGCAGTTTCCCTTGAAGAAATTCTTCTTAGGCTCTAAGTATTGAGATACCTTCCCTCATTTCTTCTTATCATGTTGAAATTTACCTTTGTAACCTTTCTTTTTCTTATTTTTAGTACTAGAAGTAAAAGCAACAAACTGAAAACTATGTGATTTCCCTTTCCTTATAGATTCCTCTTCTTGAGAGACAATAGCAATCATTTCATCAACTGTCCACTCATCTTTTTTAGTGTTATAAGAGGTCCTCAGAACATCATATTAAGAAGGGAGCGACTCCAGAACCTGCCAGATAAAATAACTCTCACCGAGATCAACCTTGAGATACTTCAGTTTATTAAAATAGTGCACTAACTTCATGATGTGCTCACGAACTCCACTAACACCATCATATTTAGTTTTCTCAATCAAAGAAAGATATTGACCCTTCTGAACTTTATCAAAAGTCATAAATTTCTCACCAACAGATTTCAGAAATTCCTTAGCCTTTTCGCTACTTGGAATGCTCTGTCTAATTGACTTCTCCATGGTGTATTTCATCACCTTAAGACACACCCTGTTTGAGTGCTCCCATTTTTCATGAGAAGCCTTTTCAGCCGCAGTGGACTCAGTAGTAAGAGCGGCAGACTCTTCTTCTCTCAAAGCCAAGTCCATAGTAGTGATATCCAAATAGAGATCCAAATATTCTTTCCAATCCTCAAAGTTAGTTTCATTCAAAGTCTTGACATAAGTCAATTGGATAGGCAAAGAGGCTGGCATGAAAACAACAAAAGGAAACATTTAATATGCACGATGTTATCATGCAACAAGAGAATTAAATGGTTCCGTATGCACAGTCAAACAAGCCCTTTAGAAAATTTCTTATTTATCATGGTCTCGCCTAAGGGTCCCGAACTATAATAAATAAGAAATATAATAATACAATGCACAAATCTTATATCACCAAAATTTCTAATACCGATAGGATACTCAAAAGATAATTGACATAAGCATAAATCTAGTAGCACATTGTACAATAACAAATTACATTAATAATAACATACTGATAGGATGTAATTACTATTAATGCAATAAAAATTATGATTTAAAAAAATTAATCATTCAACACACAAAATTTGTACAATTGTACCCGCGATAGGTGAGTTCACAGTCATACAAATTATCAGCAACTATACTTAATAGAATATGATAAACTCATATTATGTATAATAAAAAAATTCAATTTACATATAGACAAAAAAAATAATTCTATGACTATAACATATTAACAGAGCGAGTATCATATACCAAAAAAGTCACACAGTAAATAACACCATTATGTGCTTTCTCCGGTACGTGCCAAGCCATCAAGCACATAAAAGGCGTTCCAATCAAAATACGAATTTCAAAATCAATTGTTTCATATAAGACAAAATGATTGAATATATACTTGATTGTTTGCAACATAGTTTCTTGATTGTTTTCGTTCCAGTTTATGATTGAAAACAATCACCTCCATATAAGACAAATCACGCCCATTTTTTTATTCATAAATTGCATTTTTAACAAACCTCCAAGTCATAAGATTCATATTCATGTACAGTGCTTCACCGAGAGAAAGTTAATTCCTTAAAAGCATCGTTTCGGCACCACATGCATCGTTTCGAAATTCAACAATTCTTCTGGCATGATGCATGATCGGTACGAAAGAAAATAAAATATTGATCGGTGCATTTTTATTTTAACAATTCTTCTGGCATGATGCATGATTGGTACTAAATAAAACCAATGAATGGCCCACAAATCAATAATGGATCCAATTGGAAAAATTGCATTGTGATTTAAATGATTTCCACCAAAGTGCAATAAATCAATTAGATTCATTATGGGTATAATACAACAAGAAAACCCCCTTGTCGTTTTCATTCAATAAATCAAAAACCTATCAACAAATCAATTAGTGATCCAATCAAAAACAGGGTTCTTAAAAGGGTATACGAAAATCTGATTTAATTATGAAAAAGAAAAATATAATAGTCATAATCTGTATCTAACAAGCTCTAATACCAATTGAAGGATTTAATTTATTCTATAAACCTAGATCAATTATAGATACAAGATTATAGCATATTAAACGAATTGTATTCAATAGAGATAGATTAAGAATGTGTACCTGACATGATTTCATAATCCTTTCTTGTTCAGTGAAGAAGTCAAGAGAATTCGTATATGTGAGAGAAACTGCCATCAATCCTGGTAGGTTTTCTTTGCATACTAAGAACTGCTTAATGGGGAAGCAGTTTATAACTTACCAGATGAGAGTAGGGACTTCTCAACAGGCTACTAAAATGAACAGTTCAAACCTATCACAGGCTACTCATAATAGAAGCCCAAATACAATATTCATAAATTGACTAAGTGCTATATTATAAACATAATTCCATAATTAATATATTAATGATTTAAATAATATTTTAATTATTGATTAATACTAATCCACATAACATATATATTTGAATTAAAATTCAACATAAAGGTAATGGCTGGCTGTTTGATGGTGAAGGGGAGTTATGTGGGAGTGAAGGTAAGGTGATGAAGGAAGATGGTGGTTATAGAAGGCTGAAGATGTGTTTCTCTCCAAATGTTCAATCCCCCTTTCTGTTTTTTGTTTTCCCCCTCTTGTAAGCAGAAAACCAATTCTGTAACCCCAATGAAATTAATTTTTTTTAGGTAGCAGATAGAGTGGCTCCAGATGTTATAGCTCATTTTCTATTTTCATGTGTTTTCCTTGAGGTTGTCACCTTCTCTTGCTTCACTTTCCCTGCAAATTTCCATTTTTGTGTTGTATTGAGCTTTGAGTAATCAGACTTGTAGCAAATGTGACTGATGGGGTACTAATTGCATTTCAACTAATAGTTGAAATATTTAGGATGAAAGCTATTGTAAATCAACCGAGAATGGAACCACACTTTCTTCTTCTTCTTTTTAAATATTTTTTTATTAATTTTTATTTATTTATTATTATTATTTTGGCATATAACATAAAATAAGACAAAGTAATAAAAATAAACGGGCCAAGAGATGCTTAGAGGATCTGGACAAGAATGTATACAATCATTAATTTTTTTATTTTTTATTTGGCTCGGACAAAATTGGGTGTTCACACATAGTTCGGTTATCAAAGCACGGGAAAAGTCGACTAAAGAAAATAGAAAAATAGTTTTGAGTGGGTCTCACTGTAGACTCCATTAATTATAACTTAATCAAATTCATTAAACCATCTGAATGTTATATTTATAGGTTAAATATATTTTTTCTTATTTATTTTAATATTTTTTAATTTATTTCGTGCATTGCACAGGTACAACATACTAGTAATATCTAAAAGAAAGATACATAACATAAAATTCTGTCACGTGTCACTCCTAGATGACAAGATATTCTCTAATTTTCTATCATAATCAAATAGTTCTCTTATTTGCATGTCATGTGTTTCTTTTTTTTCAACATAGCGCTAACATATTTGCACACGTGAATAACACATTCAAACACTAAAAACTCCAATAAGCTAGAATGCTTATGTAAAATCCTTAAAAAATGAAAAATAATAATAAAAATCACATAGGCAAGCAAAGAAAGAACAAAAAATATAAATATAATAATATCTAAAAGAAATATATATGACTTAGAATTATGTCATGTGTCACTTCTAGATGACAAGACATGCTCTAATTTTCTGTCATATATCAAATATTCATATTATTTGCATGCCATGGGTTTTTTTTTGTAATACAGTATTGACATGTTTGTACATGTAGATGACATATATTCCAACACTAAAAACATAATAAGTTAGGATACTGATGTAAACTCCTTAAAAAAAAGAAAAATAATACTAAAAATTGTATAGGCAAAGAAAGAACAACAAAGACAATCAGAATAAAAAAAAGATAAATTAAAAATTAAATTTACATGAACATTTTTTTTATAAGATTTCGTTACACAGTTTAGTTTTGATATTATACTTACTTAGGGAACATGAACTTTCCTTCCCCACTGTGTGTTTTTAGTTAAGCTATAGACTGCTTATCACTTTACTTACTCCTTTTAGTTCTATGAATATAAATTGAATTAATTTATATGTAATTTTAATAAAGTTAATTTATTGAAATACTTTTCTTTTATAAAATCATTGGATTAAATTATGCATTTAAAAGACAAAGATTTTTATTTATATTATAAATATTTTTTGGCTTATAAGTTGTTTTATAACATTTTTGTATTTTAATTCTTTAATATTTATATTACAATAAAATTATTTCATGAAAATATAATGTAGTTTTCGGAAAAGTGCACAAAGTCATCCTAAATTTTAAGTCAGTTGCAAATAATCACCATCAACTTTAATTTTATTTTAATTGACTCTTAAACTTTCACTAATGTTTCAATAGGTCCTTATGTTAAAGGGGTGTTAACTCCTTAACGACAAACTAATCCTAGTCATCTATTTTCATTGAATTTCACCCCTTCTTTAATTTATTTTATAAAACTCATTTTATCGATGTTGACATTTAGGTAATTGTTGTTGCTGAGAGATTGGATAGTGTTTTTCATAAACTTCTTTCGCTCTGCTGAAATGCAGTAATAGTTCACTTAGAAACTCATATAATTAGATAAAATGAGTTTTTTATTAAATAAATTAATGAAAGAATGAGATTTAATGATAGATAGCTAGAATTAGTTTGCCGTTAGGGATTTAACACTTTGAAGGACCTATTGAAACATTGATGAAAGTTTAGAGGTCAATTAAGACAAATTTAAAGTTAAGGGATAATTATTTGCATCTGATCTAAAATTTAAGGTAGTTATATGCACTTTTTTCTATATTTTTAAACTAAACTTATAAATAATTTTTTTTGGATAAATTATTACATATATTTTATTTAATATAATTATTATTTTTAAATTATATTTATTTTTATTATTAAATTTTTAATTTACCCATACATTTACACGAGTGCAAATTTTAGTTTTATTAAAAAAATTAATTCAATAGCCCACTTGAACCAACCCAATCATAACTATTATTGACATTTTTTTAAAAAATTCTGATCCGACTTATCTTACTGAAATTAGTATATATTTTTTTCTTTAGCATGATCGAATTATATTATTTAAATGGTCAAACACCATTTGGCTTGTGGCCTTATAATATTTGACTTAGGAAAATGATCATTCCATCGGTTTTATCTTAAAAATATTCCTATATAAATTTTTATAGTATATTAATATTATATAACATTAAATAATATGTTAATTTTATTATAGTTTTTAAATAATCCAAATAAGTATACTTTAAATTTGTGAAGAGTTTGCAAAGATAAAATATGTGAGAGTAATATGTACCAAAAAATATATATATGTGAGAGTAATATTACTTTCAGTACTATATTAAAGCCTTTTTATTCCAACATACTTATTTCGTTCTTTTTTCATCTGTTGCTTTAGATTTTTTTTTTTTTTTTACTAGTTTTAAAAAATAATAAAATATTTTTTTCTAATTTTACTGTTAATATGGTTAAGAGAATATATTAATAAAATGATGGTAATCTTTTAAATCATTTAATAAAGTCTCATTTAATTTAATATAATTATTTTTACTTACAATTACGGATATTTAATTTTTTCTTATTTTTCTACAATTACCTTAAACAGTAAATAAAAATAAATGAAATGAATAAGAAAAATTACAAAATTAAATAAATAAATAAATAAATAAATAAAGGTATTATGAAAAAACCAAAACGAAACGGGAATTCTAAATTATCCTACGTTATAGTCATATCAAGTGTTGTCAATTTATCTTATTCATTTCATTTACTTTTACGGTAATTTGACTATTTGAATAAAGATTTTGCTAAGTGATACCAGTGAATCAACTAAATATAAAAACTATTAAATAAAAGTCATAATTATTTAAAAATTTGAAAATTCAAAATATGTTTATTTTTTATTAAAATTTCATTTTGATTTTTTATATTTCCTTTCATTTTAATTATACTTAATAACATTTTTTTACTTTACTTTTTAAAATTATGAATTCGTTTTAGTTTAGTCCATGTATTTATTTATCTGTTATTTAATGAAAAGAAATGGTAAGATATCATCCGTAAAATGATGTGACAATTTGAAAAAAAATGGAAAATAACCCCAACCCAAACTTAGATTCCATAAAAAATTATGTTAATTCTAATATATACTCTCTAAATGAATGTGTATAGTATATTTGATCAATCATAATTATTGATTGTGTTAAAAAATACATCAATAATTATGATAAATGGCCTGTAACCTGTTGATTTATTTTTTTTAAAGTTTTTTTTATACACCACCACCATTGCCGGCCATCATCTGTTGTCGTCGGCCACCGTCTTCTACTCCCTGCCATCAGCCACCATCCTCTGCCATTGCCACCACTTTTTTTTTTTTCGGGTTATCTTTTCATTTTTTTTAAGTTGTCAACTATATAAATAATAACAAATAAAATAATACGTATTAAAACTATATTAGTCCTTCTATTTTTTCATAAATAATTATACATACTGAAAACTCTACAGATTTTATTGTGTGTAAATATTATCAGTTAAAATCTATATAGTTTTCAGTATGCAAAGTTATTTATAAAAAAAAATATAAGGATTAGTACAATTTTAACTAATATTATTTATACAGTTATGCAATTAAAAAAAATGAATAGCACTAACGGTGGTCGATCGACAGATTGTCAGTGGACGGTGGCCGATTGGCGATCAGTGGATGATGGGTGGCCAGCTGGCGGTTAGTGGACGGTGTCAGGTGGTCGGCCGGCGGTGGACAGTGGCCGGTCAATAGTGGACGATGGCTGGTAGCATGCCAATAGTGGACGGTTACTGATAGCTTGCCAGTGGTGGATGGTTGCCGGTGGCCTGCCGGTGGTATACAGTGGCCGACCAGCAATAGTGATGATGGTGATATATATATATATATAAAAAAAACCTACCAAAAAAATAATTTACTATTACAAGTAAAATAAAAAGTTCACTGTATACTCAAATAAAACAGAGTGTATAATAACAATATGACCCCAAAAATTAACCGAACATTTAGTAAAACTCTCTCATTTGTTACAACACAACGCATTGCGTCCTTGTCCATTTGCTACGCTGTCTGCGAAACTTGTTTACTGGGTTGCTATTGACTGGGACGCTGTTATGTCGTTTCGATTGGGTGGTATTAATATGCCAACCCTTAACTAATAGGCAACGTTTTAGATACTCCACATATTGAATGTGGAGTATCAATATGTGGAGTATCAATACTACATGTCCAATTTACCATTGATATGAGTACAAATTTGATCTATGGCTGTTATTGCTTACCTAGAAAGTGCCGTACAGGTGAGCTAAGATAGATTTACTGAATTTGAAGATAGACCCTAGTTGAGTGGAAAATATGAATTCAATATGATGAAAATATTGACCAAAGCCCTCTTCTGATAAGCAACGTTATTTATATTCAACAATTAGAAGTTAACTGTTTAATATAATTGACAATGTCAAATATAAAAATTATTAATTAGAAGTATAAAAAAGTCTAAATTAGGCTATGTCACGATGTAAATATTTTTCAATTTTTTTTATTAATATGTAACTATAATTTTATTCTATTTAATTGTTATTAATCTCAAAGAATACAATTTTCAATAAAAAGATTGAGACTATTCAAATTGTAATATTAGTTCTCTTAGTTTTCTTTTATAAAAAAAAATTAAGGGTGATGGGTGGTTCTTTTTATGCTAAAGTCAAAATAAACTACCAACTTTAGTGAGATTCATAGTTGTACGAATTGGATTGGCAGGAAAAATTCGTGACCCAACCTCTGGATTGGTCTGATTTATAACCACAAAGAGTTTTTTCACAAACCCGATTGACCCACCCAGAGGATTTGACTCAGGTTGTATTGGGTTTCTATTTTTTTTTTAAAAAAAGGTTGTTTTGAAAATATAATTTTTAAGATTTGAACTTAGTACTTTTGATTAATATATTTTGTCATTAGACTGCACACTTTTGGTAAGTAATGTTTTTAATTTTTAATTTATATTATTATTTAATAAAAGTACGGAAATGAACACAAGAGACTTAGATTAAGTGAAATGCATTAAAGATGAAGAGGAAAAAATCTTGGTTACGGAACAAGATTTCAAAGATTGATGGAAGAGTTATTTTCACAAGTTATTTAATGAGAGACATGTGACAGTAGGGGAATAGGACATTCTAAACACTAGAGATGGGGATCAAAATAAAATATTTTATCATAGAATTCGAGAGTTTCAGGTAAAAGAAGCATTGAAGAGGATGAATAATAGAAAAATGGTCAGACCGGATAATATACCTATTGAGGCATGGAAATATCTAAGAAAGAAATGTATAAGTTGACTCATAAACCTGTTTAACGAGATAATGAGGTTTAAGAAAATGTCAAATGAATGGAGGAGAAGCAATTTAATCCTTATTTATAAGAACAAGTAAGATATACAAAACTATGCAAATTACATAGGGATTAAGCTCATGAGTCATACTATGAAGTTATGAGAAAGAGTAATTGAATGGAGATTAAGACAAGAGCTGATATTTCAGAGAATCAAATTGGTTTTATGCCTAGGAGGACAACTATGGAAGCAATCTATCTTCTACGAAGACTAATGAAGATGTATCAGAGGAAACAAAAAGACAAACACATGGTTTTCATTGATCTAGGAAAAGCCTACGATAAGGTACTGAGAGAGGTCTTGTGAAAAGCACTGGAGAATAAATGAGTTCATATCGCTTATATTCGAATAATCTAAGACATATATGATGAGGTTAAAACTAGTGTGAGAACACAGGGTGAGGCCACAAAAGATTTCCCTATAATTATTGGATTGCACTAAGGGTCAACTTTGAATCCTTATCTTTTTTACCTTGGTCTTGGATGTGCTTACTGCGCATATCCAAGAGTCGGTTCTATAATGCATACTTTTTACAAATGATATAGTCTTAGTTGGAGAGCTGAGAGAGGAAACAAATGGGACGCTAGAGTTATGAAGATGAATTTTGGAAAAACATGACTTCCGTCTAAGTAGGAGTAAGACAAAGTATATGGAATGCAAGTTCAGTAACAAGCGTGCTAATACTAGCTTAGCGGTGAAAATTGGAGACCATACCATACCACAAATCACATTGTTTAAGTATATTAGATCTATCATACAAAATGACGGAGAGATAGAGTGAGATGTAAACCATAAAATTCAAGTTGAATGAATAAAATAAAGGAATGTTTCAGGAGTTATTTGTGATAGAAATGTGTCTCTCAAGCTTAAAGGTAAATTTTATCCCACAACTATAAGACCTGCGATGTTGTATGGTATTGAATGTTATGCGGTAAAAAATCAATAAGAGCATAAGATCAATATCACTAAGATAATGATGTTGCGCCAGATGTGTGGCTATATAAGACAAGATAGGATTAAGAATGAATGCATTAGAGAGAAAGTAGGGGTAGCACCTATTGTGGAAAAGATGAGAGAATCTCATCTTAAGTGGTTTGAACATGTAAGGAGAAGACCCTTAGAAGCTCCTGTAAGAAGAGTAGATCAAGTGGAGGATAACCCAATAGTTAGAGGTAGAGGGAGACCAATAAAGACTATAGGTGAAACGATTAAAAAAGATTTAGATTTGTATGACATTTATAAAGACTTGATTTATGACATGGTACAATGACGTCATTTGATCCATATAGCTGACCCCACCTAGTGGAAAAATGCTTAGTTATTGTTGTTGTATTTAATAAACTTAATTTTAAAAAAATTGAAGTTAGATAATTATATTTGCTATATTGATGACATTATTAGTATTTTTTAATATGATATATTTTTCATGTAATATTTTTTATATAAAATACTTTTTATATAATATTTTCTTAAAAGAATATTTATTATTTATCTGAATTTTCCAGTTTAACCATTTCACCTGCAATCAGACTGCTGACTCGTTGTCCCGACGTTTTGAACAAGTCAACCTCCAGTCCAAATTATACCACTACGGTGAGATTACATATTACCTATTAACCAGGGATTCCATCAATTATTTAATTATCATTGAGCCTTAGCATAGGATTTGAATTTGAATTGACGATAAGTGTATCTATTAAAGATTCAAATTTTAATTCAGGATAACTTGATTAAGGCAGTTTAGAAGTTCACTTGTGTTTTCAATGATGGTGTATTTATAGTAAGTCTACCAAAAAGGAGCCTTAAATTTGTATCTAAGTTATATAATTGTCATGGACAAAAACTTAATCAGACGAGTTAATTCGTGTTAGTTTTTTTTTAAAGATTTTATAAATAAGTTATTTATTTATTTAGGTTATTATATTCTTAGTATATTTTTTTAATGTTATAATATTATAATAACTTAAATTTTAGAAATCCAATATATTATTGAAAAAGTATTAATATGAAAATTTACTTATAATTCAAAATTTTAAGGTATTAGTGACTCCCTTTCTTTGGATGAATAAGAGAAAATTGTAAGGAATAAAATAAAAGGAAAGAAAATATTTCAATGAAGAAAAAGTAGAGAAAAACAAAATGAGAATACATAAAAAATAAATGTGTATATATATATATATATATATATATATATATATATATATATATATATATATATATATATATATATATATATCCTTATGTAATGAGATGTTAATATATGCTATTTTTTATTTTATATATTTTTTAATCACTTTTATGAGTTATAAAATTTTAAAAAATAAGATTTTATAAAAACATTAGTTTAAAAATTTTGATTTATAATTATTTTAATTAAAAATATTGCTTCATTATTTTTTTTATAATTTTAAATAAAAATATCAACAGATAAATAAAAATATATCAAATAAAAAAAAATGAACCACGGCTCTTGCTTTTTTGAGTTGAGGACTATGGGCTTTGACAAAGGTTGCTAGAAATTCTGATCTGACATAGAAGTATGGTGTTATGGTTGGTGGGGTTAGTGTGTTGGAGGTGAGGTAGCTAGCTTTTTTATCAATATGTTTTCAGTTATAAAAATATTTATTAAATTATTATTATTTTTAAATTATTTATCAAAAAATTCATGTTTTGGTCACGTTAAAATTTTTTATTATTTTTCGTTCCACGTAAGATGAGTAGAAGAGATGGCGCATCCAATTAGGATACGTCAACACACGTGGCACATTTCACGTTGATACGTCAACACATATGACGTTTTCCACTTGGAAATGTCACACATGATGGTGTATCCACGTAGGATGCGCTACGCATGTTGGCGTATCCTAATTAGATGCGCTAATCGTGTTGACGTTTTCCAAGTAGAAAAAAAAAAATATCACGTTACATGTGTAGGACACTTAACTAATTTCACGTGAATCTCTTGAGAAATGACGTCCAGAGATATATATAATTTACATGTCTATTAAAGAGTGCACTATAATATTAAGAGATATCAATATCAATTAGCTTATTTATAAGCTAAGAGTTTGCTTATGATCAGTAAAATAGTCGATGTAAAACTTTGATGTTAGTAAAATAAAATAATTAAATAAGACAATAAAATATTTTTATTCGATGTGAAACTTTAGTGTTGACAACGTTAAAATCTCATATCGACTATTTTACAAATCGATGTGATGTGAGATCTGTAAAATAATTGATGTGGGACAGGAATAAAAGGAAGAAAGACACAAAACTATTTGATGTGATAATAATAAAATTATTTGTATTCATTTGCTTGACTCAAAAGACGAAAGGCACAAAACTAAAACTATTCTTTCATTCAATCGATCAATGATCCTTAATTTGATAATAAAATAATCTTAACTCATTAAATTGCATTACTCTTCGAAGACACGAAATTGAATTTGAGAGCAGAAAATACAAAACTGAAAGCAAATAGAAAAAGAAGATAACTAATTAGTGTGTGTTTAGATTATAATTGGTAAACTTAAATTTAGTTGAAAATATATTTATAAACATAAGTTTGATTAAAAGTGAGTTTACAGTAACGTAATTTATATTTAAAAATTTTTATTTCAAACATGAGTTGAGATAACAACTTCAATACAAAAATAAAATTTTTTCTCTTTTAAATCAATGTACGTTTGCGACAAAACTCTGTTGAAGCAACTAGAAATTAAAAAAAGCCAAATATCTTTTCACATCATTCAAGAACTTCAAACTTGCTTTTGGTGAGGCAAACTCCTTTCCAAACATACACCTACTCACTTATTAATAACGTGGTTGAAGGAAGAAGAAAGAATTGGCACAAGAACTGGGAGAACACAAATATGGTAAGTTGGCATAAGAAAGTAGTTTAAAAGGAGCTGACACGAGTTACGTAACTGATGAGGCGATACAATAACTGAAGTGAAAATACAATTATTTATGACTTTTTAACGAAATCGGTGCATTTTGAAATTGAAATTAGTCTCACATTAATTATTTTATAGATTTCACATCATATTGATTTGTAAAGTAGTTGATATACGATTTTAGCGTTGTCAATACTAAAGTTTCACATCGAACAAAAATATTTTGCTGCCTTACTTGATTGTTTTGTTTTGTTAACACTAAAATTCTACATTGACTACTTTACATATCAAAAACAAATTCTTGGCTTATAAATAAGTTAATTGATATTGATATCTTCTAATATTATGATGCACTCTTTAGTAGACATGTAAATTATATGTGTCTCTAAATGCTATTTCTCAAAAGATTCACGCGAAATGAATTAAGTGCTCTGCACATACAACATGACATTTTTTTTTCTACTTGAAAAATGTCAACACGGTTAGCGCATCCAACTAGGATACGCCAACACGCGTGGTGTATCTCACGTGGATACACCATCACGTGTGGTGTTTCCAAGTAAAAATGCCACATGTGTTGGCATATTCACGTGGGATGTACTATGTATGTTGGCGTATCCTAGTTAGATATGTCATCTCTTCTAACACATCTTACGTAAAATAAAAAATAAAAAAAATTAATATGACCAAAATAGAGGTATTTTGATAAATAATTTAAAAAAAATTGATAAATATTTTTGCCACTAAAAACATATTTTCACATCATTTTTCTTTCTTCCATGTACCTTCAACCATGCTATCATGAAGCACAGGTATTTCTCAATAACGTGTGACGTACCGTTTTATTAGATAACGGTTATCTTTGTTTATTAGGTTTATTCATTTAGTCATTTTCGTTCAAATTGCCACATTTGCATAAAATAGTGCCACATTATCTGTAATAGACACACATCAGTATTTTTATTTTATTTATTAAATAATAGATATACAAATAGAGGGACTAAATTAAACCAAAGTTATAAATGCTAGGAATTAAAATAAGAAAAATAAAATGTTAAGAACTAAAACGAGATTAAAACAAATGTTAGGAACTAAAATAAGGTTTTAGTCATTTTTTTGGGTACATTTAGTCATTTTTTAAAGTAAATATGATGAATCAATAAAAATTAATATATTCTATTTTTATTTATTAACCTATATTTTAAGAGCATACATTAATAAAATCCTCTTAAATATTATTAGTTGATGATAAAATTTTGATTAAGCAAAGATTTATTTATAAAGAAGTACAAAAGGTACTCAAATCCAATATATCAGAATAATAAGAAGTCACTTAATAAAAATAGTAGAATGTATTTAGCTTTTAGCTTTTATGTTTGATAATTATTGAGATTTTTTTTTTAGTTGTGTCCATATTAGAATGTATTTATTTTCCATAATAATAAAATGGTAGTAAGTCCCTATTGTTCAATAAAAAGAACTGGAGTGGTTATTTATCAATCAAAATATTATGGAATATAAATATAAGAAATTATTTGAGTTCAAGATCTATAAAAATTTCCACATATATTATCATGTAATTTTATATATTTGATAGTAAATTTCTTTTTTTCTTTTTATCATTTATGAATGTAGACATTTTGATTGAACAACGTTATGTAATAAATGTGAGAACTGTGTAAGCACTCCCATAAGTTATTTATTTTTGCACCCCTTGTGTCATTTTTATTTTTTATTTTATTTTGTTTTTTCCCCACTCATCTGATGATTTATATGTTGTTGTTCTCTTTAGTGCAATTTTTTCTTTGTCTCCATTGAAATTTCTTCCTTGATGTATAGACTGTATCTGGAATTCAACGTGCATGGGGTGTTGTGTGTTTGGATCAGCAGACGATAGTTGCTGTTGAGTAGTGACCTCTGAATTAGGCTAGTCCACTGTGGTCTTGTACTCTGTATTTTGGTGTTGCAGCTTAATTATTTGCCCATTTTTCTCAATGAATATGAATTGCATTAGGATCTATTGCAGCTTAATTGTTTGCTTGGTTAACTTAAAAGGTGGAACTGAACTGATTTTTCCTTTTTTTTTCTCTTCTTTCTTTTTTCTTTTGCTTTTCTAGGAATCATTTGTAGGTCCTTACCAACATGGTCACATGGTGTGTAAGGTAAGAGAGGAGCAACCTGATGCTTATCCTTATAAGACTATGTCTATTGGTTTTGTTAACAAAATTTACCACCCTAATGTTGATGAAATGTGAGTCTTGTATCCTATTTAAGCAGTACTGTTGTCTATGAACCTCTGTTGGCTGTTGCACAAACACATTGCAAAACTCAGTAGCTCACGTTTTCTGTGATATTTAGGTCTGGGTCAGTTTACTTAGATGCTATTAACCACAGAGACGGACCCGTGTGTGGAGAGTGGGACACATGTCCTCATTCTATTTTAAATTTTATTTGATTTTATATAAGTATATGTCTTTTTTTTTTTTATATGTGTAATTTTTATCTTCATATATAGACAAACTAGCAAGTAAATTTATAATAATAGAATGTAAAATTTAAATAATATTATTTTAAATTTTTTAACAACACTCATGTGATTTGATACTTGAAAGTATATTTATATAATATTATTTTTTATTTTTTAACAGGACTCATATGAGTTTGGTACAAATGTATTTAGAATACAAAATTATTCTTTTCTCACATTTCTTTATCTCTACAAACTAACGGTGACAAATGACATTATTCGCACATTGTACTCACCACTGAGACATTTCCCCTGCTTTCCTCCACCTCTTCTTCCATGACTGCTTCATCGAGATGTTTTTTTTCTTCATAAGAATTTTAGAGTTCTTTGTTATCTCTGTAAAATTTTGTGTTTTTCTTTTTCATTATGCTAAAATGAATTGTTTTAGTGTATTTTGTTTTTAAGATTATAAATTTAATCTTCTTTCATAATTATTTTATAAATTAACCTTTTTATAATTTTATATTAATATTTATATATATATATATAAATATAATTATTAAAACTCTTTTTATGCTTTTATATTAATAATATTGTCTTTATTTTCATCGTCTAAAATTCATTAGTCCGTCACTCGTTAACCAGACCTGGATTCCCATGTTTGGTAAGCAATATTAACACCCTTTACCTTGCATACGTTGGGGTTAAAGAATTTTATTTTAAGTACACTTACCATGCATTTGGTTCAACCTTGCCGGATTGTTAGTGCCACTACCTTGTTTTTTTTTTTTTTTTTGGGTTCTGCGGGCTTTTTGTCCTTGTGGGTTTTTTTGGATATTGACAACTCTACTGCAATCTTTGTTTCTCACTTGATTTTCTCTCCCTTTAAGTGAAAATTCTTATATAAAAGAGAGTAATACTTTTAATGATATGATAATCATTTAAATATAATTTAATAATATATATTTTTAATTTAATAATTTATATGATTATATATTATCATGTGTTATTTTTTTATTGATACAATGTATTTCTTTGAGAGTATAAAAACTTTTTTTTCTTTTGAACTTTTCTTTATTTTGTCACTCATCGTCGACATCCATTTCAGACCCTAATGGAAGATAGGGATGTAAGTTCGCATCTCAACACGATACAAACACTTTAAGACTGCGTTTGGTGGACAAGATAAAGAGAACTTGATAGTATTAACTAATACTATCAGATCTTATCAGGTGTTTAGTAATTTAACTTGATAGTATAATGAAATCAGATTAAACATTTTTATCCTACTCTAACCTGATAACAATATCATCTCTCTCATCCCATGATAAGACCTGATAGGATATCTCTTCCTACCATACCTCTCAACTTCATCACTCTCACTCAAAATCCCTCATTCTCTGTCATGTCCAATGGATCTAAGGACAGAAGATGAGGAGTCATCCCCTGCCATGTCCAACAAACCCAGCCACTCATACCTATAAGTCATCCCAAATCTACCGCCCCATCTCTGCCACGGCCTCCACCACACCTACATCATACTCTGTGCACCTGTCGTCCTCTTCTAGAAGCTTCTCCAGATTCGGCCACGTGACCAGCTTATGCCTTCCTTCGGCGCGAAGCTCCAGCCTTCGGTGCCACTCGGTGTGATCGACAAGCCTGCACTTGATGACGAGGAGGCGGGTGGAGGTGGAGGCGGTGAGGCTGAGGAGGCAGTCGAGGTGGGACCTACGGGAGAATGGGGAATCGAGGAGGACGTTGAGGCCGAGTCAGAGTTGGGTGGATGCGATCTACCAGAGGGATTCAGAGGGCAGAGGCTATGGAGTGAGCCAATGTGCTTTTTCCACTGCCTGGGTGCCCTTTCATTGCTATTATCACTGCCACTTCTAATTTCGCCATTTTGGTTTGGTTCTTCAATTTCAAACATGAGGCTGGGGAGGAATAAGATGATGATTTTTATTATTATTATTTTTGCTTCGTGTCCTACCTATTACGTAGCTTAACAGTAATCTTTACCTAAGATGTCATGTCATTTATAAGAGAATTTTGTTATATTATCTTACAATTTTTTTTAATAATCTTCTTAATATTAAATAAAAAAATATTAAATGAAAAAAATGTATTTAATGTCTTGAAAACATAAAAATATTTAATACTTTCTTCATTTAGTAATTAAGAGAATTAGTAAGAAGATTAAGTAGAAAGATTAAGTATGGAGATTTAGAATTATTCTTTTCAAATAATACAACTCATCTTAACACCTTAGCATTAGGATTTGAAATTTTTATTATTTTTAAGTGATCAAGTAGAAGAAAAAAAAATAGACATAAAGATTATAAAATAAATTTCATACATTATAACAGAATTTTACTAATAATTTTTTTTATATTTATCTCTCTTCTTTATTTAACCACTTAAAAAAATATTTAAAAAGATCCAAATCTGTTAACATAAGTTTTAGTCGGAGAGATGAAAAAAATTAAGAATTTCATGCTCTAGGATCAAATTAATAAAATTTATTTTTGAGAGATTAAATTAATAAAAAGAAAATATATTTATATTAAAATAGGGTTTTACTCAAAATGTTATCGAAAGCAAAGCAAAAATCAAAATTTTTCCATCCTGAGCAATTAAACCCTAATTTCCTTCCCCAAACACGCACCGCACAGAGTAAAGAGAAGTGATTGCTCAAATTCAAATTCGGCCTTTGTTTACGCAGATTGGGGCGTTCCTCACATTGCAAGGCCTGTAAATTTGTTTGTGAGGTTGCTTACTTTTACAGAAGATCAGTGAACGTGTGCGGTTCTTCTTCTCTCTGAGTTCGAAGTGCCCAATTTAAGATTTGATCGTCAATTATTATTATATCAGGATGGAACCTAGAAATTTTGACCCAAGTCACTCTGCAGAGTTATTGAAGTACATTTCCTTCAACCAATGCTTTTCATAATTTGATTTGGCTTGTGCTTCTTTTATTTGAACTGGTTTTGATTCTATGTTTCTGGTGAACAGACATATGGACAAGCAGAATGAGATCCTTATGGAAGCCTATAGATCAATGTTGCATGAATTGCAAAAACTTCAGGTTCTTACATTCCCCCTCAATTCCCCAATTCTCAATTTGGTTTTTAGGGCTTCCAGTTTTACATCACTTGCCCTGTATATTTTCCCTATTTTTTTATTCTGCTACCAAATTTAGGAGAACATTAAAAAAAAAATGATTTTGGGGTTTATTTTTGAGACTTGATCTCCATTTATTTGGAATTGACAAGGGAAAGCCGTTAGTAGAAATTGACTGCTTTTGTCTGATGAAGAGAATTTGCATTCTACATTTTGGAGGTTTTAGGTAGTAGAAATTAGAAAAGCAGTTCGATATGCTGTAGGCTTTACTGCAATTTCTAGTAACAATGACAACGTGCAATATGATGCTCATAGGAGGGACAGAGTACTTTATATTGGGAATGTGATACTAATTTCTGGTGGTATATTCATTAACCTGCGATTTAGCTTATTTGATTTCAATATCTTGAACCAAAATAATCCCGCGTACTGATTTACATTCTGTGTACATGCTTATATACCCAAGTTGATGGCTCCTTTGTCTTTGCGTTGTGATACTAACTCTTATTGGAAAATTCATTATCCTATATGGATCTAGTTAATTTGATTTCAAATTTCAAGATCTTGCAGCAAAACATTCTTTCCTGTTGATTTAGCAGCTCTGTCTGATTTATCTTCTGCATGATATGTTTATAACGCACTTCTAGATGATTTGTTGAAAAGCCACGTTTGATTATGACACCACATATGATCTTTCAGTTACCTTAGTGATGACTGTCATGCTACTATAATTATTTTTTTGGGGATGTTAATATTCAAGAGTCAAGGAATAATCAACTTCAGTTGAACTTTTCTTCCATGAGCTTTATATTGAACACAAATTCATGTGGTCATCTACAACGGCTTGAATCCCCTGAATTTTGGAATTCTGATTTATAGGTGGAAGAAGAAATGCTTATGCACAAGATGTATGAAGTTATGTCAGCTCATGGTCTCACTAAAAAGGTTTGTTGATCTGCTCATCTCATTTACTAGCCCACTAAAATGAATATTCCTGAGTTTGTCCAAAAGATTTAATTAAAAATTTGTATTCATTTTTTTTTCTTTTGGTTTCTGGTTAATAATGATATTATAGTTGGTGACTTTTATAATGATCTTTTTATATGGTCTTAAATGTTGATAAATTGTACTAAAAAGATACTTTTTCTGTTTATTTGTGACCCATAAAAAGAATTATCATGAATCATCATATCTTAATAGTATCGAAGATATTTTATGGTAATCTGGAATTGTTCCCCCTGTGAGGACGGGATCTGTTTATCTGAATTTTGATTATGTCAAGTATATGTAAATTACGAACAATCACAAAATGCAGAAGATTGAAATGCATCAATTCAAATTGCAGAATTTATTTAACGCCCAGTTTGGATACATGTTATCAATTATTAGAATTTTGATTATAGGTGGACAAGAAATGAGTGTCAAACCAGTAGGTGAGAAATGTTGTACTGGATAGATAGATGACCTCCGTCTTCTGTATAAGTTATTTGTGAAATTTCATGTATTGAAGCAATATTTCAAATACCTGCTTTTGATGCTTAAAATCCTCGTTGAAATTTCTGCAAGTTTTATAGCCGACCTCCAATCTCAGATTATAATTTGATATAGTGCAAAAAATGTTGAAAACTCATTTGAAGTATTCCTGAACCATTTGGTTTTTGTTAGAGCCCAATGGTATTGTTTGATCCATCTAGTAGCCAACCTCCTAATACGAAAAAGGCTGGTTGTTGTTGTTGTTTCTCTCTTAGTGATAGTTCCACTTTATTTTATCTTTGTAAATGCAAAAATTTTGATTGATCTTCAACTCAACGAAACATGAGGGTTTGCCAAGTGGTTATCGTACTTCTATTATTTTTTTGGGTAATTCTATGAAGAGATCGACTTCCCAAAAGGTTGAGTCATGATAGGTTGAATTGAATTTTTACAGGTGTAGAATAAATATTAAGTCAGTTTCTTTATAGCACAAATATCATAGTGTATCATATAAAAGACTCAACCTCTTGAGGGACTACCTCATTATAGATTTATTTACATTTTCCCCATTTTCAAATAAAAACCCGGGGGGGGGGGGGACCATCGGAAATGCGCTCAAAGTTTTGAGATATATTTAGCTGCAATTGAGGTATGTATATTTGGGTTGCTTTGATATCTATGCTGATGTTTCACTTTTGTGCAGAATGATGGCAATTCCAATAGTGGAGCTGAACACTCCAATACCGAAGTCAATGAAGCGACTGAGGAACAGTGAGGACATAATTTTGGTTCATTCACTTGTAGACTCGGGACAAAACAGTTTTAGGGGGAATGAAATAAGAGCTTTTTTATATTCTCTTCTTTTTTTTTGTTTCGCAATAACTTTTCACAGTTTAATCTCTCTGTAAATGAAAACATGTTTTTTGGTGGAAGCAAGAATTATTAAATTTTCAACTGCAACGTTAAAGTTGCACTCATTTTCTAACGTGTTAAAGAGTTGATGTTTTTTGTTTTAAATTCTTACATGTAATTTCTTTTCAGATATTGATGATGAAATGTCGGTAAGGGAGCTTCTGTTTTTGTTTTGAAAAAAATTAAATATAATGTTGGCTAATATTAAGGAGGTCAATGTAATTTTGATACATGAACAAAATTGAAACTACTGGATGTCATTGGAGAAAGATGGATCAAAACAAAATAAGGTTAAGGATTGAATGTTTAGTGTACACTGTTATGCAATAAGTACTTCACATTAGATCTCAACTAAATCTACAGAATGAGATGGATTGCTTGTGGAGATGTTCAAGGCCAGCCTGGGGACAGAGACAATCACAAAAATAAGCTCCATCATTAATGACAATATGACATCGTGGGATGTAGACGAAATAAAGAACAAAGTTTCTTGTGCAGGAGGCAAACAAAATTCTGTCAACACCAATCACTAGCTCAACACCGAAGCAGGAAGCTATAATGTGCAAGTGGATATCAAGTTGCAAACCGAGATGCACCAACAAGGCTAAATCATGTTTGCCTTTGCCTCCTCTTCATGTCTCATTCCAAAAGAAGGTTGGAAGTGTCAACAAGAGTAAATATCTCTATTGATAGGGGAAGTGATGGGAAAAATCCAACAATGCAAGTGTACGTATCAACCAAGTAATAAAGTAGTGAATAAAAATCGTTTTTATGAGAATTTATTATTAAATTTTATAGTTAACTATTAACATTCAGAACTCTTACTATTATTCAAATAACAATTTAATTTCGACCAATTTAATTAGATTAAAAATAATATTGCAAAAAGCGTAAACTATCAAGAACTGAATAATTTAAAAACTCTATTCTGTTGGATCCTAGGATTGTAATCTTCCTTCCCACTTCATTTAAATTGCATTTTAAACAACTTTTTCTTATTCCAATTTACTCAAAATATCAATCTAGAACTCTAATATAATTGTATCCCTCTTCCGATGACAACATAAAATTTAACCCATTTAATTTTAATCTCTATATTCCTATGAGACAAAATATCAAATAGGTTATGTTCATGATCAAACTCTATTTGGAATTACATGTGGCTCTAACAAATATTCCTATCCTTAGAACATTTTTTTCCCAATTAACAACAATTGGTTCAAACACATGTTACTCATACTAGTTCATAGATTCAAATTCCCTTTTCCAAGTTCAATTAAAATCCACAAAATCATCCAATTGATGATCAGGCAATCAGAAACATTACACATAAGCATGAGTAAATAGTTCTCGTAAATTGATATCGGAATTCAACAAAATAATGATTCAAATTACATGAGAAGTTCGATTACAATCATAAAAATTAAATTTAGTTCATAGCATACATTGAGAACAACAAAAACAATTTAGAAACAGGAGCCCTCATAAGAAAAACTTCGAAATTTCAGAAAAATCATAAATACGGAGTTGCGGATGATGAGTCCAAGACTCCGATCTTGATTTCCCCTTTGTTTTCTTTAAGATTATTGCCTCCAAAGCCCTCCTTCAGTCCCTCTGTTCGTCTCTCTTTTTTTTTTTTTTACAGCTGAGAATGGCCTCTTGTTAAATAACCTTTTTTTTTCAGCTGTAACAAAACTGAACAGGCACTCATCCTTGAATCTGGTCGTCGTAGCACTGGATATTTAGATGCCGTAGCAATCAGCAGCTTGTGTCATCCTAGAATTCTCCTTCCTCCCTGGATGCTGCGGCACTGAGCATTGTAATGCTGCGACAGCCAACAGCTTGTGCTGTCCTGAAATGTTGATGATTTCCTCTTCTTCTCAGGCTTAATTCTTGCATTTTTTTCTTCATGTTTTTCCATGATTTTTTTTACCTTTCTATCAGTAGAAAGAAACTCAGTAATCAAGATTGAAGCAATATGATAAGGAAATCATTCAAATTCATCACATATACTCATAGATATTCAAAGATGGATAATCTTTCTCAACTTGACAAAGTAAAAGTGTTTCAATGCTTATCATGATAATAAAACAAGGATTTAGCACAATTTAAATATCAAATAGAGTTCAAATAACTCTACTTTTATAGAGTTATCACACCCCCAAACTTAAAATTTTGCTAGTCCTTGAGCAAAAGAACAATAGAGAGCAACACTCAAGATTTATCAAATTAATTTCAACAACCTGTGCAAATCAGCTTCTCAGCTCAGTCCTCAAACAATCATCACATTCACTTAACATCTCAATATTCACAAATATCATCCTAATATGCTTTCACTCAACCACAAATCGAGAGTTAAGTTGAGCTTCCCGTGTTTGTGTGCATTGCCTCTTAGCAAAAGTTTGCATGTTATCTGGATAAATTTATGCAAAATGATACTCATCAAAATGTGTGAACCTTACAACTTTTATTTCCACTCTCTCTTTACTAATGTAGGCATGATCCCAAAACTCATATCAAAAGGACTTTCAAGCTTGTAATGTTAGGTCAGGATACTTGGTTATGAACAAATGGATGAATATAACAAAAATTCTGGGTATCCCAAGATGCATCAAACTTTTTTTTTTTACAAATGATCTTTCCATCAAAATTCTCATCTTTTGACTTTTGTGCCTCTCTTTACTTTTAACTCCTTGCATTGCTTCATTTCTCTTTTCTATTCTTTCTTTCTTTCTTTTTTCTTTTTTTTTTCACATTTGAAACAAATTCTTTTTACAACACAAAATTAAGACACCGTCAAATATAATCAAATAATTCCCAACCCAAAGTAGATGCATCCACATAATACCCAGAACACAATAAGGTTTGACAATTATAAATAAGCTCATCCAAGTTGATCATGTCATGACTTAACAAAATAAGAGGCTTATGCACCATAAGGCTCAAAAGAGGTATTAAGGATGTATGTCACAATGGTAGGCATGAAAGGCACAAATGATCCAAAAACAGCCTAAATTATATTTAAATTCTGGGATCACACTTAGGATTTCGCCTCAAGAGAGCATCACAATTATTGTAAGATCCTACAAACAGAGAGCATAAATTACATAAACATTCTCTAAACAAACTAGCATCTCAAAGCAAGAGACTAAGTGGAAATGTTTTATAGGCCAATCAACTTAACCAAACCAATTGCAACAAAGCTAAGCACACCTCAGACAATCTTCTGTGTTCTCAAGAGTCAAGCAAAATGAATGATTCAACACTATCATGGGAGCTGAAAATCAATCATGCACTCAAAACAGCAAACATGTTATAAGAACAGAATACCCCCCAAACGTAAACAGTGCATTATCCTCAATGTGCCAATCATGAAACTAACAAACAACAATAAATAACAAGAAATTAAAATAAAGTAAAATAAAATAAGAAAGTGAAACTTCCCAGATAAAGTCAGCTAATCAACAGCCAAATCCTGACCGCCATCATCCAACTCTGGAGGTGTCAATTTTTTTTTGAGTAGCCACCGCCGCAGCACTCGCCACTTGAATGTTGCGGCGGCTAGAGCCTTGTGCTCTGCGAGAAAAACCTTATCATCAGCACCGCAGCACTGACTGATTATTGCTGCGGTGCCCAGTCCTTGATCCTGACAACTTGTTTTTCGTCTCTGCTCATTCTCTGGCTACTACAACATCATTTCTTCATCACCCTAGCACCCAGAATCTGCACTTGTTTAACAAATTTGCTAGAAAACTTTGTTCTCATTAACTAAAAATGCAAAAAAAAAATACAAACACACAAGCATTAATTTAAAATTAAGGGTGAAAAACTTGTGTTGCCTCTTAAGATTGTTTAACGTCATTAGCTTGATGTTGCCTTTTTCTCAATTATGGTGGCTTGAAGCAAGAGAAGTAGGATGATGTCTTTCTCTTATCAGATCTTTGCCTCCATACTTGGTCGCTGCCTTTGGAATTCTCTCCAAAAATATTTTAAACTCTAGTTGGAACTGGTTGTCTCAAGTGTGCCTTGGCATTAGAAACTCCACTAGGCCATAGGATTTTCAATTTATCAACAAGTAAAGTGTCAGGTTTCATCTTGTCAAAAGAATTCAGATCAACTTGCACTAAACTTTGAGAACTAGAAGAATTTTTTTCTTTTTCAGCAATCTTGGAGACAGAAGGACCTTTCTCTTTCTTATCAACAATCTTAGAAGTACAAGAATCAACATTAATGAATGAAGAAGAGTTCTTACCATCTAACCCCTTTTGAGATTTACCTTGAAAACAATTAACAGGGGCATGAAGATATGATGTTGGGGTAGACGTATTAAAAAACATTGAGGGTCGCTTGATCCTCATCTACCTTCAAAATAAGCTCTCCCTTAGGCACATTAATTAATGCTCCTGAAGTTGTTAGGAATGGTCTTCCAAGAATGATGGGGACCTCGTAGTCTTCTTCCATATCAAGCACAACAAAATCTAAAGGGATTATAAATTTATCTACCTTCACTAGAACATCTTCAATGATACCCCTGGGATGAGTATAAGAACGGTTCGCCAGCTGAATAGTGACTGTAGTGGGTTTAGCTTCTCCCAAACCCAATCTTTGAAAAATTAACAAAGGCATTAGATTAATGCTTGCCCCCAAATCACATAGAGCTTTTCCAAAGAAATGATTGCCTATGGTGCATGGAATAGTAAAGCTTCCAGGATCTTTAAGCTTAGGAGGGAGCTTTTTCTGAATAATAGCACTGCATTTTTCAGTCAAAGTTACAGTCTCATAGTCACCCAGTCTTCTCTTTTTAGACAAAATGTCCTTCATAAATTTCACATAACTGGGCATCTGTTCCAATACTTCAGCAAATAGGATATTGATATGCAGCTTCTTAAAGACATCTAGAAATTTTTTAAATTGTGCTTCATTCTTTTGTTTTGGAGTCTTTGCAGAAATGGAGGAGGAGGAATAAGATTTGAAATTGCCTCTTTTTTAGCTTGATTTTTCTCGTTCTGGTCTTCCTTTGAACTGTTAGAATTTTTTACATCGTTCACAATTTCCTTGCCACTCCGAAGTGTAATTACTTTACAATGCTCTCTGTCTTCCATTCTTGGATTTGCCTCTGTATTGCTAGGAAGAGTTCTAAGAGGTTGACTATTAATAGCAGAAACTAGCTGGCCTACCTGATTCTCCAGACTCCTGAGAGAAGCTACTTGACTCTGAATCATGGCATCATTCGTTACCATATATTACATAAACATTTCCTCCAGTGATGGCTTCTTCTCCTGCTGCAGAACAATATTCTGCTGATTAAAACCGAGAGGAAGGCCTTGTACCTAGAAGATGAAGCACCAACATTTTGATTTTGACCCCAAGTAAAATTTGGATGATTCCTCCATCTTGGATTAAATATGTTGGAGTAGGGATTGTTCTTCTGCTGATTAAATCACCACACAAAGTTCACAGACTCTAGATTTAATGAACAACTCTCCAGAGAATGAGCCTCTCCACAATAGCTACAGGTAACAAAAGGACTTGCAACAGATTGAACACCTTAACGCAGTAATAGCATCTACCTCATATACTCCTGCCGCACGCCTAGGTACTTGTCTTTCTGAAGGCTACTGATAACTATTAGAAGCCATTTCTTCCAGCAAATCTAAGGTCTCATCAGTGGACTTACTCATTAAGGCTCCTCTAGTTGCTGCATCAATAGTAGTTCTCAGAGGTCCATTTAGAGCATTACAAAAAGTATGAACCTGCAACCACTTAGTAATGCCATGATGCGGACATTTTCTGATGAGTTCTTTGAATCTCTCTCATGTTTCAAATAGAGATTCACTGTCATACTGAACAAAGGAGATGATGTCCTTCCGCATTTGGATTGTCTTCCTAGGTTGAAAGAACCTATCAAGAAATTTGTCAACTAAGGCATCCTAGGTAGTGATAGACCTCTCCGGAAGTGAGTAAAGCTAACTCTTAGCCTTATCTCGGATAGAGAAAGGAAAGAGCCTCAATCTGATAGCATCTTCTGTAACTTCATTGTGCTTGAAAGTATCGCATATTTCTAAAAAATTCAACAAGTGAACATTTGGATCCTCATTGGGTAAACCTCCAAACTGCACAGAGGTCTGGATCATCTGGATAATGACTGGCTTGATTTCAAAATTATTAGCTTGGATGGCCGGTCTCCGAATGCTAGACTGCAGACTCTGAACTTGAGGGACATAATACTCCCTCAAAGTTTTCGTTGGTGTTTCTTCAGCCATTGATTGAGAGTTGCTTTGTGACTCTGAACGCTCCTTTCTAATTCCTCGGAGTATTCTTTTGATCTCATGATCAAAAGGTACTAACTCAAGATTTTGTGTTCGTTGAGTTTGTCGCATATAAGGGAAAAGATTTCCTGAATCTAGTAAAACCAACAAAACTAATTAAAAATTAAATTGAATAAAATAAATATGAATATACAACCAGAAACCAATTTGAATTAATAATAAGCAATTTTATGCGTTAATATTAACTACAAAATTAGAAACTAAATCCCCAATAACGACGCAAAAAACTTGATGGGAAAAATCCAACAACGCAAGTGTACGTGTCAACCAAGTAATAAAGTAGTGAATAAAAGTCGTTTCCACGAGGATTTATTACTAAATTTTATAGTTAACTACTAATATTTAGAACTCTTACTATTATTCAAATAACAATTTAATTTTGACCAATTTAATTAGATTAAAAATAATATTGCAAAAAGCATAAACTATCAAGAATTGAATAATTTAAAAACTCTATTCTGCTGGATCCTAGGATTGTAATCTTCCTTCCCACTTCATTTGAATTGCATTTTAAACAACTTTTTTCTATTTCAATTTACTCAAAATATCAATCTCGAACTCTTATATAATTGTATCCCTCTTCCGATGACAACACAAAATTTAACCAATTTAATTTTAATCTCTATATTCCTATGAGACAAAACATCAAACAGGTTATGTTCATGATCAAGCTCTATTTGGAATTGCATGTGGCTCTAACAGATATTCCTATCCTTATAACATTTTTTCCCAATTAACAATAATTGGTTCAAACACGTTACTCATACTAGTTCATAGATTCAAATTCCCTTTTTCCAAGTTCAATTAAAATCCAAAATATCATCCAATTGATGATCAGGGAATCAGAAGCATTACACATAAACATGGATAAATAGTTCTCGTAAATTGAAATAAGAATTCAACAAAATAATGATTCAAATTACATGAGAAGTTCGATTACAATCCTACAAATTAAATTTAGTTCATAGCATACGTTGAGAACAACAGAAACAATTTAGAAATAGGAGCCCTCATAAGAAAAACTCAAAAATTTCAAAAAAATCATAAATATGGAGTTGCGGATGATGAGTCCAAGACTCCGATCTTGATTTCCCATTTGTTTTCTTCAAGATTCTTGCCTCCAAAGCTCTCCTTCAGTCCCTCTGTTCATCTCCTTTTTTTTTTACAACTGAGAATGGCCTCTTGTTAAATAACCTTTTTTTTCCAGTTGTTACAAAACTGAACAGGTACTCATTAGCGAATCTGGCCGCCCCAACACTAGATATTTAGATGCCACAGCAATCAGCAGCTTGTGTCATCTTGGAATTCTCCTTCCTCCATGGATGCTGCGGCAGCCAACAGCTTGTGTTGTCCTGGAATGTTGACGATTTCCTCTTCTTCTTAGGCTTAATTCTTGCATTTTTTTTCTTCATGTTTTTTGTTCGATTTTTTACCTTTCTATGCACGTAGAAAGCACTTTGTGGTATAGCTAGGAGTCCGACTATCGTTCCCACGAGGACTATTGCTAATTCATCACTAATTATTAACCAATAGTTTAATAACTTCTATCTAAGAACATTCAAATTAAAAGTGTTGTGCTTAAACTAATGGGAAGATTTAAATGCTAACTAATCAAATAACTCTACTTGTTGATTAAAGAATAGGAATCCTTCTTCACCTTCTACTTCAATTGATAATATGCAAACCTCTTTATTAACATACATGATATCTCTTGAAATTGTTGGCTTGAAAATCCTTGTCTAATTAAAAGCCTATGTCTAGGTCATTTAATCATGCTTTAGAGTTACCTAGTCTCTAAATCTGTCCATGAGATCTAGATTAAATTCCACTCATTAAGAGCAAGTCTCAATAATAGCCATGCATGACTAATAGATATATTTCTATTCTATTAGCTAATCAATTTCTTCAAACCAATTGAATGAAATCAAACATACATCAACCATATTTAGGATCTTAAATCCAATCTTCTATGTCTAGAATCATTAGATTTAATCAAAACATGTTAAACATTGGCCAAATATTCAAAAGCATTAGGAGAAATATGATTGAACAACTTCTAACCATATATATTAACTTAAAGGTCTACAAATCATCAATATTCATAGAAGGTTCAAAGGAAATCCTATACAAAGTCTTAGCCACTCATGACTAAATAAAATAAAGCATAAATACACTTAGCCATGATCTGAATAGAGAGAAAGTGGAAGGAAAGGAAGTTTCAAGCTCAACAATGGTGATACCTAGTGCTTGAATCCTCCTTGTGGAAGGATTGGACTTCTAACTTTGATCCTTTTAGCTTCTCTTTGTCTCGAGAAATGAACCCTAGCAAATTCGTGTTTTAGAAAATAATATCTTCCTCTCAAAAATATAAAACAAGTCTATATAGTGCTTTGTTGAAAAAGTATCATGCCTTTTCACTGTGACTGTTGATGTACATTTCACGTCCTAGAAAATCATTTTAACATATGTAGAATGGCAAAGTTCAGGTCATTCATGCCTCTCTTGCAATTATAAACGCCGGCAGCACTCAAACACGCAGCTCTGCTCAACAATGGAATGCAGCAATGCAAACTTGACAATGTCGCTATTGATTTAATATTAAATGAGATTAAGGTGCTTTCTTTCATTTTCAACTCCAAATTCTTGATCATTGGTCTTCTTTTGCCCTTCCTGTAATTAAGAAATCACCAATAAATGACAATAGTGAGTTCACATAATTTTAAGGAAGAATTACATCAATTTGCTCAGAAAACCTATAGGAAGATATCACAATTGAAATCAATGAATTTAGATTGAAATCTTCCTATTATGCCTGATAACAAAGATTAAGCAATCAGTACAGCATATGTATAGGGTCATAATAACACCATTTTATGGAGTTATCATTTTTCTATGATTTTTTTACCTTTCTATGAGTAGAAAGAAACTCAGTAATCAAGATTGAAGCACTATGATAAGAAAATTATTTAAATTCATCACATATACTCATAGATATTCAAAGATGGATAACTCTTCTCAACTTGACAAAGCAAAAGTGTTTCAATGTTCATCATGATAATAAAACAAGAATTTAGCACAATTTAAATATCAAATAGAGTTCAAATAACTCTACTTTCATAAAGTTATTAGGAAGCTCCATAGAAGACTCATCCAAAGCTTCAATCTCACAATGCAAAGGAGAAGAGGAAGCTAACGAGGATCTCTTGTTAACGTGCCCTTGGATTGAATCAATTTTGTTTATTGATTTTTTTTTTTTTTAGTTTTATCATGTTTTCCCACGTCTTTAGAGTGTAACTTGTGAGACTAAATCTTGTTTGGGGTGCTGAGGTTGCTCTTCCTCACAAGTACCTTCTCGTGGGTTCGAACCCCTCAACAGTATAAGTTTAAGTTTGCTTACCATTTGAATAACCTTTATGCGTCCTTGGACAAAATCAATTTAGTTTGGTCAAATTTTAATTGAACTCAGCCTAATTTTTTTTCTCCTAACGCCAATCCCTGCATTTTGTCATACACAATTATACCCTAATAATATTTACTAAACTTAGGCTTAAATCTAGCGCGAGGCTTGGGCCTTGTGGTGGCTCAAAATGGTAATGGCATTTTAAAGTTTAAACTACAAGTTTTAGGCACCGCCAGCTTTGATTAGGAAAGCAAGCAAGTAATGCTTCAAAGTATTACAAAGCAGTCAAATATGAAATCAAGCAAAATGTCATTCTGGATGAGGAGATCGAGAGAACTTGAGATTTGAAAATTTCAGCAAAAAAATTATTGCTAATAAGAATTGGCCAACCACTCATCTCTCTCTCTCTCTCTCACTATTCCACTATTCGGTTCCAGATAAGAGACTTCTTCAATAAAACGAGAAGTCTTGATGATATCTTTGTTGAAAGAAGCTTCATGCCTTTTCACTGTGACTGTTGATGTAATTTGTCCTAGAAAATCATTTTAACATATGTAGAATAGCAAAGTTCAGGTTGACCTTACTTCTTCTCCTCTTCCCATTATTAAACAAAGGCAGCATCTAACATGCTCTCTGGTCATTAGGGAGCAGCAATGCACCTTGAAGTACAGCTATTGATTTAATATTAAATGAGATTAAGGGCAGAAATTATTTACCTGAAACTGAATGAACCGGTTGATTGTGCAAGTTTTATTCTTTTTGAAAAAAAAAAACCCCTTATCTCTTTCCCCCTATCTCAGCAGCGATGTTTGCTTATATTCATCTTTAAACTTTAAATTATTCCCACACAAGTTGCACATCAAATTACTCTCCCATCGTTTAAATTTCTCTATACTAGAAAGACGTTCTTTAAGTTGGAACATCCTATACTTTCAAGGTTGATAGCCATTGTCATACTGCTTGAGCAGCAATGCACCTTGAAGTACAGCTATTGATTTAATATTAAATGAGATTAAGGGCAGAAATTATTTACCTGAAACTGAATGAACCGGTTGATTGTGCAAGTTTTATTCTTTTTGAAAAAGAAAAACCCCTTATCTCTTTCCCCCTATCTCAGCAGCGATGTTTGCTTATATTCATCTTTAAACTTTAAATTATTCCCACACAAGTTGCACATCAAATTACTCTCCCATCGTTTAAATTTCTCTATACTAGAAAGACGTTCTTTAAGTTGGAACATCCTATACTTTCAAGGTTGATAGCCATTGTCATACTGCTTGATTAATTTTGCTTCAAGATTGCTATCTTTAAACTTTTAAAATAAAATGCTTAATCATCTACTATCATAAATCTCCTTAGAGATAGCTGAATTCCTAAGTTTAAATTATAATAAAAAATATATCCGCATTGATTTTGTGCTGGTCTGGTCAACCCCAGTCTCTCTAAGGACAAAAAAAGAAAGAAAATGGGGTTAATTCTTTCATGAAATAAACAAGTTAAATTTGGACTATAAATCTCTTTCATTTTTAAATAATTTCTGCCGTATCCTTACATATATTTCATGAAATCTGAATATTTTTTGTGAAAATAGTACTATACCCTCTCGTAAAGTTGTTATTCCGTCGTTCCTAAGGTAAAAGAGGCAACAAACTTATGGAAGCTTACAATGCGGATGGATCGATGCTCGCGCTTGTGTCAGTTAGTTTACATCCCATCTAGCGCTACAGTTTTTTTTTTTTGCCGCTTTCATTTTCTCTTTTTATTTACGATGGCAATTTGGATTTACTAGTCTTCAAAAGTTAATTTAATTTTTATTTTTACGCCGCATTACGCTGATTCAGCCGCCACGCACCGCTAGCCACCGATCAAAGGAAAACAGGGGAATGAGAAAAGAAAAATCAAAAGGGGAGAGGAGCATTAAGGATTGGGAAAACGGGAATGGGAGAGGGGTGGGGCTGTTGGGGAAAGTTAGTTTATTTATTAAATTAATTAATTAAATATATTAAATTAAATTTATATACCAATATTATAGAATTATAAAAAATTAATTATGATTTTTATTGAATAAAATTTTAAATCAAATTGTATAATTTAGATGCTTATAACTTAAGATTTTGTAAGTGAATTTTTTATGTGGGACTTTGTAATTAATATTTATTATAAATTATAAATTAATTTATGTAATTTATTAAAAAAAATCTAGTTATAGATATAAAATAAAAATAATATATATTTGTATCTCATTATAATAAGGGTATATATGTAATTTTATATAATTACAATTTTTTTATTTTACTTTCTTCTCTTAACTTTTATTTTCTTTCTCTCCATTTTCTCTTCATCCAAATAATAAGAGACAAAATGTATTTTTCTCTTTATTTTTTCTCTTCTATTTTTTCTCTTCCTATTTTCTCTTCCCATCTAAACAAAGCATTAGAGATTGGGTCCCGTCCTTTCACTCCTACCAATTTAATGAGAAATTATTACATGTTATTAAAATATTATGTAAAATTATACTTACATCATTTATATTTTGATATTTTAATATTTATTAATAATAAGATTTGATATTAACTTATATATTTATTATTTTAATCTTATTTTTTATTTTTTAATAAATAATAAATAATAAATATATAAATTAATAATAAACTCTATTATTAATAAAAATTAAAATGTCAAGATATAAATAATGTAAACACAATTATACATAACGTTTTAGAAATATAAAATAATTTTTTCTATTTTTACAGCATGTGTAGCCTTTTTTAGCTTTTAGTTTATATAAAATGGGGAATAGGAATCACCTCTCACTTTCACTTTTCCCTGGCTCTTCTTTCGTTGCTTAGGATCCTGGAATTGGGAATTAAGTATAAACCTCAATGTAGGCATCAATAAGTCTGACTTGTGAAAAAGCAAAGGTATTTTGAAAACAGAACATGTTAATAAATGCTCGAGCATTTATGCGGGTGAGACTTTTAGCCATTAGATCAACAAATAGGCATCCAGATAATGCGTGTGCTTTTAGTTAACAAATAAAAAAAAGTTTGTACTTATTAATAATATTAAAATAAAAAGTTTTAAATAATATTTTTTAATTTTTAATATATTAACTATCTTGTTTTTAACTAAAATTTTTTATTTTAATATTCTTAATAAATACTTTTAACAAAATTTTAAAATATTTATTAACAAGTATTTTGAGTAATTTTTTATTTAATAATTTTTATATTTAATTTTTTAACAAATATCTTTAAACATTTATTAAATAAACTCATAAGAAAAAAGAATAACAATACTGTAAATGCTCGAACCTACAGTAGCAAATCCTTTGAAAAGATTGTCCTCGTAACTCTTAACACCCTACCGTCAACCGTCAACACCATTGTTAATGATTTTATTGAACTTGAAGTTTGAACTTCGGACATGGTTAATCTTTCCCTATAGTCATATCAAATTTTTTCATCACTGCTATAGGTTGCATGATAAAATAAAAATAAATCATTTTCTTCTCTAAACAACTCCAAATTTAATGGAAACAATATTAATTTTTTTTCAAGGACAACAAAAAAAGAACTAAAATTTAAAAGAAATCATTTTTGTAATACTTGAAGAGATATATTACTCTTGCAATTTGACCCTTTCAACAGTTTAATTTTCTCAAGGAAAAATATATATAATTGTTTACCTAAAAAAGAAGGGAAGTTGATAACTGATAATTGTTAAATTTTGTGATGAGTATTTTGAATACTCTTGTAATGCTGAGAAAGTGAATACTACTTATTAACATTTTAACATGTAAAAACAAATTAGATCTTCCACCTCTTCCAATACCTTAAAATGGAATTAGGATGAACTAAAACATTTGTCTAATATATTCGTTATGAATCTTAATTTGGAAACCTTTTAAATTTTTATTCCAATTCATAACTATTTTAATGTCTACCGAACAAAACCAGATATCGCACGGTTTACAATCTTTAGTAAGATTAAACCCTAAGAATTTGTAATTGGCATGTACCAAATAAATTTGTACAAGACAGAGCACCACCTATATATGATCGCCATGACCCTGTGGGACATATAACTGTACAAGTTGTCAGGGGCAAATGTTGAATTACAATGTATAGTAAAAGGGTAACGTGGTTATTATAAGAATGAATTATGAGGTTGTTCAAAGGAATATGATGCATCATGTTCTGGATCGTGGTCCGGGACCCCGTCCTGAAGGATTGACCCGACACATGAATCATTGGACTTCGCCGATAACGTCCCCACAACGGTCTTGTGACCTCGAACCCCGTCGTCAGACCGTAGCAGTCATTTCCTCATTCTCAGTAATGGGGGCCACGACTGCCTGCGAGCAGGGATTAATCATTAAAGGAAAAACAGCCCCAACAGATCAGAGATTAGCCTCCACGATCGTAGGACAGTCCTGACAAAGTCAGAGACGAACCTCAACGATCGTGGAACAGTCCCGATAAAGTCAGAGACGGACCTCAACGATCATGGGCTGAAATCTCTGCCATGACACGATCCTAACGTACCTCTATCCTACGTGGAGTGCAAGAGGATTCAAATCACGCTCACAATATATATCAGGCTAAGTTAACCAAAAGGGTGTATCAAGTCTTTACTACCATTCCGTTAGCTTGAACTTACTGGTATACTGCCTGACTTGAGCGTTGGAGTCCTATTACAAGTACCCACCCCCCTGGACTCCGTGCTCTTGATCGCAGCTGCTTAAGGAGGAAATCACCATGTACGTGCCTATTTCAGGTACCTTCTGAATCCATTTCAGAACATTGGCGCCGTCTGTGGGAATCGAATCCACATCAACCATGGTGAGCACGAGACACAACCAGAAAAAGGGGAGCGCTGCGCATGTCGCCCATGGCCAAATACAGGACCCAGCGGCGCAGTGCAACCTTCCTTCAGTCACACCACCAGAAACCTCCGCCGCCAGAAGCAGGCCAGTCATGGTGGAAAATCTTAACGAGGGGCACGAGACTTCAGTTTCCGCTGAAAGCCCTGATCCATCTCGAAGGGTCTCAATCCGAATGTGCTCGTCTTCCCCACGGTGGGACCAACAACATAAACTACGGAGTAAACCACGGAGCGAACAATGGAGCTAGGATCCCTGTCCACGCTCGTTTGCGAGCCTCCCACGACAATGTGGACCACACGTCTCATTACGAAGACAATGTCCAATCCGAAATTACGAGAAATGGCCTTCGGGAGTTGTTGCGTCAACAGACAGCTCTCATCGAGGACCAACGACGTCAGCTAGAGGAACAGCGCCGCCGTTTAGAGAACCTTGAAAGGTCGACAAGGGCGAAGAACGACAACGGAGGGTAGGCTGCAACCCGCAACGGGCATGCAGACCAAGGCGCTGGCGCCGGGATTATTGGAAACAGTACCCTGGCCCCCGGCCGCCTACAACAATTCTCGGACGCTCTAATGTCATACAGGGTCCCGAGGAGTTTCAAACCTCCGAGCAACCTGGAGGCTTACGACGGAACAACGGATCCCTAGGAGCACTTGGATGCCTATACGCAATCCATGCAACTCTATGGATACACCCCAGAGCTTTTGTGCCGGGCCTTCCCCCTATTCCTGAAGAAAGACGCCCTCCGATGGTTCGTCACCTTGCGGACAAGGATCACAGGATGGGAAGACCTGACACAAAGGTTCTTGCAGCATTACACCACGGCAAAGGAGCGCCCGAAGTCGATCGACTCCCTCTCCGGGATCCGCTAGGGAAATTCTGAATCCTTGCGCGAATATGTCAGAAGGTTTAACCAAGCCTGTGTGGGCATAGAGAACCTAGACGACAGGATAGCCCTCCACTACGCCAGGAACGGGCTCCAGACCAACTCAAGCTTTTTTGCGTCTCTAGCAAAAAAGAAACCGAAAATCCTAGAAGAGTTCCACCGACGGGCGGACAAATACATTGAGCTTGAGGAAGTCACCAGGGCTAAAGAGAGTCTGGAGAAAGGTGAAGCACACCAAAAGAAGAACCAAAGCTCCAATCAACCCCGTGACTCCTCAAAAGGTGAGCGATACCGGCCCAAGTATTCTGAGTATACTCCTTTGAACACCCCTCGAGAGACAATCTTGAATGAGGTCCTTCAAACCGAGTTCCAGAATATCAAGAGACCACCACCCATAAAGAAACAGTTCCAAAGGGATCACTCAAAACACCGGGTGGCACAATAGCTACGGCCACGAAACAGAAGATTGCAACCAACTCCGGGACGTTATCGAGTCCCTGATCAAAGAAGGACGACTGCAAAAATACATCAACGGCTTTCGCGAAAGTGGAAACCGTGGAAGGCGCAGAGACCGGAGGCAAAGCCACAGCCCCCGACAAAGTCCGAACTAGCGCCCAAGGAGAAGCAAAAGCCCTGTAAAAAGATCCCGGACCCCTCCGCGCCGCAACGATGAGAGCAGGCAAGACCGAGAACGAGATACTCAAGGTGAGGACCACAGGAAGAACAGTCTCGTAAACACTATCTCTTGGGGATTCGCAGGGGGTGGTCTGTCAAGTAACTCAAGGAAAAGGGCACCCCGGACTACGATCCTGAGCATGTCCGGATCCTCTTCCCGAAAGCCCCATGCAGAGAACAAAGACGCGCCGCCCATCTCCTTCTCCGATGAGGACTACGGCGATATTATCCGAGATCACGATAACCCCCTGGTCATATCCGGGATAATCTCTAACGCCGAAGTCCGTCGTATCTTTGTAGATCAAGGGAGCTCAGCGGACATCATGTTCATGGACGCCTTCTAAAGGTTGGAGTTCCCTCTGTCCGTGCTTACTCCATATGAGGGCGAGTTGACTGGATTCTCCGGAGAAAAGGTAACCCCAGTGGGTTACTTTGAGACTTTCCTTACTTTGGGCAACGACGACAACTATAGAACGGTGAAGGTGAGGTTTCTAGTCATAGATTGCCCATCGGCCTATAACATCATCCTGGGCTGCCCAACGCTAAATGACATTGCCGCTGTGGTCTCTACCGCCCACCAGGCCACAAAGTTCCTCAACAGGAACAATGAAGTGGTCACGGTCAAGGGCGACCAGATTGCAGCTCGCAAATGCTACAACGAGAGCTTGAAGATCGGCAAGACCTCCAGGAAAACAAAGACACAGACATCCAGCACCACCTATGACCAAGTCAATATCCTGATGACGGAGTTGGATGTCCGTGAAGAGATCCGGGGTACAAGACCCCAGCCCGAAGGAGAACTGATCTCACTCCAGCTGGGCGACAAACCCGATCAAGTCACCATGATAGGAGCAAACCTCGGAGAATAGGAAAAGACCCAGTTGACACAGTTCCTACAGAAAAATAAGAATCTTTTTGCTTGGACTTCCGCTGATATGCCCGGAATCGACCCCGCTTTCATCTGTCATCATTTATCTATTAAACGAGATGCAAAGTCGGTCGCCCAGAAGAAGAGAAAAGTTAGCCCCGAGAGACAACAAGCCATCGAGGAGCAAGTCAAGGAGTTACTGAACGCTGGATTCATAAGAGAAGTCTCGTACACCACTTGGCTCTCGAACGTAGTCCTGGTTAAAAAGGCAAACGGGAAATGGAGGATGTGCGTGGACTACACCGACCTAAACAAGGCGTGTCCCAAAGATCCATACCCCCTCCCAAACGTTGACAAGTTGGTCGACAGCTCCTCCGGCTTCCGAACACTATCCTTCATGGACGCTTACTCGGGGTACAATCAAATTCCAATGTACCCCGGAGATCAGGACAAAACGGCCTTCATCACCGAAAGGGCGAGCTACTGCTACAAGGTAATGCCGTTCGGGCTAAAGAACGCCGGGGCCACATACCAGAGGATGATGAATAGAGTCTTCGAAGAACAGATGGGGAAAATGCTAGAGGTCTATATCGATGATATGATAGTTAAAACCCCGTCGTCCGACTCACACACCTCGGACCTGGAAGAAGTATTCGTGCAGCTGAGAAGGCACGACATGAGGCTCAATCCAGGAAAGTGTGCGTTCGGGGTCCAAGCGGGAAAATCCTTGGGGTTCATGCTGACGCACCGCAGCATAGAGGCAAACCCCGACAAATGCAAGGCGGTGCTGGATATGCATAGCCCTAGGAACATCAAAGAGGTACAATAGCTGAATGGCCGGATTGTAGCTCTCACAAGATTCCTGGCCAAGGCCGCTCACAAATCCCTCCCCCTCTTCAAGTTATTGAAAAAAGGGACCGGATTCGAGTGGACGCAGGAATGTGAAGACGCTTTCGCGTCCTTAAAGAACCTCCTGGCATCTCCTCCAATCCTCACGAGGCCAGAACCAGGCGAGACTCTTTATGTGTACCTCTCCGTCAACGATGAAGCCGTCAGTTCAGAAGATACCAAAAGCCAATTTATTTCGTGAGTAAGGTACTGCAAGGCCCCGAACTCAGATACCAAAAGATTGAGAAGGTCGCCTTTGCACTTATCATCACGGCCAGAAGATTAAGGCAGTATTTCCAATGCCACCCCGTGGTAGTAAGGACTGATCAACCAATCCGACAAATACTGCATAAATTGGACTTAGCAAGAAGGATGATTGTCTGGTCCATCGAGCTTTCTGAGTTCGGGATAACCTATGAGCCCAGAGTAGCAATCAAAGCACAAGCTCTCTCGGATTTCTTGGCAGAACTCACCTCAGACTCCAAGTGCACAGAAGAAATACCCTGGACCATATTCGTGGATAGGTCTTTGAACCCAAAAGGATGTGGTGCCAGGGTATTCTTGGAAAACTCCGAGGGGGTGACTATCGAGAACTCACTAAGGTTTGAGTTCCCCACCTCGAACAATCAAGCAGAATATGAGGCATGCATCGCAGGACTGGCGATGGCCAGAGACTTGGGGGCCACAAAGATTAAACTTTGCAGCGACTCCCAGCTCGTGACCTCCTAGATCTAAGGCGAATACCAGGCTAAAGAGCCTCTCCTACAGAAGTACCTGGCAAAAGTGCAAGAGCTCCTTCCAAGCTTCCAGTTAGTCAAAGTGGAACACATACCCCGGGAACAAAACTCTCAGGCTGATCTCTTATCCAAGTTGGCAAGCACCAAAAGTCCAGGTAACAACTGATCAGTGATCCAGGCAACCCTCTCCCACCTCGCAGTTTCTGACGTAGCTGTCTTCCAGGTTGATGAGCAAGAACGTACCTGGATCACTCTACTGATGGAATACTTGCAGTCCGGTAACCTCTCCGAGGATCCTAAGGAGGAGGCCAAATTGAAGAAAGTCGCGGTCAGATACACCATCTTCGGTGGGCAGTTATACCGGCGCTGATTCTCTTCACCCCTCCTGAAGTGCCTAACGCCTAAAGAAGCCGGGTATGTCTTGGCCGAAGTTCACGAAGGAAGTTGTGGGCACCATTTAGGAGGCAAGACCCTAGCATTGAAGGCACTCCGAGCAGGCTACTACTGGCCCACGATGAAGGCAGACTCCCTTGCACATGTTCAAATGTGCGATAAGTGCCAACGGCACTCTGACCACTACCACGTCCCATCGGAGGAATTGTCCACGACATCCATCCCCTGACCTTTCTACCAGTGGGGCATGGATATCTTGGGACCTTTTCCTCAAGCGTCCGGGCAACTGAAGTTTTTGGTTGTCGCTATAGATTATTTTACTAAGTGGATAGAAGTAGAGCCCCTGGCTAACATCACCTCGGTTCGGATTCAGAAATTCACTTGGCGCCACCTCATTACCAGATTTAGAGTCCCAGAATCCATCGTTACGGACAACGGGACGCAATTCAAAGATAAGGGTTTCGAAGAACTACTTCGCGGACTGAAAATTAAACATCACTGCAGCGTCGTGGAAAACCCTTGAACAAACGGGCAAGCTAAAACGACTAACCGGGTTATCGTTAGGGGATTAAAGAAAAGGCTGGACGAAGCCAAGGGGAACTAGACCGAGCAGTTAGACTACATCCTTTGAGCCTACCGAACCACTCCCCATTCCACAATCGGTGAGACCTCGTTCAAATTAACCTACGGGTGCGAAGCAATGATCCCGGTGGAGATAGGGGAACCGAGCTGGCGTCTCCAACACTTTTCACCAGACACCAACATTTTTCTCAATGAATATGAATTGCAATAGGATCTATTACAGCTTAATTGTTTGCTTAGTTAACTTAATCCTGTATTTGGATGTTTTTTCATTAATGGAATGGAACAGAATATGTGAAGATGTATCATAAAGGAAAGGGAAAAAATGAAACATAATTCCCCCCTCTTTGTTTGGAAGATTCATTAACGGGACGGGACGGAACATATGTTCCTCCTATTTCACCTCAATTTTTAGGGAACAAAAATTGAACATTTAAGGGGAAGAAGGGGGAATGAATCTTCATGTGTTCCATTTCGTTCCTATATATTTTAAAACTCTCAAATACAAAAAAAAAAATTGTTCCCCCCATTTTATTTCCTTTCCTCTTATTACATGTCATTCAAACATAATGTAAAGGTGGAACTGAACTGAACTGATTTTTCCTTTTTTCTTTTGCTTTTCTAGGAATCATTTATAGGTCCTTACCAACACGGTGTGTAAGGTAAGAAAGGAGCTGATGCTTATCCTTATAAGACTATGTCTATTCGTTTTGTTAACAAAATTTACCACCCTAATGTTGATGAAATGTGAGTTTTGTATCCTATTTAAGCATTATCATTGTTCTCGATAGAACCTCTATTGGCTGTTGTGTTTGTTCTATTGGTTGTTGCACAAATACATTGCAAAACTCAGTAGCTCACGTTTTCTCTAATATTTAGGGGTTGTTTTGACATCAGCCCTTTGGTTAAAGGTACAATGATGGACCTTTGACTTTACCTATAATAATTGGTTTATAATATATGCAACAAAGGATAAATTATATATTACTTTTAAACTCTTATACTCTATGTATTTTCATATTAAAGCTTGTTTCATCTATTATTATTTTTACTTTAACCCTTTATCTTTTTCCTCCACATGCAGATCCGCTTGTACCTTTAGGTGACGTGTAGGCAAAGGTTTGGTGGTGCACGATGGCTGGGTGGTGGCGTGTGATAGCTTGGCTCGGACAACACGGTGGAGTAGAGGTGTCGCACGCGACTAGGTGGCTGTTTCATGTTTGGAGGGGCGAAGCTGCGCACGGATTTGGTGTGTGGAGCAACAATGGCGTGACTGCAGGTGGACGGCGCACGGTTCGGCTGGCAGAGGAAGGGTGGTTATTGGTTGGAGCTCAGATTTGGTTTGCCGTGGTGGATCTCACTGCACGAGGTGGTGGATCTGGTTTGCTGTGGTGGAGCAGAGGTGTCGCACGTGACTAGGTGCTTGTTTCATGTTTCGAGAGGCAGAGCTACGCATGATGTTGCTTCACGGATCTGGTGCGTGGAGCAATGGTGGCACGGCTGCCGATGGACGGCACACGGTTCGGCTGGCAGAGGAAGGGTGGGTGCTAGTTGGAGCTTAGATTTGGTTTACGATGGTGGATCTGGTTGCGCGCGGTGGTCTTGGGTGTGGTGGGTGCTGGGTGCAGGTTGCGGCTACGGGTGGGTGGTTGCGCGTGGACGAAGGATGATGGTGATGATGTGTTATGGGTGAAGGTTCCAGCGACGTAGCACCATCTCTAGCAGTAACTCCAACGGAAGACGGGTCACCGGCGATCTGGGTTGGTGGATGGTGAATCTGGCGAGGGGAAAAAGTTGGAAGGACCAAAATATAAAATAACACTTTTGATGTACCAATTTGTAATATCAAATTTCTTCTACTTACCTGTTTATCATGTTGCAAGTAATTGATCACTATCGTCTATCTCATTTTATACAAATCTGACGTTTCATATTACAAGGTCCAAGATAAGACCTTTGACTGTAAGGTCTATATTAAACACACCTGATATTTAAGTCTTGGTCAATTTACTTAGTTGCTATTAACCACGAGGACGGACCCACGTCGGGAGGAGTGGGGAGAGTCTTAGTGTGTGTTTGGATTGCAGTTGGTAAATTTAAGTTTAATTAAAAGTGTGTTTGTAAACTTAAGTTTGGTTGAAAGTAAGTTTGCCTTTTGTCTTAAAAGTGAGTTTGACAAAATAAATGATAATGAAAAATATACTAGAACGGACAAAATTATTGCCTTTGATCCAACGTCCGTTTAGGAGTAAAAATATGTTGTAACATAGCAACTAATAAATTGTCAAACAAAATTTTACGTCGTTCAAGAATTACAAACATACGTTAGCAGGAGAACTTTCCAAACATACTCTTTTCTATTTTGAAACTTTCATTTGATTCTATATAAGTATATATCTTTTTATTTTTTTATATGTATAATTTTTGTTTCCATATAAAAGCAAACTAATAAGTAAATTTATAGTGGTAAAATGTAAAATTCATATAATATTATTTTTAATTTTTTAACAGCATTTACGTAGTTTGTATCTCTTCAAACTAACAATGACAAAAGATATTATCCACTCAAATTTACTTACATCTACTTTAACCACAAAGATATTTCCCCTGCTTCCCTCCACCTCTTCTTTTATGACTGCTTCGTCAAAGTGTTTCTTTTCTTCATGAAAATTCTAAGATTCTTTGTTATCCTTATAAAATTTTATACTTTTCTTTTTTATTGTGCTGAAATAATTTTTTTTCTTAAGTGTGTTTTGTTTTTAAAATCATAAATTTAATTTTCTTTCATAACTATTTTGTAAAATGATCTTTTATAATTTTGTATTAATATTTTTTTTATATATAGATATAATTATTAAAACTTTTTTTATAATTTTGTATTAATAATATTGTCTTTATTTTCGTTATCTAAAATTCGTAAGTCCATCACTGATTAACTAGACTTGAATTCTCATGTTTGGTAAGCAATATTAACGCCCTTTACTTGCATACGTTGGGGGTTAAAAAATTTTATTTTAAGTACACTTACCATGCATTTGGTTCAACCTTGCTTGATTGTTATGTTAGTGCCACTACCTTGTTTTTTTTTGTTCTGCGGCTTTTTGTCCTTCTCGGGTTTTTGGATATTGACACCTCTACTGCAATCTTTGTTTCTCGCTTGATTCCCTCCCCCTTTAAGGGAAAATTCTTATGTAAAAGAGAGTAATACTTTTAATGATATGATAACCATTTAAATATAATTTAATAATATTTTATTTTTAATTTAATAATTTATATGATTATACATGATCATGTGTTATTATTTTTATTGATACAGTATATTATTCTGAGAGTGTAAAAAAAATTATTTCCTTTGAACTCTTCTATATTTCGTGACGATGTAAAATCCTAATGGAAGATAGGGATGTAAGTTCGCATCTCAAAACACGATATAGGCACTCTAACAATAATCTCCACCTAAGATGTCATGTTATTTTTAAATAGTATAGCTCATCTTAACACCGTTAATATCAGGATTTGAAAATTTTTATTTTTTTAAGTGATCAAATAAAAAAAAGACATAAATATAAATATTATAAAAAAAATTTATATATTGTAATTGAGTTTTACTAATAACTTTCTTTGTGTTTATCTATTTTCTTCACTCGACTACTTGAGAAAAAATAATTGAGAAAATCTAAATTCGTTAACATTAGGTTTTAGTAGGAGAGATGAAAAAAATTAAGAATTTCAAGCTACGTTTGGTGGACAGGATAAAAAAAACCTGATAATATTAACAAATACTATTAAGCCTTATCAAATATTTGGTGGTTTAACATGATAATATAGTCAAATTAGGTCAAACTTTTTTATCATATTCTGACCTGATTATTATATCATCTCCCTCACCCTTGATTAAACCTGATGGAATATCTCTTCCCACCATACCATTTAACTTTATACCTCTCATTCCAAGCATCTCCTCTCTGCCAAGAACCTCATCTCTACCACCTGAACAACCACCGTCCTGTCACCACTAGATCTGCAACCACCACCAAATCTGGCAGTGGCCTATGTTTTCTGGTGACGATCCGCCTTCTTGCACTTCCTCCTTTGAGCTTTACCAGTTCCGCTTCACACCTTCAACGCAAAATCTCAGAAGCCTTCAACGCAAAGTCTGAAGTTTATTTCAAAAGCCTTCTTGTTTGGGCAAGAGAGAAAATCAAAGAAATATACAACTAAAACAATCAAAATTACGACTTTCAACCAAACTTGATAAGATCTGGCGGGCTCAAAGCAATAAGCCTCATGCAACTTCCTCGTCTGGAAGGTAGTGTGAATGCCACATTTGCAAAAAGTACTAGAATTTGAAAGGATTTTGTGGAGTGAGAATGATCATGAGCCTTCATGTTACTCGGGAAGATGAAGACAAGACAACACAGCATGGAGTGAAAGATGAAACCTTCTACTATATGGGCATCTTCATTTTACTCTTATTTTTCATTTCAAGTAAAGAACTTTCAACAAAAGTAGAAAAAAAATTATCTTGTCATGGTGGGTTGGTGGTCCAGAAAAAAATGTTTGTATTTGAAGTTGTGACTATTTTTATTTTATTTTTTTATTTTTGTGCATAAATAAGTTTGAATTATGGGTGCATATGGGTTTGAGTTGACTCGAACAACTCAATCTGACTCAATTTAATATTTTTTAGTTAGATTGAGTCATCGAGTTAATTTAGATAAAATCTAATAAACTCACTCATGAATCGGTTTGAGTGACGGGTTCTATAAACTGACCCGATGATCTCATCCGATTACGCGATTAATACAACGTCGTTTTGAGATGATACATTTATACCCTTCTCTTTCTTATCCCACCCGAGATTCAGGAACATTCTATTCTATCTTAGCTCCTCTTCCACTTTCCTCTTTCTCATTTCTCGGTCACCACTCATCACCACCCACCAGAATTCCTCCTCCGTCCTCCCCTCGCAGCCCAGCCACCACCGCCGTGATGAGTTCGTGACACGGTGACAGCCACCACCTCTGCTCACATTCTCTTCCTTCTTACTGCAAAATCCTAAATTAGAAACCCTAGGCACCACCCCTTCTCAATCTCAACCCTCTCTCACCCGAAATCCTCCTCCCCTCTCTGCCGAGCCACCAGTCCACCACCTCTGCTCACATTCTCCTGATTTCTCTTCCTTCTATATGCAAAATCGCAAATTAGAAACCCTAAGCGCCACCCCTTCTCAATCCCAACCCTCTCTCACCAGAATTTCTCCTCCACTCTCTTTCTCTGACTGTGGTACCTGGCTCAGCCTGTTGCTGTGGGTTAGAGGTTAGCCGTTTGCCTTTTTTTTACGTCTTTGACTTTTTGCTATTATTACACTATTTTATCCTTTGACAGTGTCTCACCCTCATCGTTACTGATTTCAGTTGAGACTATTTCTTGGTTGACCAGTCCGTGGGAGTGAAATTTCTTGGATTTATGTTAGTTACGTTTTTTGTTTGGTCTTTTTTTTTATACAAGTGACTGATATACATACATGTCTAGTGTAGTGTTCTGGTTCTCTTATTTTGGATTTCTAATGACAGTGTTGGTACTGGACTATTGTTTGGGGGCTTGTTTAACTGGACTTGTGAACTTAATTGTTTTTTCTTTTAATTTTTTAAATTTTACTTTGTATTTTTAACTGGAATGTTCAGATGTTTAATTTTAGTATTTTAAATTCTTCTTTTAGGTGATAGTATCCGTTGTTTAGATAATTGTTGAAGTGGATCTGTTTAATTCGAATTTGTCATTCATTTAGGTTCTATTCTTTTTTTGTGTTTTTAATCTCTTTGTTTATAGAAGAAAGACTGGAAATTGTTGTATTGCTCCAATTGCAGTGAGGGACGACTTACATAGTTCAGTAAGAATAAATAAGATTTTCTTTTGCTTTATTTAGTCCTCCATTCTTTTGACTTAAAATTGGAGTGAAGGACTTGAATTCCCTAATATTAAGGATGAACTTGTGGTGCCTGGTTTATAGCTACTCCACTACTCCAAAGATTTATCATTCCAGTGATGAGCCTCTGATGTCTAGTTTGATGTGTACCCATCAAAGTTGAATACAATAACTCTTTTACGTAGATTTTGGAAATTCCTCAGTCCGAAGATTAATTGGTGGAGTATGAATGGGGTTTAATGAATATGAAAGCATAGATATGTCTTGTATTATGGAAAGTCATCACTTTGCAAAGACTCATTAGAATCACTTCTGTTTGTGCTACTTTAATGTGTGTTTTAGGTATTGTTTACTTTTTTGAGGTAGTTAAATTATGAATTTGTATTCTCTGTCCATAATTATTTTAAATGTAGTTAGTACTGCCATGGTGTGATAAGTCAGATTCAAATCTTCTGTCCCCAACCCTGTCCCCCATTAAAATACTGATAAGTTGGGTGTTCTCATGCTCTTATTTTGGACTTCTAATGACAGTGTTGAACCTGTTGGTGTTGGTAAACTTCAAGTTGTTGAACTTCAACCTGCATCACAAGGAAGCCCTCTTTTAGGTATACTATCTAATCTGTTATGGTGTTTTTGGCTTTGCCTTGTCCTCCCTTCATCTAGTAATTTACTCGAACTATTCTGTTACTCTTTCTACCAAATAAATAGTACTCAACAAACCCATTCTTCTTTCCAAGATGCTTTTCTGCAAATGTAATGAATGATAATTTGATATTTGCCTTTTCTTTCTGTCCTTCAACCAGAAAATCTGTATTGTATGCTTCACTATGTTTGTTTAGGATATAGGCTTCCATAATGCTATTTACATAATATTACAGTGTTGGTGCTGGTAAACTTCTAATATTTTGTACTGATATTATGACTTCAAGCATGTTAGATGTGCTCATATTAATTGAATTGCTATTTTGCTTAGAAAGTTAATTGAATAAATGTTTGCTCAATTTTAAAGTAATGGTTTTTCCTCTCTCTGTTTCTCTGTCTTTGTAGAAAGAGTAGGACTCCATTTAATAAAAATAAGATTTGTGAACCATTATTTGTATAAACAACATATGCATATGCCTTAAGACTTCGATAAGAGGTTTACTGTCTAGAAAATTTTATGGATGTGGGAGGTATGATCTTCAAAATTGTTGATGAGTGTCACTAATTACCATTTCAAAAATTATAGATATCTTAACTGTGTGTGCTGCAAGTGTGGGAATCAGCATCAAAAGCAGTGAAAAAAATTTTGCAAAGAAGAACAGGAAAAAAATTGGAACTTTGTAAATTGAATTTCAGGTTTCAGCAGGCAATTTTGTAATTGGACAACCCGAGTACCCGACGCAAACCAACCCGATAATCGGGTTGGTTCGGTTCGGGTTACTAGGCAAAATTTTTTAAACCCGATCCAACCCAACCCAATTACACCTAATCGGTTTGGACATTTTTTTTGCTAAACCCGACCCGCGTGCAGCCCTAGTTTGAATATGTGAAAGGTGAAAGCGAAGTATGAGTTCATTAATTATGTTTTCATGAAAATGTTTCTTTATGGGTGAATTAGGTGAGAAGTGGAAGGAAATGGTGAGGAAGGTAAAATGTTGTATAGACATAGTAAATAGTTACATATACTATCAAGTTGTTTATACTATGTGCACAAAATATTTAATAGTATAAGAGTTTATCAGTTTGTTTATATTATCAAACTTTATCATATTGCATTATACTATCATATCTTATATTATCAGGTGCACCAAACGTAGCCTCATGTTCTAAGGATCAAATCGATAAAATTTATTTTTGATGGATTAAATTAATAAAAATATATATATTTATATTAAAATAGGGTTTTACTCAAAACGTTATCGAAAGCAAAGCAAAAATCAAAATTTTTCCACCCTGAGCAATTAAACCCTAATTTCCTTCCCCAAACACGCACCGCACAGAGTAAAGAGAAGTGATTGCTCAAATTCAAATTCGGCCTTTGTTTACGCAGATTGGGGCGTTAACAAGAAGTTCCTCACATTGCAAGGCCTGTAAATTTGGTTGTGAGACTGCTTACTTTTACAGAAGATCAGTGAACGTGTGCGGTTCTTCTTCTCTCTGAGTTCGAAGTGACGATTTTAAGATTTGATCATCAATTATTATTATATCAGGATGGAACCTAGAAATTTTGACCCAAGTCACTCTGCAGAGTTATTGAAGTACATTTCCTTCAACCAATGCTTTTTCATAATTCGATTTAGCTTGTAGTTCTTTTATTTGAACTGGTTTGATTCTATGTTTCTGGTGAACAGGCATATGGACAAGCAGAATGAGGTCCTTATGGAAGCCTATAGATCAATGTTGCATGAATTGCAAAAACTTCAGGTTCTTACATTCCCCCTCAATTCCCCAATTCTCAATTTGGTTTTTAGGGCTTCCAGTTTTACATCACTTGCCCTGTATATTTTCCCTATTTTTTTATTCTGCTACCAAATTTAGGATAAAATTAAAAATAAAAAAAAGATTTTGGGGTTTATTTTTGAGACTCGATCTCTATTTATTTGGAATTGATAAGGGAAGGCTGTTAGTAGAAATTGATTGCTTTTGTCTGATGAAGAGAATTTGCATTCTACATTTTGGAGGTTTTAGGTTTTAGAAATTAGAAAAGCAGTTCGATATGCTGTAGGCTTTACTGCAATTTCTAGTAACAATGACAACGTGCAATGTGATGCTCATAGGAGGGACAAAGTACTTTATATTGAGAATGTGATACTAATTTCTAGTGGTATATTCATTAACCTGCGGTTTTAGCTTATTTGATTTCAATATCTTGAACCAAAATAATCCCGTGTACTGATTTACATTCTGTGTACATGCTTATATACCCAAGTTGATGGATCCTTTGTCTTTGCGTTGTGATACTAACTCTTATTGGGAAATTTATTATCCTATATGGATCTAGTTAATTTGATTTCAAATTTCAAGCTCTTGTAGCAAAACATTCTTTCCCGTTGATTTATCTGCTTTGTCTGATTTATCTTCTGCATGATGTTTATAATGCACTTCTAGATGATTTGTTGAAAAGCCACGTTTGATTATGGACTGTCATGTTACTATAATTCTTTTTTTGGGGTGTGAATATTCAAGAGTCAAGGCATAATTAACTTCAGTTGAACTTTTCTTTGATGAGCTTTATATTGAACACAAATTCATGTGGTCATCTACAACGGCCTGAATCCCCTGAATTTTGGAATTCTGATTAATAGGTGGAAGAAGAAATGCTTATGCACAAGATGTATGAAGTTATGTCAGCTCATGGTCTCACTAAAAAGGTATGTTGATCTGCTCATCTCATTTACTAGCCCACTAAAATGAATATTCCTGAGTTTGTCCAAAAGATTTTGATAGGAACCCTTAAGAAAAATGGGCAGCAATTAAGGTTTATTCTAGAAAGAAATGTTTGGGCCCAGAAAATGAGAAAAAAACAAATAGGGCTTTAATTGTAACTAACTTACTGAGCTGACAGGGAGTAGTGGGGTGAGGATTCTGTTGAGAGAAAGGGTATATCTTGTGGGTTGGTTAGCATACGGGGGGAGGCTGGAATTGGTTAGGACTTGGGAGAGAATTGAGCACTCTCTAATTTGCTCAACCTTGTGTTTTTTTCTGCTTTTCTTTCTATTCCCAGAAGTTGTAACAGCATCCCTGGATTTGATATCAACTTGATATCTTCTGGTGATTCTTCAATATAACTGTTTTTCAGTCACTTCTTACTCTTCATTTTCTGGTACCTATCAGATTTAATTAAAAATTTGTATTAATTTTTTTTTCTTTTGGTTTCTGGTTAATAATGATATTATAGTTGATGACTTTTATAATTCTTATTTTATGGCCTTAAATGTCGATAAATTGCACTAAAAAGATACTTTTTCTATTTATTTGTGACCCATAAAAAGAATTATCATGAATCATCATATCTTAACAGTATCCAAGATATTTTATGGTAATCTGGAATTGTTCCCCCTGTGAGGAGGGGATCTGTTTATCTGAATTTTGATTATGTCATGTATACGTAAATTACGAACAATCACAAAATGCAGAAGATTTAAATGCGTCAGTTCAAATTGCAGAATTTATTTAACGCCCAGTTTGGATACATGTTATCAATTATTAGAATTTTGATTATAGGTGGACAAGAAATGAGTGTCAAACCAGTAGGTGAGAAATGTAGTATTGGATAGATAGATGACCTCCGTCTTCTGTATAGGTTATTTGTGAAATTTCATGTACTGAAGCAATATTTCAAATACCTGCTTTTGTTGCTTAAAATCCTTGTTAAAATTTCTGCAAGTTTTATAGTCGAACTCCAATCTCAGATTATAATTTGATATACTGCAAAAAATGTTGAATACTCATTTGACGTATTTCTGATCCATTTGGTTTTTGTTAAGTCAAATGGCATTGTTTGATCCATTTAGTAGCCAACCTCACCTAATACGAAAAAGGCTGGTTGTTGTTGTTGTTTCCTTAAGTGATAGTTCCACTTTATTTTATCTTTGTAAATGCAAAAATTTTGATTGATCTTCAACTCAATGAAACATGAGGGTTTGCCAGGTGGTTACCGTACTATTATTTTTTTGGGTAATTCTATGGAGAGGTCGACTTCCCAAAAGGTTGAATTGACTTTTTACAGGAGTAGAATAAATATTAAGTCAGTTTCTTTATAGCACAAGGAGGATGCTAATATGCACCCTATTAACTTGTGGTGTATCATATACCCTGAAAAATACCTGTAATTACAAGTTATGTTTCTTCAACCAGTCACCAGAGCTCCACCGTCGACAGTGCCTCCACCACGGGCTTTGCCACCGGCGGGGCTCCCCTCCTCCCACCCTGTCGTTCTCATGGTGGCCAGATCTGACAAATAGGTGAATTAACCTGAAAGAATGGGAGAAGATGTGGTGGCTGGTGGAGGTGCGAGACAATGGCATGGCAGCGGCGAGGACTGGCTCACGGTGGCATGGGTTGCTCTGGTGCCGGCCAAGCTCCACCATAGTGCACCACCTCCATTTGCCACCACAGAACCTTACCACCCCGAATCGACCCCCCATCTACAAACTCCATAGTCGCCGGCAGCCACAACTTGAGCCTTGCCACTGTCTCTGCTCGTTGTAAGTCCTCCCCTCGCCCAGATCTGCAAGTCCCTTCACCTAGATCTGCCCCCAACCACTCGACCTCAAGCTCTACTGGTTCGCAGACGACGCCGGTTCGTGAACAAAGCCGGTTGAACACCACCACACTCGAATGGTTGAAGCTTGTGGTTGTTTGGTGGTGCGTGGTGGCTCCGAGAACAACGCCGACTCGAACCCCAAACTCATGGTGGTGGGTGTTCGGTTCACGGGCAACAAGAGCGGGGTCCTGGTTCGCGACCATGGCCGAATATGGCTGTTTGCGACCGATTTGGGCATTGGCTCACTACTGCGAGTCAAATCCGCCCACCACGAGTCAAATCCGCCCACCGTGACTTAGACAGCGACTTGTCGGTGTGGGGACGAGGGTGGTGCGCGGCGGATCTAGGGTGGAGAGAGAAAGGACCATATTGCAATTTTTAAAGACTTGCTTATCAGGTTTCCTATGATGAACATCAACCATTGATATTATTCAAGTGTAAATGAAAGGTTGAGATCTTGGTACACCCTTAATTACAGGGTGTATATTAGACAAAGCCTATAGCACAAATATCTTAGTGTATCATACAAAAGACTCAACCTCTTGAGGTGCTCCCTCATTATAGATTTATTTACATTTTCCCAATTTTCAAATAAAAACCCAGGGGGGGGGGACCATTGGAAATGCGGTGAAGTTTTGAGATATATTTAGCTGCAATTGAGGTATTATGCATATTTGGGTTGCTTTGATATCTATGCTGCTGTTTCACTTTTGTGCAGAATGATGGCAATTCCAATAGTGGAGCTGAACACTCCAATACCGAAGTCAATGAAGCGACTGAGGAACAGTGAGGATATAATTTTGGTTCATTCACTCGTAGACTCGGGACAAAACAGTTTTAGGGGGAATGAAATATAGCTCTCTTTTCTATTCGATTCTTTTTTTTGTTTCGCAATAACTTTTCACAGTTTAATCTCTGTAAATGAAAACGTGTTTTTTGGTGGAAGCAAGAATTATAAAATTTTCAACTGCAACGTTTAAGTTGCACTCATTTTCTAACGTGTTAAAGACTTGACGTTTTTTGTGTTAAATTCTCACATGAAATTTCTTCAGATATTGATGATGAAATGTGAAGGTAAGGAAGCTTTTGTTTTTGTTTTTGTTTTGAAAAAAAATTAAATGTAATGTTGGCAAATATTAAGGATGTCATTGGAACTAAATAAGGTTAAGGATTGAATGTTTAGTGTACACTGTTATGCAATAAGTACTTCACATTACATCTCAACTAAATAAACGGAATGAAATGGATTGCTTGTGGAGATGTTCTAGGCCAGCCTGGGGACACAGACAATCACAAAAATAAGCTCCATCATTAATGACAATATGACATCGTGGGATGTAGACGAAATAAAGAACAAGTTTCTTGTGCAAGAGGCAAACAAAATTCTGTCAACACCAATCACTAGCTCAACACCGAAGCAGAAAGCTATAATGTGCAAGTGGATATCAAGTTGCAAACCGAGATGCACCAACAAGGCTAAATCATGTTTGCCTGCCTCATCTTCATGTCTCATTCCAAAAGAAGGTTGGATGTGTCAACAAGAGTAAATGTTTCTATTGATAGGGGAAGCTCCATAGAAGACTCATCCAAAGCTTCAATCTCACAATGCAAAGGAGAATAGGAAGCTATTGAGCATCTCTTGTTAAGGTGCCCTTGGATTGAATCAATTTTGTTTATTGATTTATTTATTTATTTATTTAAGTTTTATCATGTTTTCCCACGCCTTTAGGGTGTAACTTGTGAGACTAAATCTTGTTTGGGGTGCTGAGGTTGCTCCTCCTCACAAGTACTTTATCGTGGGCTCGAACTCCTCAACGGTTAAGTTTAAGTTTGCTTACCAAATCACCTTTGTGGGTCCTTGGACAAAATCAATTTAGTTTGGTCAAATTTTAATGGAACTCAGCCTGCTAATATTTTTTCTCCTAACGCCAATCCCTGCATTTTGTCATACACAATTATACCCTAATAATATTTACTAAACTTAGGCTTAAATCTAGCGCGAGGCTGGGCCTTGTGGTAGCTCAAAATGGTAATGGCATTTTAAACTACAAGTTTTAGGCACGATGGGCCTGCTTTGATTAGGAAAGCAAGCAAGTAATGCTTCAAACTATTAAAAAGCAGTCAAATATGAAATCAAGCAAAATGCCATTCTGGATGAGGAGATCGAGAGAACTTGAGATTTGAAAATTTCAGCAAAAAAATTATTGCTAATAAGAATTGGCCAACCACTCATCTCTCTCTCTCTCTCTCTCTCTCTCTCACTATTCCACTATTCGGTTCCAGATAAGAGACTTCTTCAATAAAACGAGAAGTCTTGATGATATCTTTGTTGAAAGAAGCTTCATGCCTTTTCACTGTGACTGTTGATATAATTTGTCCTAGAAAACCATTTTAACATATGTAGAATAGCATAGTTCAGGTTAACCTTACTTGTTCTCCTCTTTCCATTATTAAACAAAGGCAGAATCTAACATGCTCTCTGGTCATTAGGGAGCAGCAATGCACCTTGAAGTACAGCTATTGATTTAATATTAAATGAGATTAAGGGCAGAAATTATTTACCTGAAACTGAATGAACCGGTTGATTGTGCAAGTTTTATTCTTTTTGAAAAAAAAAAAAACCTTTATCTCTCTCCCCCTATCTCAGCAGCGATGTTTGTTTATATTCATCTTTAAACTTTAAATTATTCCCACACAAGTTGCACATCAAATTACTCTCCCATCGTTTAAATTTCTCTATACTAGAAAGACGTTCTTTAAGTTGGAACATACTATACTTTCAAGGTTGATAGCCATTGTCATACTGCTTGATTAATTTTGCTTCAAGATTGCTATCTTTAAACTTTTAAAATAAAATGCTTAGTCATCAACTATCATAAATCTCCTTAGAGATAGCAGAATTCCTAAGTTTAAATTATAATAAAAAATATATCCGCATTGATTTTGTGCTGGTCTGGTCTACCCCAATATCTCTAAGGACAAAAAAGAAAGAAAATGGGGTTAATTCTTTCATGAAATAAACAAGTTAAATTTGGACTATAAATCTCTTTCATTTTTAAATAATTTCTGCCGTATCCTTACATATATTTCATGAAGTCTGAATATTTTTTGTGAAAATAGTACTATACCCTCTCGTAAAGTTGTTATTCCGTCGTTCCTAAGGTAAAAGAGGCAACAAACTTATGGAAGTTCTGTGCAGAGGTATGCTTGTGTCCGTTAGTTTCTGACATCTAGAAGTGTTTTTTTGTCCGCTTTCATTTTCTCTTTTTTATTTACGATGGCAATTTGGATTTACTAGTCTTCAAAAGTTAATTTAATTTTTATTTTTACCATGAATTTGAAAAGAAGTTTGATTTTTCTTCTTACTATAACTATCTGTACCATTGTTACCAAATTGGGCATGCTAGGATCTTCCTATTGAAACACAGAGGTGCCATTTCCAAACATCTTTTTCGTTTTTCCTGATTAGCTAATTGTTCTCTACTACAAGGTTGAAAGTTTCAAGTCCTTTCTAATTTAAATGGGTTTTTACTCACAAGGGTAATTAAAGTAATAATTAAACTTGAGCTTTAATGGTGAGATGTGTGTGTGTGGGGGGATTCATTCACACTTAATATAAGTAAGAGAGATTTATATTTAATTTTATACCTAATATATATATATATATATATATATATATATATATATATATATATAAGAAGAGATTCATTTACACTTAATATAAGTAAAAGATATTTATATCTAATTTTACACTTTTTATTTTATTGTGATCTTGTGATTATTATTTATGTTTTATCGTAACAACAAGATCACAATAATTGAAGGGTGTAAGATTGAGTGTAAAATTTTTTTTTTTACTTATATTAAGTGTAAATAAATTCTTTTCTTTTATATATATATATATATATAAAAGGAGATCGGTTTATATCAAATAAAGTCTTTTTTTTGCTTATCTTTACGTTTTTAACCGTGTAGATCTATTTTCATCTAATGGTTAAAATTATTTCATTAAAAGTAACTATTAGATAAAAATAGATCTAACAGTTAAAAATAAATATAAGTTAAAAAAAATTTACATTAATATAAATTGATTCTCATATATATATATATATATATATATATATATATATATATATATATATATATATATATATACACACACACTTTTGAGGAATGATTGAAAAGATTTGTGTGTGTATATATATACTTTTGAGGAATGATTGAAAACTATTCAGATTCAGATAGCGTAATATTCAACATTTTGACTCTTATATATTCTTATATTAATAGCAATTGTTGATAAAAATAAAAACGACCTTCACGTCCAGCTAGATTTTTGTTTTACGGATGATTTTATATCCCTTGGAAATTGCAATTTCTTTTACAGTATGAAACGACCTTGTGCATCAATTAAAGAACTTTTCGTTAACATAATGCGGGCTTGTCAATTCATTGGAATAAAAATCGTTGCAAATTTGTTGACTGGCTGCATCTAGCACCGTCCAATACATAAATGGAGGTTTTTTTTTTTTTAAATGATTAAACCACCTCAACATTGCTAAGTATTGCACTTACTCATTGCACTTACTCATTGTTTGGTTGAAGAGAAAATCAGATGAAAGAAAATAGGAGGAGAGAAAATGAAGATGTTTTGTTATTTTCTCTTATTTGGTTATAAAGAGAAAATAGGGAGGAGAGAAAAAAAACGTGTGAGACTCACCCAAAAAGTTTTCTCCTCCCAACTACAGAGAAAATGGTGAGAAGAAAGTTAAAGTTATAAAATTACAACTCTGTCCCCATCTTCTCCTCAATGAAGAACGGAGACAGCCACTCAACAACCACCAAATCAGCCACCAACACAGATCTTGCACCGCTCCTCCTCGCCGTCGGGCCGTCGCGCCGTCGCTGGTCATTGACCCAGTTCGTGGCTCTGTCGCGCCGCTCGCCGTTCAACCCGCAGTGGATCCGGATCCAGTATCGCATCGCGTCACGTCGTTTGACGCTGCCTACATCCCACTGCGCTGCACCACTCCGTCGCACCGCCACGCACCGCTATGTCGCACCACTCGCAGTCTCACCGTTCGAGCCACAGTGGATCCGAATCCAGTATCGCACCGCGTCATGCCGTTTCACACGACTTACATTCCACTGCGCCGCACAGCTCCGTAGCACAGCCACGCACCGCTAGCCACCGATCAAAGGAAAACAGGGGAATGAGAAAAGGAAAATCGAAGGGGGAGAGGAGCGTTAAGGATTGGGAAAACGGGAATGGGAGAGGGGTGGGGGGCTGTTGGGGAAAGTTGGTTTATTTATTAAATATATTAATTAAATATATTAAATTAAATTTATATACCAATATTATATAATTATAAAAAATTAATTATGATTTTTATTGAATAAAATTTTAAATCAAATTGTATAATTTAGATGCTTATAACTTAAGATTTTGTAAGTGAATTTTTTATGTGGGACTTTGTAATTAATATTTATTATAAATTATAAATTAATTTATGTAATTTATTAAAAAAATCTAGTTATAGATATAAAATAAAAATAATATATATTTGTATCTCATTATAATAAAAGTATATATGTAATTTTATATAATTACAATTTTTTTATTTTACTTTCTTCTCTTAACTTTTATTTTCTTTTTCTTCATTTTCTCTTCATCTAAACAATAAGAGAGAAAGTGTATTTTTTCTCTTTATTTTTCTCTCTTCTATATTTTCTCTCTTCCCATTTTTTCTCTTCCAATTTTCTCTCCCCATCCAAACAAAGCATTAGAGATTGGGTCCCGTCCTTTCACTCCTACCAATTTAATGAGAAATTATTACATGTTATTAAAATGTTATGTAAAATTATACTTATATCATTTATATTTTGATATTTTAATATTTATTAATAATAAGATTTGATATTAACTTATATATTTATTATTTTAATCTTATTTTTTAATTTTTAATAAATAATAAGTATATAAATTAATGATAAACTATATTATTAATAAAAACTGAAATATCAAGATATAAATAATGTAAACACAATCATACATAACGTTTTAGAAATATAAAATAATTTTTTCTATTTTTACAGCATGTGTAGTCTTTTTTAGCTTTTAGTTTATATAAAATGGGGAATAGGAATCACCTCTCACTTTCACTTTTCTCTGGCTCTGCTTTCGTTGCTTAGGATCCTGGAATTGGGAATTAAAGTATAAACCTCAATGTAGGCATCAATAAGTCTGACTTGTGAAAAAGCAAAGGTATTTTGAAAACAGAACATGTTAGAAAATACTCAAGCATTTATGCGGGTGAGACTTTTAGCCATTAGATCAACAAATAGGCATCCAGATAATGCGTGTGCTTTTAGTTAACAAATAAAAAAAAGTTTGTACTTATTAATAATATTAAAATAAAAAGTTTTAAATAATTTTTTTAATTTTTAATATATTAAATATCTATTGTTTAACTAAAATTTTTTATTTTAATATTCTTAATAAATACTTTTAACAAAATTTTAAAATATTTATTAACAAGTATTTTGAGTAATTTTTTATTTAATAATTTTTATATTTAATATTTTAACAAATATCTTTTAAAGATTTATTAAATAAACTCATAAGAAAAAAGAATAACAATACTGTAAATGCTCGAACCTACAGTAGCAAATCCTTTGAAAAGATTATCCTCGTAACTCTTAACACCCTATCCTCAACCGTCAACACCATTGTTAATGATTTTATTGAACTTGAAGTTTGAACTTCGGACATGGTTAATCTTTCCCTATCATATCAAATTTTTTCATCACTGCTATAGGTTGCATGATAAAATAAAAATAAATCATTTTCTTCTCTAAACAACTGCAAATTTAATGGAAACAATATTAATTTTTTTTTCAAGGCCAACAAAAAAAAGAACTAAAATTTGAAAGAAATCATTTTTGTAATACTTGAAGAGATATATTACTCTTGCAATTCGACCCTTTCAACAGTTTAATTTTCTCAAGGAAAAATATATATAATTGTTTCCCTAAAAAAGAAGGGAAGTTGATAACTGATAATTGTTAAAAGGGAGTATTTTTAATACTTTTTTTTGAGATGAGTATTTTTAATACTCTTGTAATACTGAGAAAGTGAATACTACTTATTAACATTTTAACATGTAAAAACAAATTAGAACTTCCACCTCTTCCAATAGCTTAAAATGGAATTAGGATGAACTAAAACATTTGTCTAATATATTCTTTATGAATCTTAATTTGGAAACCTTTTAAATTTTTATCCCAATTCATGACTATTTTAATGTCTACCGAACAAAACCAGATATCGCACGGTTTACAATCTTTAGTAAGATTAAACCCTAAGAATTTGTAATTGGCATGTACCAAATAAATTTGTACAAGACAGAACACCACCTATATATGATCGCCATGACCCTGTGGGACATATACCTGTACAAGTTGTCAGGGGCAAATGTTGAATTACAATGTATAGTAAAAGGGTAATGTGGTTATTATAAGAATGAATTATGAGGTTGTTCAAAGGAATAGGATGCATCAAAATCTAGCTTAGTTTCCTGAGTAGTTTAATGGGAGTTGTCACCATTAATGCTAAAGTGGAAGATAATAATCAAGGCACAAGGATGCAAAGGCGTAGTCAGACGGACCCCCCATGATGGGTTCTTCAGTTTCCGCCTTTGCGAGTCAATACCAAATATTAAACTCTTTTTTGACGCTTTTCTAATTTCTGTGTCATGGCATCAACCCCACATCTATAGCCATATCCCCCCACTCATGTTTGTCTAAAATTCCAATTAAATTATTGTGAGGATACATGTCTAACACTTCACTTTTACTCACACCAACTAATAAAATACCAACACATAAAATTTGAGTCCCATTAAAACTAACTCATCACGTTAAAGTCATCTAAGGTGTTCATTTTATAATCAATTTTTATATTTTTACATTATATAATATATACATATCTTTTTATATTTTATTTAATATTATTTATTATACATTTTTTTTATTATTTTTATTTAATTACATCTTTTAAAAAAATATAAATAATACATATACTAATAAAAATGATATATAACTATTTTTTTCTTTTATAATTTCATTTTTTTGTTGAGTTCACTACTTTCCAATGTATGCTCCCTGAGTCCCTATGTGGATCCTCTCTCTCTCTCTCTCTCTTTTTTTTGGTTGGTAAAATCCTTTCAATTTTCTCTCTCCTCTCTAATCCTTTTTCTATTCAAGCAGGTCACGCACGCCGTTGCTCTTTCCTTTTTCTCTTTTCTCATTTTGCTGATATGCTTTCATACGATGATATGGTTTTAATGGAACTCAAATTTTATGTGTCGGCATTTTATTAGTGGGTATGTACATAAGTAACGTGTTTAGAATGTATCCATATACAAGAATTTTTTAAAATTCCAAATAGAGAAATAATTTATTTTTTTACAATCTTTTTATTAATCTTCTTAATTATTAAATAAAAAAATATTAAATAATTTTTATATTTTCAAGATATTAAATATATTTATTTTTTTATTTAATATTTTTTATTTAATATTTAGATGATTATTAAAATAATTGAGTAAGAAGATATATCATTAATCTTCCAAATATAACCTTACCATTTGGAACCCTTTTTACATCCAACCACACCCGATCTGTGGGTGGGTGTTCATTTCTTGCAACTTCTATAATTTATTCACTTTATTATTATTATTATTATTATTATTATTATTATTATTATTAAAGTTTAAAACAAGGAAAGACTTTTTTTATTTCAAGACCAGATAAATCATTAATTTTAATGAGAATTGTAGGCTTAAAAATCGTCGTCTATCAAGAGAAAATTCATGAATTTAAATCCAAAACATACATTTATTATGATTAAAAAATTAATTTGGTGAACCAACCTCCGTTGACACTTTTCTTATTTTTTTTTTTTGGGAAACTTTTATTATGTTATTAGTTTAGTAAAAATTTTACTTGGAGATTGCATTGAAAGAAAAAATCAATGGTTTTTTTATGCTTCAATTTTAATTGTCAAAGCTAAACTAACATAGTTCAAAGAAAAAAAAAAAAAAAAGGAAGATGTTTGTTGTTAATTTGTAATGCCTTTACAAAGGGTCAGACTTGTGCCTTTTGTGTGGTAATTTCACGGATTCGGAAATTTTGGGTGAGGGCAAAGACAATGAGGTAAAGAAAATGGTAATAAATTTCTCTATATGTAATAAAATTTAGAGTAAAACTCTATTTTTGATCCTTGAAAGTAGAAGTGGAAGCGGGTTAAGTCAAGTTAGGTTTTATTTTAAATAGACTTGGTCTATTTTAAATATAATACTTAAGTCTGATTTATTTATTCAACATAAATTAATTTTTAAAACTTAACTGATCTTTTTAAAAGTTTGACTTAACTTGAAAACTATTTAAAAACATATTTTGTAATAAGGTCAACAAATGTATAGTTTTTAAAAATATTACATTAAAAATTTAATATTTTAATTCAATTACATAATTTTAATAAAGTTGTATATTTTTTTGTTATAACTTAACATTCACTTCCTATTTTTATAGATGCTCACCACTTTCTTGTTCTAGTCTTTGGTTGATGTGAGATTTGAAGATATACCAAATTACAAAATTATTAGAGACATATAGTAACAAAACATGAAAATCGAATCTACACTATCATAATTTGCAACATGAAACATCAACCACCAGTATGCTACAATTAATGAAAATCTAAAAACTCATTATTGTTTTTTTGGATTTAAGCAATAATAAATTGTCGGGGAAAATTCCACTATCCATTAGCATCTTTATTTTGGTTTTACAAAACAATAGTTTAATTAGAGAACTTCCTTCCACTTTAATGAATTGCACTAATTTAATTATGTTAGATGTTGGAGAAAATATATTGTCTAGTCCAATACTCTCATGGATAGGAGAAAGTCTACATCAATTGATAATCTTGAACATGCCAGTGAATCATTTCTTGATAAATCTTCCTTTGTATCTATGTTATTTGAGACAGATTCAACTCTTAGATCTTTCGAAGAGTACAATGGCCGAAAAAAGAATCAACATAAGTGAAACTAGCATGAACAAATGTAAGGTGAGTATGAACAAATGTAAGGTGAGTATGAACAAATGTTTCATGTTGCAATTAGGAGAGCTTAGGTTCGATCCTCATGTTTTACAAATATATGCCTCCAATAATTTTGAAACTTGATATCTCTCTAAGTACCATATTGACTAAAGACTAGAGCAAGAAAGTGATGAACATCTATAAAGTAAGAGGTAAGTGTTAAGTTATAACATAATTCTAATATGTTATTTTCATTCTAACTTACTAACTTAAGTTTTAGTTATTGACTTTTATTAAAATTTAATTAAAAATATATTAATATATTATAATAAATTAATAATTATAATAATATATATTATATTATATATACTTAATCAGTCACACTAACATGCTGTTTTAAAAACCTATTAGATGGTTCGAAGACTGTAGTTAAACAAACTTTTAAAAAGTCTTGATCGGTTTGTTTAAGTAAGCAGTCGGTAGACTTTAGGCATGTTAGGCCATAGGCCCTTGACTAGCAGTCAGGCTTATTTTCACCCCTAAGTGTAATTGATTTTCTTTTGAAAAGGGAAAAATTCCTTAAAGGATTGATGGACATCGAGCAGGGACAAAAGGTGAGTAACGTGAAGTTCAGTGGTGGTGACGTGGATGAAATTGACACCTATTATGATATGAAAATTGAGTGAAATATCAAGTAAACAAAAGTCAAATATAAGGGTTGTCATATAATAACTTGTTTTCACTTAAATATAACATTGATACTTTCTGATCTGCCATGAACACTTAGATTTAGCTAAATCAAATTTTTCAGCTTCCAACAACTTTAAAATAAATACTAAGATTCATTAACAATGTTGTTTCGCCATTAAAATAATTTCTCATATCTGCTACTAGTCAATTCGGCGTTAAATGCACAACCAGTATGCTTAAAAATACTAAACTAACTCTGATTATTCTCAAATTTTAACTATATCATTTTCCATTCATTTGTGAGTTGGAAACAAGTCCTCTAGATTTATTTCCCTTAAGTTAACAACTTATGCTACTATCTGAGTCATTTTAAGCTATTTTTCAATTTCTGAATTGCAATTAAGTACCTAAATAAACTCAGTTTATCACAAAATTTAAATGATATATTATACAAGTATAATAGTATCTCTGAAATCATATACAAGTCCAATATGTTTTCGAGATGTTACAAGGCTTCAGGCAAGTTAAGCTATAGGTCTCTGACAAGCAATCAGGCTTATTTCCACCCCTAAGTGTAATTGATTTTCTTGTGAAAGGGAAAAAGTTCCTTGAAGGATTGATGGACATCGAGCAGGGACAAAAGGTAAGTGACGTGAAGTTCAGTGGTGGCAACGTGAATGAAATTGACACATGTCACAATGGTTGTAGTGAGGAACGACTTGTGTGTGAAGGAAGACGAGAAATTATTGAGTGAAAAGTTCCTACCTTAGGCATGTAAATTACTTTTTGATATGTGCAAAGTTATATGTGTCATATTAAAAATACACATATTTCTTTTAATATAACTTTATACATATTAAAAAATAATTTATATACCTAAATTTTCCACCTAAAAATTTATTGAGGAAGACAATGGGTATAAGAAGGGAAGTAGGGTATTGGCCACGTGGCTTGGGCCATGTAGAGTTGATATGTCATATCATTTTTTAACGAATAATTCAACATGTGAAGTTAACACCACTATTTTTAAATAAATGGATAGACGATAAAATTTAAAGATTTCAAGTTTTAAAATCAAAATAATATTTTTTTGAAAGACTAAATTGATAAATAGTATTTTTTAGGATCAAAATAAAATTTTGCTCCAAAATTTACTTTTTCAATTACATAATATGAACAATCTTTGAAAGATAATGATGGCTAAAATGATAAATTAGTATAGTAAAAATAAGAATTTATTCATTCCAGCTTCTATGTGTGCATTTTTTTTTAAAAAAAATCTTACATATTGCTATAAAGAAATGATTTTTGGATCTAAAAGATCTCTATGGCTCACGGCCATATAGTTTAAAGATGAGTATCCATGATTAAAATAATTTATTAATTGAGAACTTAGTTGATTAGGTGATAAAAACATGAGTTATGGATTTGTAAAATTAAAAGCAGATTAAATAAATTTTATTACATAAGAAAGAATGATTTTTGGCTATTGTGATGGAAATAAATTTTTGAAGGGTAATTTTAAATCTAAAGTATTTTATTTAAGAAAGTTTTAATAAAAGTAATGGAATAATATTTTGATAATATTAGTTTTATGAAAAACATAAGAATTATTTAGAGGAGGTTTTGAAAAAATATACGTTGAAATTAAAGTCTAATATTTTTAAATACGGTAAGTTTTAAATTGAGCTTAAAATATCAATTAAAACATTTATGTGATTTATTAACATAACAAAAATATTATATAATACAGTAGAAATACTATATATTTTAAAATACCGATAAATATTGTATATTTGTAAAATATCATATAAATATTGTATATTTGTAAAATACCATATAAATACAACATGTTTGTAAAATATCATATAAATACTGTACGCTTGTGAAATACAGTAAAAATATTTTACTTTACAGAAAAATAATAAGTTTTACTGTTAGACTGACGTACTAAACCTAGATACATCAGTTGACATTTTAGCTCAGTAGTGACTTGTTTTTACGTGAAAATCACGTATTTATCAATTATTGATTTGTGAAGCATTTGAACATGCATTATCAAAGTCATTGTGACTTAGTTTGTTAAGGCTGTATGTCTAAGAGATTGAATTACACATTTTTACTGGTGAGAATTGCATAATGAAGGTCTATGAATGACTTTGGAGGCATCAGGGTGCGAATATCTCATAAGTGACTAATTAGTAACTTTATTGTATTGTGATGACTGATGCAAACACACCAACAATTTTGACGAGGCACTATTCCTTTCCTAATATAATGTAAATTGTCTTGTATAAATCATGTTACTACTTTAGGCATGTAAATTACTTTTTAATATATATAAAGTTATGTGTGTTATATTAAAAATACACATATTTCTTTTAATATAACTTTACACATATTAAAAAATAATTTATATACTTAAATTTTCTACCAAAAAATTTCTCAAGGAAGACAATGGGTATAAGAAGGGAAGTAGGGTATAGGCCACGTGGCTTGTGCCATGTAGAGTTGATATGTCATATCATTTTTTAACGAATAATTCAACATGTGAAGTTAACACCACTATTTTTAAATAAATGGATAGATGATAAAATTTAAAGATTTCAAGTTTTAAGAATCAAATTAATATTTTTTTTGAAAGACTAAATTGATAAATAGTATTTTTTAGGATCAAAATAAAATTTTGCTCCAAAATTTACTTTTTCAATTACATAATATGAATAATCTTTGAAAGATAATGATGGCTAAAATGATAAATTAGTATAGTAATAATAAGAATTTATTCATTCCAGTTTCTATGTGTGTATTTTTTTAAAAAATCTTACATATTGCTATAAAAATTATCAATATTTGACCTTTTCTAAGAACATTAAATTATTTATAACGATAACCCAGCCATTAGCCAACTGTCATTGTTGCTGGAAAAAAATGTTGCCAGGGTTTTTTTTTTTTTTAAATGATAATCAATATGTTGAGTGGAAAAATCGGATTGTATTTGAAAGCCAAAAACTTAAAAGTCGTAATTCTGTTAACTAATTAATCATATCATGATATCGCAAAATAAATATTATACTTTACCAGATGTAAAGGCCTAAATTTTGTTTTTAAGACAATAACAAATCTAATTTAATTCTAAATTCTCTTAACAAATAAAGAAAATATTGATTATTTTTAATATTTTTAAAATATTATATTCTATTGAACATTTTTATTTTTTATTTAATATATTTTTAATTAAATATTAATTTTTTAAAAGATGTAATAAAACTCTTTATTTAATTTTCCATGTTTGTCTATTACCATCAGTGGCAGCAGCAGATGCATGCACAGTTGCGCGCGCACACACATACACACAGAATACATAGCGCGTAGGGATTGCATCAAACAGAATTAAAAAAGGAGAAGACTTGAAGGTCCCTTACGAAAACATTTCTTACCAAACAAAACAAAACAAAGTAACCAAAGTCTCATGTCATCAACTCTGATCTAATCTCACTCTTTCTTCTTCTTATTCTTCTTCTCTCTCTCTCTCTCTCTCTTAAACCAGTGTGAGTCACCACCTATGGCCTCCATATCCCCAAGATACCAAGAGAATCAGAAAGCATCTCTTCTTCTTCCCTCTCCTCACAGCTTAAACAGCAGCAATGGACTCCACCCTCAACCTCCCAAACCCATCGCCAGATCCGAATCCGCCAACCCGTACCCGACCACCTTCGTCCAAGCCGACACCTCCTCCTTCAAGCAAGTAGTCCAAATGCTCACTGGATCCTCCGACACCGCCAAGCAAGCCTGCTCCTCCAAACCCACCAACCCGACCCACCACAACATCCCACCCATCAAATCCATCCCCAAGAAGCAGCAACCCGGGTCCGGGTTCAAGCTTTACGAGCGCAGGAACTCCCTCAACAACCTCAAGATCAACCCTTTGATCCCCGTTTTCCCCTCCAGCAATTCCGGGTTCTCGCCCCGAAAACCCGAGATTCTATCCCCCAGCATCCTCGACTTCCCCGCGCTCGTCCTCAGCCCCGTCACGCCCCTCATACCCGACCCGTTTGACCGATCCGCCGCAGCCGGGTACAACACCCTTGCTTCTTTGGACGCAGAGGCAGAAGAGAAAGCTATCAAAGAGAAAGGGTTTTTCTTGCACCCTTCACCGGCTTCCACTCCTAGAGACACTGAACCCCGTTTGCTTCCTCTGTTTCCTACAAAATCTCCCAGAGCTTCAGGTTCTTCTTCTGCTGCATCTTGAATACCTTTTCTTTTTCTTTTTTTTTGAGGTTTTTTGGATTTTGCGTAACATTCTTATATATATTATTGGCATTGATGAGGAGAAGAGGGATAAATTTGTAATGGGTTATGAAGAGAATGGAAGAATCTTGCTTCAATTGTATGTAAAATTATGCTATGTTCCCCCCCACCCCGCCCTTTTTTTTTCTTCTTTTCCTTGTCGTTTGCTATCAAGTTAATTAAGCTAGAGTGAGGAGAAAAATGAAAAATCTGACTCTTCTATGTTTCTCTAATAGCTGAATTTATGGGGAAAAAAGGTTTAATTTGAAAATGTGAATTTTGATTAACTTAGACACCATTAAATTTTATCAATTATTAATAGCCCTGCTGATTAGGGAGGGTACTGGGATCTATGGGGGAAATGAAGGAGGGGAAAAAAGTTTCCGGCCATAAAAAATTTTTCCTTCCCCTTTGCCCTTGTTTTTTTCACGTTGTTCGTGCAGGGTCGCTGTGAATTTCAGATTCAGAGGATTTAGTTCATTTACCACACTGTCAAATCGTTAAATGAATGCTAGAATTGAATTCTGTAATCCAATTCAGTTTCTTCAGCTTGAGGGCATTAATAATTAGTAACACTACGAAACGTTGTACTAAGTGCAATTCCTGTAGATATGGTAGGGATTAGGGAAGAAACAGGCATGAGAAAAAAATTTAAAAAAAAAAGTGTTGGTTTGAGGATAAAATTGCAAAAGCAACTTTGGGCTAGCTGTCAAACAAAGAATAGAAGAATGGGGAAGGAATCTTGACCCTTTTTGTTGTCTTTCTGAGTGAGGGAAAGATGCCAAGAGATAACAGGCAGGCAGGCATTCTATGTGCTTGTGTTGTATGCATCCACTGGTTTTGATATACTACTTTGTGCCTCTCTGCCCAAAACACCACATGCTAACACCATTAAGGTATATCCACAACATGGGTTTCCGTAGAAAATGAAAAAAAAAAAAAAAACACCCTTGTGTAATAACTAAGATTGTGTCTTAACATGTTAGTTGTTATGGTAAATCTTTTTAATTACAATTTAGATTATACAATGTGATTGTTCATCTCCTTTCCATATACTTTGAAAATTGCAGCAGTTATTATGTAATAAGTCAAACTCTCTTGATGGTGTGTAGACGAGAGCAATAAATCCATTCATGGTGTAAACAATATAAGTACAATATGAGCCATTTAAGTTTTCTCTTTTATTTTGTTTTTCCTTTGTAGTAGGGACCCCGTTACTTTTGAGTCAGGGTCTTGAATGGAAAGCTTTGAACAGCCGTAAAAAGCAATCATGCAAAGATGGTCCTTCCTTCTCCGATTCAGTATTTTAATTTTGCTTTTTGACTCAAAGGAGACCAGAATTGAAGTGAATGGGGACATGAGAAAGTGAAGGGGGAGAGGAAGTGGGACTTGTGATGATGAAAGGAAAGAAAAGTTGGGAGGCAGTGATGGGAACGGGAAAGCCAGAAAACATGGTGTTGAGATGATCTGTGTGTTTGTTGTTTGTTTGTTTGTGTGGGTTATATGATTTTTGTGGACTTTCTAACTCATGGTTGGTGGTGCATTTATTGGGAATTTGAAACTTGACATGTGCACTCTTGTTGCGTTTTGCTTAGCCATTATCAAGGTCATCTTCTATTGTTTCCCGTTCACTATCATTTTTGGGAAAAATATAACACATTTCACATGTGGCATGTTTTGATTTGATGTGTTATGGATAATCACCCTTCGAAAGTCCATGGATCTTATATGTGATGGAGAAAATTCAAGCATGACATCTTTGACTATATCTTCGCTACCTTTGAATTCAGGGGAGGAGCCACAGCTCATGGACACTTTTTCTTTTGGTGGTGTGTGAATATGTATGTATGTTTTGGTTATCCAATCTTTGTTTTGTTGGTGGGTAATGTAAAAGAGCAATCGTTTGAGAAAGAAAAATGTAGTAGATATTGTTCACTCTTGCCATATAGCATTAAGAAATTTTGAAATAAATTTATTAAATATATTTGGGGATGGGTGATGATTGACAAACAAATTAAATATACATTAAATGCTTATGATTGATCTTTGTACTAGAATTTTTTTTATATATTTTATATTGGTGGCATATGGTGGCTATGCCATCTGGGTCGCTAGTTTCGTGGTCGTTTGATGGTGGCTCAAGGTTTGGCTATGGTGGCTTGCGGGTTTTGGCGGATCTAGTTTGATGGTGGACTCGACGACGGCTTCGGTGGGGGTCTATGGGTTCGTGAATGTGGTTGGCCGAAGATGGTGACAATGCGACAGTCGACTGGGGTGTGGTGATGAGTGGCTGAGACGAGGTTGTGGTAGGTTGCGGATCTGGGTTTTGTGATTGGGATCACGGGTTTTGTGGTGGTGAGTGGACGTCGACGGTTGAACAAGAGGTTGGGGGGTTCAACCATGGAGGATTCACGATTTATGGCTAGGTAGTGGTTAGTTCGTGGTATGACCTGAGATGACGCAAAGGCCGTAAGTGACGACTGGGTTTGTGGTGGTCGACGAGCGACAGTCATGGGATGTAGAGGTGGTCGATGGCTTGGGCATGGTGGGTCTGTTGATGGTAGCTCGGTGGTTTGGTTCTGCTGCGAGTGGGTGATGAAACTCGATGTCTCGGTCACCCTTAAAAAATCTCAATCATTCTTCTTTTTTAACATTTAATTAACGGCTACAGATGTATGAAGTATGGGAAATGTGAAGTATGGGAAATGTTTCTATGATTGAAATATAATGTAAAAAAAAAAAAAAAATAGCGTAGACTAAACTTTTGCCTCTATGTAAGAGAACTATAATGTGAAATGGAAAATCAGAAAAAAAAAATGGAAGAAAGAAAGAAAGAAAAACTTCGAAAAGTTCACATAACACTTTAATCACTGAGTAGTTTCTATTTCCTCCATATATATAATAATAAGAAGAAGAAGAATAAGAATAATTATAATAATAATAAGAGAAGGAATCACAGACATATTACATAAGACAAATAGAAATAGACCGAGTTGCTCTCACCTCACATCAGTATTTCACACAAAACTCATAATTAATTAAGCAACATCTCAAAGAAATAAAATAAGATGACCATAGTTTAAAAATGTAAATTGTTTGGATGGAGGAAAGTTTGGCAAGCAATTATGTAATTCAAGAATCCCAAATCATGAATGAAGGAACAAAAAGCAGCCACTTGTAGTATCATCTTCGTCTTCTGCATGCTTTGTTTGTTCATTAAATCAATTAACGTTTCTGGCACAATGTGTGATGGCACTGCAACCACGGCGGTAAGGGTTGGCCCTACCCCTCTGTTGGCAATTGTAGTAGGAGCGTCCACGCCTACCACATGGGACTTGATTGGACCTAAGGGCACCATAGCTAATGTACCTTCCACGCCCTGCCAATGTCCTACGGGCTGTCTCAGAAATCATCAAAAACTCATTGTCATCTACAATGAGATCAGTGTCACCTTCAGTAACAACCCGGCCAAAATCATGGATTTTAGATGCTTCAGCCACCATCAAGGCCAAGGCCAGGAGGAGCAAAACAAGCCATGGCTTTGAGTCCATTTCAGATACTATGGGCAAGGTGTAATATTTTTTGTAGGTTGGAATGGAATGCAGATGGAAAGAGAAAAAAGGCCCTTTTCCCTGCCCTTCCTGGTAGAGGAGGGGAAGAGGTTGTGGATATAGGTTGTTAATTAGTTTCTTGGGATAAAAAAGAGGGAGGGAGAGAGTTTAGAAATAGAGGGTGTGTGTTTTTGTTGTTGTCATTTGTGATTTAACGTGATTTTGGGGAGTGCTAAATACTAAATAGAGAAAGATCCTTTTCAATGTCAAGGGGTTTCTGGTTAAAATGCATGACTGGCATGCATGCATTTACTAAAAATTGAAAGCCACTTGTTTCTTTAACTATCAATAACTGAATTTGCAATGTGAGTTACTAAAATTGACCTCGGCCTCCAAACGTCCCGTGCTCCTCCTATATTTGTGATGTGATAAACTCAGAATATTTCACGATTCTGGTTACACTGCACAGTGTTGGTCCATACAGGGTAACCGCCTGGTCCAATGGTCAATTGGGCTTTCCTATATGGGTGAACTAAAATCCCCTACATGGCTTCTATTCTCATGGGCCTTGTCCAAAACTCTACCCATAGAAAAGGCTGTTTCCTTTTTTAATTTTATTTTTTGGGTCGAAGCTGCGGTTTTTTTAACCCTCTCTGAATAAGCTGTTTCCTTTTGGTTGCACTTGCACATAAATGAGTTCTTTTATTTAGTTTGGAACAAAGCTAAGACAAAATAATAATAATAATAATAATAATAATACAATAATGCTAAGTGGTATGAAAATCAATTCGTCACTTTTGTACCAAAGGTTTTGCTTGAAATAGTTTTCATTCATTTCTCTCTCCCACTTTTTTTTCCTTGCCATGTAGATTTTTGCAATTTGTCTTGTACTATATAGCACAACTAATAATAATAATAGTAAAAGATTACCCACTACCCTATATAGAAGTTTTTTTTTTCTTTTCTTTTCATCATTTGTAAAAAGAAAATATATTTTAAAAAAACCCAACTCAAGGGGTTGGCATAGTAATCAAAAGAGCTGTGCACACTGCATTGACTATTTTAAACCTTGCCTCACACATAAGAAAATTAATTCTCCTAAAAGTAATAGGGCTACAAGAATAACCTGAATTGATGAATTAATACAGGGGATAAGGAAATCTTTGTGGCATTTATGGCAACCAGTTGCTTCTAACTTCCAAAAATTACATTGCTTTATTAGTCTCTTCTGCTAGAGTGGTATGCTATTTTTCTTTTCCCCCTTTTTCATATTCTCTAATTCTTATGTTTGCTTTAGTTTATCAACACTTTCCCCTCTGCCACTCAAATCACTGCACAGTAGATTAGTTAGCATGGAACCTAGGATTCCCCAATGGTGGTGTAAATCTTACCAAATGTCAAGGACGAGAGTCAAAAAGTGTAGATTCCGTTACATCATGCGTTATAGGTACCTAATCTTACCAATATCATGTTTGCATTACCTTCCACTGAGATGATAATGAATGAAAGCAAAGCCGCCACTAGTACAATTCAGAATTCTTAACGCTCTGAAACTGTTAAGAAGAATTAGTTTTCCAACTTCAGCAAATTGGGTCTAAAAGTCCTCTTTGGCGACTAGGTAGTACCTTTCACTTAGACAAGTCATTCTGCACAGTGAAGTTTCCATATAGCCTCTGATAAATGATCCATCATGGAGTGGAATATGTATGTCTAACCCATTTAACACGTACGTTGAATATCATGGATTTAACAGACCAAAACTTTCTATACCCAGCATAGAAAACCACATTCTTCATCTTCAAAATCCAGAAGAAGTTGCCTGTTTATTCTCGTCCTTTGCTCACATCATTTCATGTTTGTGAATATGTGAAAATGTGTTGTCTAATATACTCTTTATTGAAAAAGGTGTACGATATATTTTTTAATAAGAGTCATAAATTTATGTTTAAAATATATGAAATATTAAATTTGATGACTTATAACTTATAGAATTAGTTATATGCATCATTCTTTTTTTTTTTTATCTTTTTCTCTTTTTCATTATTTTTTTTGGTGATCGATACTACATTACATGTGCCAAATGTCATTCGGGTCGAATCACCACCATCACAGTCGGATCTGGGCGGCCCCTACCACCCCACCCCCCCCACCCCACCCCCATCATCATGCGAGATTAACGAGGATGAGCAATGAACGCGATGGGTGGTTCACGACGACAGATCTGACTGTCACGAACCCAGATCTACGACCCACAACCCATGTTATTGCGAGCCAATCAGATTAACGAGGATGGGCAGTGAATGCGGTGGGTGGTCCATGATGATAGATTTGGCCACCACAAACCCAAATTTACGACCCACAACCCATGTCACCACGAGCCGGTCTTCGGTGTTGTCACGCCATCGCCAATTGACCACCGTTGCACCACCGGAAGCCACCACTTATGACCTCATGCCTCTGCATCGAAGCTGAACCCTTTGCATCAAAGCATAGGGGTTGTGGTGTAGGGTTTGTGTTTGTTTGGGTTCTAGTTTGGGTGGTGGTTGGCCAAGGTTCACTGGAGGTTGTTCACCGTGAAGGACGCGGTGGTTGGTGGAGTTTGCGTGACTCTGGTACATCGGTGCAGGGGTGTGCGCAGGTAATGAGGTCAAGGGCTATGGTGGACACGAGATCTACAGCTTCACCATCTTGGGAGCAAGTCCGCCAACACCACAAGTAGGATTTCGTGACCAACAATGTGGTCGATGCCGGGCAACCGATTCTCCAATCGATGGGGTGGGGTGGCGTGGGGTGGAGGTGGGGATGATAGTGAGGTTGATCTATAAACTTTGGTGATTGGTTGAATAAACATAGGTAATTTTTAAGGTGTATAATACACCACAAGTTAATAAAGAGTATATTAACATCCCCCTTTGTAAAAATAGTTAACCTAGATTATTGAACTGATTCATCACTTTTATAAATTACTAGAAAATATCTCCACCCATTAGGGCGAGAAAAACTAAACCAGGTTTTTGACACTGAAAGTTGACTAAGGCTTAACAGTTAATCAGAATCTCATATTTTAGTTCCTTATTATTCAACATATTTATCATAATTAATCTTTGTGAATTTAACACTTCTGAACTTTCTATACCTAGGACAAAAAAAAATTGCATATCTCCAATGTCAACAAAGTTGCTCAAGTTTGTAGGTCACATCATTGTGAAATTGGTTAACCTTGGGAGATTATATTGCTTTTCCATCATTTTCTTTGAAATTATTAAATGGGCAGACTCCAAATGAGAGATCATAGATTTTATCCAGGTGGTTAATCCACAATTAAGCATTTGTATAAGATTATATCCACCCATTAAAGGATATAGAAATATATCACACTCGTTCACATCAGAAAGTTGTTTCAGGCATTATAACAAATAATCAGACTCCCAAATTTGGTTGCTCACAACCCAACACATATTATCATGGTTAATCTTCCTGAATTGAACAGTGCTAAACTTTCCATTCCCATAAAAATAATACAGAATTCCAACAAAAATACAAATTTGCATTTACCTCTGCAATGTCAAGAAGTTTCTTGTTGCCCTCTAGTCATATCATGCTTTTTTTTTTGTATAAAAAAAATATGACAAAATGTGTAACTACTATGAAATCAAAAGTAATTCACAGTATAGTTTTTTAATGAATTATTTTTTTCACTTTTTGAGTTTGAATATGAGACTTTTTATTATCAAGAGAATTCTAACGTTATTCGTCCTAAAAATAGACTTAATTTGCTTCTACTAGTCCAAAACCCACTTAGGTGTCATATCGTGCTTTTAAAATTGGTTAACCCAGCTTTAGATTATTTTCAGTGTTTGTGCATCATTTTCAAAGAAATTAAATAAAGAGTAGACCCCAAATGATAGATATAAAAAAAATATTTTATCTTTTTTATTTAATTTTTTTAATTATTAAATAAAAAATATTAAATATTTTTTATATAAATATTAAATATATTTATTTTTTATTTAATATTAAAAAAATTATTAAAAAAACTTATAAAAAGATATAATATTACTTTATAAGCAGCTGATTCAGCTGCAACTAACTAGACATTACTAGAAAAATATTTCCAGCCCATTGGATAAGGTGAGGAAACTACCATGAAGGTGCCTCTGGCTTCTTGGCTCGACTATTTAAATTTCTTGGCCTTGAGATCAGAAGACCATAACAATTTACAAGCAAATTGCAGCAATATCTCCAGTTTCTTCAGCAGAGATCATCACTTATATTATAAGCACTTGCCGTAGAAATGTAGGATGGAGATGATACAAGTGGGACCCCCTCACATGTTACATGAATAATGAACTTTGAATTTTGGCATCAACTGGATATATATCAAATCACTAACCTAACAAGTAACAACAACTACGTAGACCCCCCCCCCCCCGGGCGCCTGTATGTATAAAATATAATTATTACTTAATTTCTATATTTTTGAGACATAAAAAGTATAATTTAAATTTTTGTTCTTTATTGTCTCTATCCAACCTTCCTGTACGAACTCAAGTGACTAGAAATTGGGTTGGGATATTATCTAACACCAAATTGGTGAGATGATTATCCCCATGGTCATGAACACAAAGACATGAAAGTGGAGAATGGTCTACTTGTGGGACCCCAAAAGTCATCTACTAATTACTAAGCGTGGTTTATTGTATGCTTTTCTTTGTATTCATTTGCACGGATAAGACAGCGTGCAGGATTTAACTTGGCCTAGTTATTCAAATTAAAACTGTATCTTTCATCCTGTCAGAGACGTTAATTGAATGTGAAGACATTTTTGTGACATTAATGTAAAGGAAAAAGATCTCACGAAAAACATATTGCTATATAAGTTAGTAGATAAAGTGAATATTTTGAAGTATGCATAAATTTTGAGTCATTCAATTGAGCATCTGCTCCTTTATGGGTTGAACTTATTATAATTAAGAAGTTTTAATTTAGAGTCCTGTAACATTTAATAATTTGATGGGATTACTCAGTTCTCTTTTTTTTCCTGTCTAATAATAGAATATAGTTGTTTAACTCATTAAAAGAAAAAGAGGAAAACGCATGAGAAAAAATTTTCTCCTTCTGTCATTTCTTTAATCGTGGTCCATTTTTACCAAGTCAGCCGTGGAAACGAATTTTGCGTTTGAATTTTTATATGATAATGATAATGATAATGATAGGAGTGTATGTTTAGAATTTAATTGGTATGCAAATTGCAATGTCATTATAAATGAGTTTTATATATCTACTGATTTCTTGATAAATTAATATTTATTATTATATTTTTATTTTAATAATTAAAATAAAAACACAATATACTAATGAATATCAGTATATATTTTTTAAAGATAGAATTTGACTCCAATCCTAATTGAAAGGAATTCTTTAATTCATCTATTGTCACATGTTTATTATTTATTTAATCTGTTATTATATATTAATTAATTTAATTAAATGAAATTAAAAGTAATACATGTTAATAAATTAAATAGATAATAAACATATGACAATATATTAGATGGGATTGGAGGACTTTCTCCAATTAGATTTGGAGCTAAGTTCTGTGCAATTTTTTATACCAATAGTACATATAATTTTAATTCATATTTTTTTAAGAATCAAATTTTTTTATAATGTAATAATATATAATTAAATAATAATATAATTTTTTTTTATAATTGACAATATATTTAAATTAAATTATAATTTTATCAACAAATACTATTTTGCATGAGTGCTACTAAATATCATACTATGATAATGTATAAACTTCATTAACATGATCTTTTTATGGGAAATTCATTAACATGATAAATCATTCAATTATATATTATCATTAGTGATTACATAGAATAGCAGAATAAAAATTTCATTGCAATTCTGAGAATACCACTGAAAAATGGGGACAAAAAAATATAATTAATTTGAGAAAAAAAAACCCGTAAAAAAAAATGAGAAAAAAAGGGAATTCAAAATTTCAAATAAGATGACTGTGTTCTTAATGTGACTCAGGCGCTCAGATAAAGACATTTTTCAGTTTTTGCAAGCATTTGAACATTGTAAATATATACATGACCTCCCAACCACCCTTTTGTAGCCACTCGACTATGCACACATGTAAGGTCAGCCCTTAGTCATATCTCACAGGAAAGTGAAAGTACCTAATACCGCTACGTACACATCTGCACATATTCTGGCGTAAAATTAGATCATTAAAAATATTATAATAAGACCTATAATATTAATTTAATAATTTATATATGAGTATGCGAAAATTGTGTAAATACAAATATTTACAAAATAATAGAAATATTCATTTCAAACTTATCAGAAAATTAATAGGTATAAAAACCTTACTATGTGAGTTTTTAACTTCTTGCGCAGTGGTCTTTGTTGCTTCTAGAACTAGACATGAACTGTGGTGTTATTGTTACAGCCTTCTTTGTCACTTGGGCTGGAGCGGCTTTAGAGCATTGGTGGAGCGTTTTGTGTTAGTTATGATGTGGAGTTTAGTAGTTATGGACTCAATCGTCAGCTTTAGACAATTGATTGGGTGTGACAATTTTTTTTTAAAAAAACCTTTACGTAGGGGAGTGATTTTTCTTTCTATAAGCTCAAATTATCTCAATTTTATTTAATGTGAGATTTTTTATGGTAATTGTGATTACTTATTATTATTTTATTTTTTTACGTTATTGACCTATGCTGCACAGTTGATCATGGTATATCAATTCCATGAATCACTGGATAAGTCCCAAGGCACAGAGATAGTCGTTGTCTTGGTTTACAAGTGATCTTGCATATTTTGTCAGAGAAATGGATATGATAAGACACTTTAATTTATTCCTTCTATATAATTCTTGATTTTATATTTTTTTACTGGAATAGTATTTGCAGACAAGTAGAAAAGATTTATCTCAAAAGCCCAAAAAAATAATTAACATAGTTGTCTTGTAAGTATTCAGTCTCATCAAAATCCCACCTTTTACTTTGTCTGTTTCACAACTGAAACACTGCAGGTGGTCCAATTCTTCTTGCTTCTTCCCTTCCCCGCTTCTATCTTCTTCTTCTTCTTCTTCTTCTCTTTCTCTCTCTCACTCACAGGTGTCTCCACCTATGTGAATGTTCTTACTCGGATAATTTGGGCTCAGTTTCTGGTTCATTAGTTGCAGCTAGCTAACTGCAGCTGGAATTGTTTACTCAAGTTTATCTTCTTCATTAGGTAATCTCTTTCTTAAATTCTTGTCTTTCACTTTCTGAGTACAATTCTTTGTCCTTTTGACCTTGAAAGGATAACAATTTTTTTTTTTTTTATGCTCTGTGTCTTTCTTCGTTGATGTGGGTTTCTTTCATTATTGGTATAATGGTATTGGTGGTGGCAGTCTAATATTAACAATTCAGTTCTGATATGAGTCTTGTCATGAAACTTGCAACTCTCAAACTTCCTTCTTGTTCCATGTTTCCCTCTAAGTTGTGCCTTGATGTATAGTATGGATATTGCCTATGGGGAGGCAGAAAACTGGTATTCGAGTCTGACTGATGCCTTAATTCTCAGAAAACTCATATTGAGCTATTTCGTATTCTCTATCTTTTCTTGTCTCAAACATGATTCTCAGTTTGGGATTCCCTTAAAATTTGGGGTGAAAAATTCTGGGACGAGTTTTTTGTACATTTTTTTTATATAAAGCTCATTTTTGAATTTTTCATTCTCATTTTTAGAGGGACAAAAAACTGACCCTTTTCCTTAAAGCTCTTGTCAATCTACTAATTTTTACAGTACTAATATCAGATTTTAATAAATATCATAGGGCAGAAGTATACTTCTTTTTAGTAATGGTGGCCATGTATTATACTAAATATTGGTCGAACATCAATGGTTGCATTGACCGTTGTCATTGATCTACAGTTGTGCAGTTCTTCCAAATTTTGAGTTCTATGGTAGTTGCTGAATCCAATAAAACTTTCCATAGATAGATTGCATAGTTTTTGAGATATCATGGCATACGTGTGCACACCTACAAATTCGTATTCTCTATATGCACACCTATAGTTTGGGACACAACCTCGAAATTGAAATTTTAGCTTTGGAATTGAATTTCATACATGTGATTATGGCGTCCTTATATCTAGACTTTTGACCATGTTGAAATTGAATAATAAGAGTTTATATTCATATTTGGAGGTTTTGTTTTCCAATTATTTTTCTTCTTTCCTTGTACCAAGAATGGCACCAGCTTACTAATAGGTCAGGTTTGTGGCCAAGCAGATGCATTACCTTTGAAGGAATCCCTTCAGTCTCGACCATGACAACTAATCTATCTCTTCCTCTTGGAATTCATAAAGAAGATATAGTTCTCTTTGAGGTGACGTTCTGAAACTAGCGTTCCTTGTTATGGTTTAGGTTCAAGAAAAGTATTATAATTGATATCCTTAACTTTCAACATTGTGGCATGTTCAGATTGGGAATTCTGAAAAGCAGTTGTGGACATTGATCCATTCTAAAGGCCTATTGTACTATGATGCTCAAGACTTGTACCGCAAGCTCCGGTCTAGTTATGAGAGAATAATATTGAATGATCACACGCATTCAGAACTTCAGGATGTTGAATATTCCTTGTGGAAGCTCCACTATAAGCATATTGATGAATTTCGCAAAATAATAAAGAAAAGCTCAGGTAATTTGGAGAGCCAAAAATCAGGAATGCTGCAAGATGTTGTTGTGCAGAGAAACAATGACAATCATTTAAAGTCATTTAAGTCATTTCTGTCAGAAGCTATTGACTTTTACCAAACTCTGATTATAAAACTCAGAAAACATTATGGAGTCCCAGAAGAGGCCTTGTTTTATAAAAAGGGTTGGATCTCTACTTCTGTTGAACCAGATGTCATGCTGAAATGCCAATATTTATGTCATCGCTGCTTAGTTTGTATGGGGGATCTTGCCAGGTATAAACAACAATGTGAAAACCCTGATGTTCAAAACCATAATTGGTCAGTTGCTGCCACCCACTACTTGGAAGCAGCAAGGATTTGGCCAGATAGTGGGAACCCACAAAATCAGGTAATTTTTTCTCTTAAATCATTTCATATTATCTGTGGATCTGTTGCATAAGAGAAACTTTTATCCTTTATTTCGTTCCTATGACAGTAACTTTGTTCATTTGCAGTTGGCTGTATTGGCAATATATATTGGTGATGAATTTCTTGCTCTGTACCATTGTGTAAGAAGTTTAGCAGTTAAAGAACCTTTTCCTGATGCCTGGAACAATCTTATCTTGTTGTTTGAAAAGGTAATATGATATTGAGGCTCTTTAATAAACTACATTTTATTCTATTCATATGTTTAATGTTTCTAAGCTTCTTTTACTGTCATCTCCTTAAGTGTCTCTTATGATCTTGCAGAATAGGTCATCTCATCTGCAATATGTTTCCAGTGAAGTCTGCTTTGATTTCTTAAAACCTTCTGGAAGAATCGGTGAAGAGACCAAGGCACAACCAAAACATGATAGCTCAAACTGCAATAAGTTTGAAGGCGGAAGTAATTATGTTACAGACTCAAAGTTATGGTCTCTTATAGTCAGAACAATAAGTTTCCTCTTCATAACATCAAGGTACATCTTGGATTCAGTTTATTTTGTTCTATAATTTACTTTCCATTTTGTCTTACCTTTTTACTGTTTGATTTCCCTCTTGTAGTCAAATTGAGTCATGCATATTTACCGTATCCTTGAACAGCATTTCTTCTTGAGCACATCTATTGAGTTCACAGTTAATAACTAATTTTTTATGTAGGGTTTCTAGTTGCCTTAAAGCAGTTAATATTTACACTTTATGGTGTGTGGATACATTTTATGTTGTGAGCATGATAGAGGAGCTTTTTTACAGCACCTCCGCCTCTTGAAGAAAGGAAGATACTGATGCCAAGGTTCTAACTATACTGAGATTATTGCTGAATGTAACTTATAAATAAAAGGGAGAAAAAGAAAGAAAAGTACTTTCTTTGATGGCAGTCCAAAACATTTAGAAGTCTTAGATGCTCTTCTGAGTTATGAGCTGGTTTAGAGGCTTAAAGAAGAATCTGATTCTGGGCCTTTATCTTCTGAAATCCTAATGGGCAGTTAAACTGCACACATGAATAATTCTTGCAGTTGATTTTGAAAATAAATAAATAATTCCTGGTTCTGAAGATTTTAATGATAGTGCTGACATTAACATAGATCATTGTTCAATATATTATCTGTCATTTTTTTTGGGTGAAGTAACATTTCTGCATACCACTAGGATGCATTTATACTCCACTCTTGAAAATGACTTCTGTTTATAGAAAGACTTCTAGCTTTTATACAGTTTTAGGCCATCTATTTACTAATGTCTATGCATATGTTAGCTGCAGGAAGTTGAAAGAAGCAATGTCACTGTTAACGGTTAATTATATTGAGGATAAAAAAAGGAATTTGGATAACATATTATGCTAATATTGGGTGTAATATATTCATTCGAGGTAGCAACATCATATACCAGTGAACCCTACTTTGTTAGTTTATGCCAGACTGTGCCAGACCAAATTGCTTGACACAAAAAACTCCACATATAATGCAGATTAATGCTTAGTTTTAATTTCTACTACACGTGTTCTGATGTTGTTTACCCCTTATCTCTTGAAGCAGTTTAGAGGAATTCCCTATTGTATTGGCATCTACTATTGGGGAGTTGGATAAAATGATGGAGCTAGAAGATATAGAACTAAAGACCAAGTTGGAGTCCTATAGTCAAATGGATATAGCCAGAAAAGGTCCCTTCAGAGCCTTACAAGTAGTTTCTATAATCATCTTTGCCCTGAAGAATCTAATTGATAAATTTGAAAGAAATGAATCAGAAGACAAAAATGATAGGCAGTTGATGCAGCTGGCATTAGCTGCTGCATTCAGCTTCATGGGACGTTTCGTTGAAAGATGCCTAAAGGCTAGTTCTTTGAATTATTGCCCCTTATTGCCTTCTGTGCTTGTTTTTGTGGAGTGGTGTTCAAGCATGCTTGATGCAACTGAGGTATGTGCAACTGATCAAAAGAGTAGCAGAGCTATTTCTTACTTTTTTGATGTGTTTGTTGAACTTCTAAATCAACTAAATGATAATAGAAAGGAAACCAAGAAGCTACTTGATAATACCCCTCTTTGGGAGGATTATGAGTTGAGGGGCTTTGTACCTGTAGCTTGTTCACATTTCTCATTAGATTTCAGTGGTAATTGGGAACACATAGACAATTTTGAAAGTGGAATTGAATTGCGTACAGACCGCATCAGAGAAGCAGCAATGAAGATTGCAAGCAGATCAAATAATTTGCAAAAGTGGATTACATGTGATGAATCAAGAAAGAAATTTTATGTGGCTAGATCAGATGAAGATCATGACAAGAAAGAAACAGAAAATGTGGAATCCAATGGCAATAGTACAAGACAGGAAGAGCCTAATCAGCAAATTAACAAAGACAGAGGGGAACATGGCAAAGGGATGACAGAAGATAATCCAAGTAGCTCCAGTACCAATGTAAAATCTTTTGTGGTGGAAGAAGAAGAAGTTATTCTCTTTAGGCCTCTCACAAGGTATAATTCAGCACCATCATACCCCTCTATCTCGACTGATGAAAGGATGTCACCAAAAGACAAGGATGACCAAAGCTTACCTTTTGATGATTGTTTGCGCCGTGCTACATCACTGCTTATGGCACAAAACCCAGCTCAAAGTGATCCATGGGAATTCCATGGCAACATTTTGAATTTCGGGAGTGACAAATCATTCAAACAGCTAGAACCTTCAACAAAGGAATCAGATGCACACACTTTTTCTGAAGCACCAATCTCTGCTGGTCCTCCCTCGCTCAGTGCTTGGGTCCTTGATAGAGGAAGCTTGAGCTACAACAGAAATACTGGGACAAATGGTCTTAGTGAGCACAGGTTGCAGCCCATTGAGGAAATAGCTTCTTCATCCTTGGCAGGTCTTTCCATCAATAAAACTGAGAACTCAGTCATGAGTTCAGTGGATGAATCTTCAAACTTTCTTTCCTCTCCTGCTACATATTCTGTTCCAGTACCTTCTGCTCCAATATTGCCTGATAATGCTGCTTGGTTTAGTGATGTACAATCTAGTTTGCCTGCTCCATTATTGCCAGACAACACATCACCAGTAAGTGGTTATTCGGATTGGAGTTCTACTTATGGACCACATGGATATGATCCTAGATTTCCAGCTTTTTCCAATGGATACCCACCACCTGGCAGAATGACTTCTTCAGAATGGCTGCGTTGGTACAGAGAGAATTACAAACCTGAGTGGACCAACACTTATATGCAGCCTACTACTCATTTGAATGCTCCTGGAAATCACGAAAACTTCCTCTATCATGACACTTACAGGTTTAATCAATTTGATAGATGGGGCAATCCTTTGTCTTCTAACCAGTACACATATATGGAGCCTCCAGGACCCCCACCAGTGCAGGCGGGTTTGCCATCTGCTTTTGGTGCAGGTGAACACAAAACCAGTTTCTTCAACAATTTTCAAAGACCAAGCCCTTATGGGTGTGGTGCTGTGACAGACCTGGGAAATGAGCCACAGTCTCTGCTAGAGTACCTGAAGGAGAAGGAATGGCGACTCCAGCGAGATCCTAACCTCAGAGGGCCTACATTCATGGGAAATTAAAGCTCCTAATCTGAGACTTTTGTTTCATCATTTCATAATTGTACACCTTGGTGAGCACTTTGGTTCCATAATAATACATACGAAGCATCGAATAGTATAAATGTGCGCATATAGAATGTATATAGATGTTTCAGTCATTTCCTGAATGAGGAATTCCAAAGAAAGTGGATGAAATATCCTCCATTCTGCCTTTTATCTTGTTGAAGTCCACACTGATTCATAATCATATATTCACAGTGCACTTTATTCTAGGATATGCATGTAAAATATGTACAGTTGAAGTTATCAGGAAGAGGAAATCTTCATTCCTAGAAGTGGGTACATGAAAACAAGCTTACTAGCCATGGTTGCTGATATACTATGAGATTACATACGTTGAGATGAAATTTGTGAAGGTGTACATGGTGCCAGATTTATGGTTGAGTTTGTTGGATTTTGTTCCTCTAAAGTGCACCATAGATAGTGAAGTACATTATCCTAATCCTTGATAAGAAAATCAAGAGAGTGGATGATCACACATGTATGATTTGTTATGTATGTATCTCATAAAATCCTAAGCCTTTGATTTTCTCATCAACTGTTAGTATTTCACATTTTATTTTTTAAAGTACATATCACAATTTAGAGTAGTAAAATCTGAGTATGTTATATCCAAAAATTTCTGCTTAGGAGAGCCAGGTAAAAGTTGGTACATTGTGGTGTCATATTGTGGTGGCATGGCAGTAAAATAATTTAAAGAGAAGAATAAAATAGATATGAGAAGAGAGAATCCAATTATAATTAATGAATAAAAAAAGTTTTATTGGTGTCTGCAACAACGGTTCCCTCTGGCTCGCTGCCCAACATGTGGCCTATAATACCACAGAAAATAGAAAGAGAGAGCAAAGAAATATATCTTAAGATTTGTTATATTCTCTTAAAAGATTTTTTTAATAATTTTTTTAATATTTAATAAAAAAGTATTCAATAAAAAATAAATATATTTAATATTTTAAAAACATAAAAATTATTCAATATTTTTTTATTTAGTAGTTAGAAAAATTAATAAGAAGATTGGTTAGTAAAATTTCTAATTATTTATATAACATTGTATTATTGCTCTTTTGACTATCTATTAAACTATTGTAGGCACTTACATTACAAGACAAAGGCTTTGGTGAAGATTGTAATTTGCTAGAGCAGCGGTCTGAACTCCAAAAGCAAATGCGTTAGATGAAGTCCAGAAGGGAGAAGATACTTAGCGTTGGTCAGCCAACGATCTGTGCATTGGTCAGCTGGGATGTTGTCAGAAAAGGCATTTAGGTGGTCTCGTACGTAGGGTTGGTGGTCCTGGTAAGTAAATTCATCAACTATGTCTAAGATACTCAGAACTTTAAGTGAACTCTCCCATCAAAGCAAGGCTCATAATATAGCTTCAACATAATTCCAATCTGCATCCTTAAACATAGAATAAGTAGATCAAGATCAGGTTCAAAATAATGAGGTAATTATAGCAAATATAGAAAACTCACTTCAAAATTGGTCAATATCTCTTGTTCAACCAAAAGAAATCTATAAGACTAGTACTTTCTCATTTAGACCTAAAGAATTTATTCAAACTTTTGAAGCTACTCATGGCCTAAAAGAATCTTGTGAGTCAATTAACTTGCTCCCAGATGAACTAATAGATCATCATTCAAGAAATCACTACAAGAAAACAAAGATTTTGCGACGGATTTTTTGCGGCGGATTCGAATCCGCCGCAATTGCGACGGTTTTTTTGCGGCGGATTCTAATCCTCCGCAATTGCGGCAGATTTTGCGATAGATTAAAATCCATTTCAATTTGTGACGGATCTTGCGGCGGATTAAATTGCGACGGATTTTTGCGGCAGATTTTTCGCCACTAAAATTCTTCGGTGACTTTTTCAGCGTAAATTTTTTTTTTCGAATAAAAAAAATTTGTGGAGGATAAATTCACCGCAAATTCAATTTTGAGAATTTTAAAAAAATTTGCATTGATTTTTTCCTTGCAAAATAGATCAAGATAATTAAAACTCCAAAAAATATTAAAACAATCATGCAAATCTAAATTTAAATTTGCGAAGAAAAAATCTATTCAAAATTTGATAAGTATAATAAAAAATTCTAAATAAAATATTAAAATAATTTGCATAAAGAAAAATTACTCTTTGAAATTATGTCGCATTCAAATAATACATTTACTGGATTTTTTCATTGCAAAAAATTATAAAAATTAAATCTACTTCATCTTCTTCCTTCTGGCCATTTTCATTTTTTAGATAGCATTCTTTCTCTAATTATCTCTCATCTCTCCCTTCCCCTTTCTCAGTTCCCCTTTCAAGATAAAAGCTTCCATGAGCAACCTTCGTCATCTTCACGACCTTGAGGTATGGGGAAAATCTTGTTCTTGACTCACTTTCCTATTCTTTTCATATTATTCTTAAGTTGTGACTTGATGTAGGAATTGGGATTTTGAGTTGTTTTTGCTTGTTTTGGCTTGAATCTTATTAGAAAATTTGATAATAACATGATTTGGTTTACTAAAGGCATGAGAACAGTTTTTCATTACTTGTATACCTTGATTTTCCATTTGAAATGAGAATTTGAAGTTTTAGGTTTTGAATAACCAATGATGAGATTAATAGTGTTTTGATCCATTTTTAGCGAAATCTTTTGGTGTTTTATGTTCCCTTCATGTTTGTGAACTTATTTGGGACTTAAACTCACCTAGAAACTGGATTGGAGTGGCCAAAATCCAAGATTTTGGCCAATGGAACCGTAAATCTACGGTTCTGCAAAACTTTAACACGGCCGTGTCCGAATACACGGGTTGGGCCGTGTCCCTCTCTGCCAGTTCAAATCTAGTGGAAACGTGCAGATAGAGCAGGACACGGGGGTGGCCGTGTAAAACAACACGGCCCGTGTCAAAAAACATGGCCCGTGTCTCAAGATATAATGAGAATTAGCTTTGGTGCTCTTCATGAAAGTTGTAGCTCTTTCTCTTAGCTTTCCAAGGACACCTAATTCACCTCATTTCGACATACGTAGCTCAAGTTATACTCATTTTACTGAGCAAAGGTCAAGGGTTGAAATTGAAAAAAATGCCAAAATGTTGTTTTGGGAAAAACTAGTTTTCCTAAGTGTGGGAACCTTTCTTGTATGCATTTATAAGTGTGATGAGACCTTAGTAAGAGTGTTTAATAAAGTATATTCGTGATACATGTAAATCAATTATTATCCTAATAGATAAGTTTAAAGATTAATTGATGAACATATATGATTGGAAATATTTGGAATTGTGGCAATTGTTGGGAATCTATTGAATGTAATAAACGACATAGAATGATGCTCTTTTTTAAAGAAGGCTATGGCTAGTTCAGGTACAAATGAGATTTCTAGCTTAACTTATATTTAAAAATCATATCAAGGTGACTCTTTTTAGAAAGGTATTATAAACGTTTCTTGTTTTTATTTATAAATGGTTTATGTCGAAATGAAAAGACAATTGTTTTGACTTATAGTACTTTTCTATTTAATAATTAAGTAACTTGTTTTATATACAGTAATTGAATTTATTATGAGATTATGTTGTATAAATCTATTATTGAGAATTTCAAATTCTCACTTGAACTTCTTATTTTCATGGTAAATCCAAGATATATGATCAAAGCGAGAGCGAAAACTTAAGGCATTGAAGACTTTGTATAAATCCGGTTTGTGTTTTTGTTAAAGCTAGCATCACGTTGCATTTTGTGACACCTTGAGGAGGAGATCTCCAACTCGGTGTGGCGGTCTCCAACGGGTTTGATCTACTCTTTGATTCACCCTTTATTCTTTTTAATTGGTGTTAATTAACCCGCATTGCTTTTGAAATCTTGCTTAGTCTTTTGTTAAAAGTTAGGCTTGGTATAATATATGCATAGGATTTGGACTTTTATTGGAGAACACTTTTGCATTTTTGGCTTTCTAAATTGACCACATTAGTGAAGAATACTAGTTGTTTCGATTGAAATATTTATACATATATAATTTTAAAATATATTAATTATGTAACATATGTTGTGCATTTTGCATTTTTGTATTTTGATTGTAAAATTATCATTGCAGAAAATGGTAGTTCCAGAAAATCGTAGATGGATGTATAATAGGACTTATTCAGGTCGTAGAGGACTTAAACAAGAATTTGTATGTGGAGTTGAAAAGTTTGTGAATTATGCATGTCGATCTTCCCATTACTTAAGTGAAGGAACAATTAGGTGTCCTTGTTTGATATGTTATACTGGGAAATTGTTGAAACCTGAGATTGTGAAAATTCACTTGTATAAAAAAGGATTCAAACCTAGGTATTGGTATTGGACAGATCATTGAGAGGAAAAGTCTGATCCAATTAGTGTAGATATAAACTCTGGTGTGAATACTGCTAATAGTCCTATATTAGAGGACGAAGACGTGGTCGATAGATATCAAAATATGGTTTGTGATGCGGTTGGAACAGACTTTGGGGATTTTAGGAGTCATTTTGAACAAAGTGTTGAGGATGCTCCACATCCAGAGGCCGAAGAGTTTTATGATCTATTAAATGCTTCAAGTCAGCCATTATGGCTTGGCTGCGAAACTCATTCTGAGTTATCATTGGCAGTTCGAATGTTAAGCCTCAAATCTGATTATAATGTAACGCATGCATGCTTTGATTCATTTATGGGTATATTAAAAGAGGTTGTTCTTTTTAAATGTGAATGGTTTGATCCTACAATCAATAGAGGTACAAGAGTTCACAAAGATTATAAGATTGTCGAGGTTCGACACACTAGACGATATGAGAGGTTTGATCCTTTTATCATTGCTTCCTCTGCGAGACAAGTGTATTACGTTCCTTATCCTGGAAAGAAAAAGGATAAGGTCCAATGGTGGGTGGTAATAAAGACCAAGGCAAGAGGTCGAGTTGAAATTGAAAGTGCCCAAGAATTTGCATTCCAAGATGATGATATGAATCCTGTGGATTCAATTGTTGATGTGGATCTCATTGATAATCAAGACACTAATGAGATTTTTGATGTAGTCCAAGATGTTGGTTCTAGTAGAAAGGCTGAAAATGATGAAGAAGAAGAAAGTTTTAATGATGATGATGATGAAACATCTTCCTCTAATAATGAATATGAAACAAATAGTGATGAAGACAATGTTTCCTCATAACTCTAGTATAAAATTATATTAAGATGTTGTAGTTACTAGTTATACATTATTGTGTCGTGCTTGGAATTATATTTACATTATATTTTTATTAATTGTGTAGATGTCATCGTCACGAGGAGATAAGGGGAAAGAGAAGGAGAAGGAGAAACAACAACTTTGACGTCTTCGAATCAATTTAGGGAGGCCGCCTAGGGGGCAATCGTCAAGATCATCTCCACCCTCTGTTACGATATCACCCACAACAGGTTTGCATCAGCCACCATCTGCTGAGTACGTTATGATACCTACACTGGACCTCGGCAAAGTCACCAACTTCCCATACACCGCATGGTACAACATATGATTCAAGGTCACCCTCTACTATTGGCCCATCATAGAGTACCGTCTAATACTGGATACCCAATGATTCTAATGTGGAAGTAACAAATTAAAGTAACAAGACGTTTGTTGAGCCAGATGGTGATTTTGGGTATGTGGACAACTATTTGTTATTCATTTATAGTTAATGCATATTCAAATTTTTTGTTAAGAATTTTTACATTTCCTTTTTTAAGTTGTTTCTAGATTTACTGCTTGGTCTAAACCTGTACAATCTAGATGCCATAACAAAGATTATACGATCTAGGTATAATCAACCTTGGACATCTTGGTTAGAAATATCCAAGGATACTAGAGAAATGTGGTTTCGAGAGTTTCAAGTATGTATCAATTTTTATTCCTCATAATTATGTTTGTTTGTCTTGTAATAGTGCAATTTTTTTAAACTTTAACGTTATTTACATAATTTTTTTGAAGGGTTATGTTTGGTGGATGCCTCAATATCATAACCATATGCGAAGGCATATAATAGTCGTAGTTCAAAGAGACTATCGGGTTTGTTAGGCGCAGGCAAACTTAAATGAAAGACTTTTTTCTATTGGAGAAGGCATATGGGAAGACTTATGCAGGCACTGGGCTAGTAGCATGTATAAGGAGAAATGTCAACAAGAAAAGATGAATTGTGCTTCTGACACTGGTGGATGCTTGCACACTGGTGGTTGCATTTCTACAGGCACTCATGCGCAGAAATTGGTAACTATTATCGCCAGTTGTTTAGCAATATGTTTTTTTATTTTGTTATTAACTTTTTTTTCTCATTATTACAGGCTAAGACTTTAGGTAGAGAGCCCACAATTGATGAGACATTTCGTCACGTACATTTGAGGAAAGAAGACCGTACTGCATGAGTTTCTACAAAAGTAAAGAAATACTGCCTTTAATATTACAATCATGTTATAACAATAACCATAAGAAGTTTTTTATTTCCATCCTTAGGAGGAATTCAAAACAAAGGAATTTGAACAATCTTCTCTGCTTTTAATGAAGAAGGGGCATCATAATCATACACAAATGACCAATTCGGAGTGCTTTGGATTAAAATATGTGGCGGTCCTAAGAAGGGTCGTGTTTATGGCATTGGTTCTCAAGCATCTGTTTATGATTATGGAGATTCATCTTCCTCAAGGCCTATGTCGAGTCAAGTTCCTGAGCACGTTATTAATCAAGTTAAGTAATAACTGTAATATTTTTTATTAATTGATTTTTGTATTTTGATAGATGTAGTCAATCATTTTATTTTTCGTATTTTTGGTTAATTCATTATTCGTGAAATGAATTGATGAATTTATGTTTACATATATTAATTAATTAAGGAAGCGATGCGGCGGGGAGATGTTGGATCGAGTTCAAGATTCAACAGCAAATGGAGCAGCAAAGCCAACAACGTGAGGCAGAGTGAAAAATGCGATTTGAACAATACCAGCGTCAACAGAACCAAATGATTAAGGAGCTGAAATCATATGTACAAGCTGTTGGTGTAAAATATAGTTCTCTAGGGTTCAATAATAGAAAATTATCATGCACATCATAAGGATCTTAAAATCTATGATTCTCACATAAATATAAATGGTAGTGACACTTACCTTGATCCATAATCAAGTTGCAAGATGAATCCTACTTTGCCCAATCTATCTCTTCCCTTTTCTTCCTTCTCACACCCTTTTCTTGATGGCAATGGTTCAGAGAACTTTCTAGGGAGAGACAGAACCCTTGGTGGTTAAAATGTATGTAACTTCCATCAAATTACCACTATTTATAATTATTTATCAACTTCTCATATTAACCAATAGGTCCCTTTACTTTCATTAATTTACATATAGGCCTAAAACATTATTTCACATGAGTCACACATAGAAAATAAATTATTATTTTCTAACAGTTAGCACTCAACCAAGCCAACAACTACAACTAACAGAAGAAGATAATCAGAATAGTGAAGATGATCATGATGAAGATGACAATGATAATGAGGATTATTAAACTTTGTATTTGAACAAACTTTGTATGCGATTTGTTATGTTTGTTTTATGGATTGGTCAAATGCATTGACGGAGTTGAAATTGATGTCTGAGTGGATTTTGTTATATTGTGGATTTAGAATATTCAATTTAATTTTTTTTAATATTCAAAAAAATTTGCGACAGATTTTGCGACGGAAATATCAGCTGCAAAAAAATCCGCCGCAAAATCCACCACAAATTAACGGCGGAAAAATCCGCCGCAAATTAGCCCTTTCACGGCAACTATGCCGACATGTAATCGGAGAGTTTTGCGGCGAATTTGCGGTGGAAAAATCCGTAGCAAATTTGCGACGTAAATAAAAATCCGTCGCAAACTATTTTGCGTCGACCATATTTGCAGTGGACCCAAATCCGCCGCAAATCCGCCCCAAATTGTTAATTTGCGACGGATTTTGAGTGATTTGCAGTGGATTTATCCTTTGCAAATCTCCTTTTTTCTTGTAGTGAATGGATTTAAATTTATACATATAGGTTTAATCCAGGTAGTCGCAAAAGGTCATCACAGGTTAGGGATCCTAGTCTTGTTAAGAGACAAATGGCTAAGAAAATTGAGTGACTCAATAATTGCAATACTGGAATCTAACTTGCACGATGACCCAGTATTCTTTAATTGTTATCCAAATTATACAATGAAGCTTGAAAGTTCTATGACCAAGAAAGCCTTATAACTAAATGTAAAAAATTTAGATGTTGTATTTCATGAAGGAGTTACTCACATATCAATAATATACAAAGTTCATTATAAAGTGTCAACTGAAGATCAAAACTTTAAGGCATTAAGAAAATCTCTTAGGCATGAAACGATAATTATGGAAGCTAATCTCCAAAGATCATCAATTCTAACTCCAAAAAGATTAACACATGAAGGAATTCTAGCAAGAATGCCAGAAGATTGAGTACTTCCAAAAGTAATACCCCCCTCAATCTATTAAACATACAAAGATAAGTTCAATACTTCAAGATGGAGATAATATAAGAATAGACATGCTTAGATCTAGGTCAACAATTGCCATATCAGCACCTCCTATAGCAGTCTCGGCCAGGCCCTCTACGACAACCTCGTCTAGACATTCAATAGATAGATCATCAATAAACATAAATTTAACAGGAGTAAACTTTGAACCTAGTCTTTCTCAGCCTATTTATCAAGAAACTCATAAATCAAACTCTCCATAAATATTCACCAACTAGGTCCTAGGTAATCAATGTCATAACTAGAGATCAACCATTCGAGATTGATAAGAAATGGATAAGAGAAGATTTTGATGCTTCTTACAACAAAGATAAGAAAGAATGGTATTTTGAGACCGTTAGTAAAGAACAAACAACTAATTATAGAGAAAATTTTTACTCTTTCTTAGAAGAACAAGAGATCAACATGTATTTCTTCTCATGGTTTAAAATGTATTGTTAGCAAAATAATATAAAAAATCCTTACATAAAATTTGCATAAGTTTTAGTAAATGCTAGAACAACTACTGCTTAGAAAGTAGAAAGTGATAAGATAATTATATCAAAATATCCTCCTTTAGAAGCAGTCAAGGTAATGACAAAAAAAGGAATAAAGGTATAAGCATCTCCTTTTAAAACTATAATCAGATCATTATCACAATTAGTTGAAAAATATGATATTTACAAGGTTCATTAACAACTTAATTATTCAAATAAGATGCTTCACACTATGTCTCGGCATCTAGAAGAATATAATGTCAAGTAGGAGAAAAAGAAAAATTAACACCTCAGAATATTAATAAGAATTTAGATCCAAAAAGACCAATATATAAAGTCATAAATGTACTAGAATCTAACTTAAAAGAAATAAATTTAGGATCAAAATATGAGAACTCTACAGAAGAGATAAAACAGAGATTAGAAAAAATGACCCTAGGATTAACATCTGAACCTAAGATCCAAACTTTGTCAAAAATTGAAGAGTTATAGAACAAATTATTAAATTTAAGTATTAATAAGCTAAGAAAAGGATCAACTCCTCTCCCAAAAACTAGAAATTACTACTCTAGACCAACATATCCAGATGTTCAATATGAAGAAAGGCCATATCATGTAGAAAACTCATATTTGGGAGAATCAATAGTAGAATGGAACATAGATGAGTCAAGTGAGCAACAAATTTTTGGTGTCTCTAACATATGACAATGGCTGCAACGACTTTTAAAGGAAGAGGAAATTCTGATAAGAAAGTCGCAACACTGTTAATCATGGGGTTTACAAGGTAACTTAAGGGTTGGTGGGATAATGTAGGGTTGGTGGGATAATGTACTATCCCAGGCCGAACAAAGTAGAATTATGAATGCTATTGTTGTGGATTTTTCGTAAGCGCACGAATCGTACAAGTAGTAAAATAAATATCATTCTTACGAGGATCGATTGATTACTAACTCTTACGGGTGCTTTGATTATTTAAATGAGTAAAATCGATAGCAAAAGCTCAATTAAAATTAAAACAAAAAGTATAGCTATAAAGTAAACAAATAAAACTAGAAAAGATGAGGTTCAACAAAGATTTAAAGGCCTAGGATTAAAAATCCACTACAATATTCCCTATGATAAATTATAATCATATCTTTGTTAATGTTCAATTATGTTCTTAAAGACGATTTGTTCTAAATTATTTAAAGCTCAATTTCTTGGCACTAAAAACGTGTTAAAACTTCATCAATCTCATTCTCATGGCAATTAATTCAAGTTCTAACTCATTAAATTTTATGACAATCGTTTACCTCTCGAAAGATTTAAGTCTATGTCTAGGTCTCAATTCATAAGTTCAATTCTTGGATTATCAAGATGTAAATATAGTACGCAACATACTACAAACATTAAGCATACCAATAATGAATCAAGAACAATAATTTCATATTAACAAAGAATCAAATTAACATTTCATTATAGAGAAATAGAGAGTTTTATCCTAATCATAGAAAAATGAGTTTAGCCGCTTATGACAATTGCAACACAAACAAAAATAAGGATTAAAAAAACAATAATGATTTCTAAACAAAAAGAAAAGATGGAGAAGAAGATGATGAAGAAAAGAACTTCAATGGTTGAACTTCAATGATTCTTGCCTTTACCTTCCAAGCCTTCTCTTCTAATCCTTGCCTCTGCCTCTGAAAACCTGCTGTCACACAAGTCTCTCGCGAAAAAGTCCCTTAGGTTTTGTGATTTGCCCAATTTATAATGATTTGAGGGTAAAACAGCCTATTTTTCACGTTAGGAAGGCTCACACGACCATGTTTCCTTTCGAAACGGTTGTGTCCTTTGAAAACCATGTATCAGTACTTTAATTGAGACACGACCGTATGACAAAGAGACACGGTTTTGTCTTTAAGTCAGAAGTTTTAGTTGAGTAAGACAAGGTTGTGTCTCCTAGAAGAATTCCGTAACTTCAACGTTGGAAGAGACACGACCGTATGACCAATAGACACAACAGTGTCTCCCAGTCAAAAGTTTTCTTCAAGTTAGACAAGGCTGTGTCTAACTCCTAAATCACTTTTGAGTTGACACAGAGCCTTGTCTAAGCCAAAATGATCATCTTTTGCTTTGAAAACGAGATATATTCGTCAACTTTTACTCTAAACATGTTAAATCTCTCTTATTCTGCAAAAAAAACGAAGATAATTGATAAGGATCCATTCAAAATTCATCAATAATCATAAGCAAATCATCATAATTTATCCATTTTATGGCTATAAAATACATGCTTATCAGCTATAAAAGCTGATCAAAATGGATCCCTGATAGAATATGTTGTAGCAATACTTTTATACACTATAACAAAACACTTCATAGGAGAATCCTTAAAATTCTAGCAAAGAATAACAGATCAAATTGTTAACTTATATTATCCTTCTATGTCAGATTATAGATGGTACATAGATATGTTCTTATCAAAACTTTACTTAAGAAGTGATGCCTTTGCATATTATTAGAAAGAACGATTTATCACTGGACTTTTAAAGTTATTTACAAAAAAGGTTAAGATTAACATAGAAAGGCAAAATGATAGGAGTATCCCATACAATCAACTTACATTTGGTCAAATATCAAACTATATAATAAAAACAGGTCTCCAAATTTGTTTAGACCTAAAACTTCAATATAAGATAAAAAATGAGTCAAAAAATATAAGAAAAGAATTAGGATCATTCTATCAACAATGGGGATAGAAGGAGTTAAAGCCCCTAGTAGAATAAAACAAAATACAATAGAATATATTTTCAAAAGATCAAGAAAATTAAGAAAGTATTATAAAAAACATCAAAGACAAGAATCCACAAGTCAACCTAGCTCATCAAGAAAGTCAACACATAAATCTTCTAGGTCAAAACGGAATATAGTACGTTATAAATGTGGAAGGGTAGGACACTATAAAAAAGAATGCAAAATTAAGTAAAAGATCAATAGTCTAAATATAGACGAAGAATTAAAGAAAAAATTAATAAACATACTAATAAATTAATCTGAATCATCCTCAGAAGACGAATATAGTTCAGGAGAATAAGAGTTTATAAATCAAATGAAAGAAATTTCTTCTAACTCAAAAAGTGAGGAAGAAGAAAATGATTGTACAGGATTAGATCCAAAATTATGTGATTGTTCACAATGTATCAAGATAATTAATGTAATCACAAGAGATCAAACTTCATCATTGATAGCTATAGTTGAAAACATGGAAGAATTCCCAACTAAACAAGATTTTATCTAACAAATAAAAAAAAATAGAAAATGAAGATAAGGAGAAAGAAGAAATATAAAAAATAGATATGATAGAAGTATTAGATAGATTTAAAAAATGTCAAAAAGAAGAAATTACTTTAAAAGATCTTCAACAAGAAATTAAGAATTTAAAAGAATAAATTAACCAATTAAGAAATAAAGACACTAAAATTGAGTTTAAAATGTTAAATTTGTAGAGACGAATAATCATGCAAGGGCATTCAACAAATTCATTAAAAGAAGATTCTAAAGATGATTCATATATTAATCTATTAAGTCAGGTACTTGTTCATAAGTGACATTATCCAATCGAACTAATAATCCAAGATGGAAGATTTAATCTTATAGCATTAATAGATTCAAGAGCAGATATAAATTGTATTCAAGAAGGATTAATTCCCACTAAATATTATGAAAAGACAAAAAAATCTTTAAGCAGTGCAAGTAAATCAAAACCATTAATTAATTACAAACTAAATAATGCCAAGATTTGTAAAGAAAATGTTTGCTACAAAACAACCTTTTTATTGGTAAGGAATATATTTGAACAAGTAATTCTAGGAACTCCATTCTTATCATTACTATATCCTTTCTCTATAACAGAAAAATGACTAGTAACGAAAGCTCTAGGGAAAGAAATTTGTTTTGAATTCCTAAAAGCTCCTCAAAGTAAAATTTAAATCTTGTTTAAGAATCCATGATTTCAAAATTAAATTTAATTAAAAAAAAGACAAAATAGATCAATATGTTAAGCAAAGAGGTTCAGTATAAATTATAAAAGAATACTAAGAACAAATAGAAAAGCCACAAGTTCAATAAAAAAATAAAAATCTTACAACAAAAGTTTATAAATGAAGTTTGTAGTGAATATCCAAATGCTTTCAAAGATATGAAAAGATATGTAGTAACCCTACCTTATGAGGATGGATTTAAATAAATTAATATACTAACAAAAGCAAGGTCAATTCAAATGAATCAACAATATCTAGAGTTTTGTAAAAACGAAATCTAAGAATATCTTAATAAGAAGTTAATCAGACCCATCAAATCTCCATGGAGTTGTGTGAGATTTTATGTTATGAATGTTTCAAAAATAAAAAGAGGCGCTCCAAGATTGGTAATTATCTATAAGCCTTTAAACAAAGTTTTAAGGTGGATAAGATATTCATTCCTAAATAAAAAAGACTTGGTCAACAAAGTTCATAATGCAACAGTATTTTTAAAATTTGATATGAAATTTGCTTACTATCAAATAGAAGTAGCCAAAGAAAATAGGTATAAAACTACATTTGTAGTACCTTTTGGTCATTATGAATGAAATGTAATGCCTCATGAATTGAAGAATGCTCCAAGTGAGTTTCAAAATATAATGAACAACATTTTAAATCCTTATACAAAATTTACTATAGTATATCTGGATGATGTACTAATCTTTTTCAACTCTATTGATCAACACTTTAATCATTTAAAATAATTTTTCAATATTATAAAAGAAAATGGATTTGTTATTTCAACCAAGAAAATTAAATTGTTCCAAACAAAAACTCGATTCTTAGGATTCAAAATTTATCAAGGAACGATTGTTTTCATAGAAAGGTCAATAGAATTTGTAGATAAGTTTTCAAATGAGATTAAAGATAAGAAATAACTCTAGAGAATTTCAGGATGTGTTAATTATGTAGCAGACTTTATCCTTAACATTAGGATAATCTGTTCACCCTTGTTCAAGAGATTACGAAAGGATCCTCCGCCATGGGATTCTACCATGACCATTGCAGTTCAACAAGTAAAGAATGTTGTCAAAATCATCCCTTATTTAGGTCTCTCTAATCCAAACGCCTCTTTAGTGGTGGAAACATATGCTTCTGATTTAGGGTATGGGACTTAAGCAAATTCTCTATGGATCTTCGAAAGAGCAAGTAGTAAGGTATTACTTGGGAACATGGCAACCACCTCAATAGAAGTATAGTACTATTAAAAAATAAATTTTATCTATAGTGCTATGTATCACAAAGTTTTAAGATAATTTGTTCAACAAAAAGTTTTTATTAAAAATTGATTGCAAAGCAGCACCAAGTGTCATTCAAAAAGATGTTAAGAATTTGATTATCAAACAAATATTTGCTAGATGACAATCTTTGTTATCCTGTTTTGAATTTGATGTTCAACATATTAAAGGAAAAGATAATCATCTTCTAGACTTTCTAACTAGAGTTTTTGCTGGGAAAAGGTGAATCCTAGTTCCTTATCCAGATCAATATCATCTAGATCAAAATCAAAGGGTACTAAAATTACCCTAGATAATTATGCAAAGACCAACACAAAGATCAACACTCGGTCATCTACCCAAAAAATTGGGTCATCTACCCAAGAAGGATAATTAATCTTGATTCTTTCTTCTCCTACCTCAATTCAACAAGTAAGACCATCATTTCCTAAAACCCCTGATCAAAACATATTCAAAGCCCTTAGTTATCAACAAACTCTGACAATCACCCCTCTTAAATCAATTCAAAAAGCAAAACAATTATCCTTATTATTGTCAAACACTCCAACCACAGAAGAATGTATATATATAACAAAGAACATCATGGAACCACTTTTTACCCTAGAACCAGAGTATTTATTCCCAAGGGCAACCCCTAGGGAAATTGTTCAGCAAGTTCTACCCCCAGACTAGCACTTTATTCCATATGAATCCCTCAAGAAAGATAGAACGTTTTTTGAGCTAATTCTTTTAGACTCCTAATCTATAGAACTTGAACATTATTATAGCTTATAGAACCTTGATTACATAGAGTTCTCAAAGGTTAAGATCCTCAAAGTTCTCAGTCCTAAGGATTGGAATCAGTCACTCCATACTCCCAAAGTATTTTCAATTAAATATGATCCACAATCATATACTCATTGGGATTATCAACAGGCTTGGTACAAGTTTATGTACATCAAACTATATTCGTACTCATAGTTTTTCTGGTTTCAAAAAAGTTTGAAAGTCTTCCCATCCTGATTAGCAAATTGGCTTTGTGTTACAGGGTCATGCATTGAAATACTTCCTTAGCCTATAAAGGCATCTTATAATCTATTCAGAGAAAGGGCAGATTTTTCAGAAGACTCAAGACTGATCTAATTTTATGCTCAGTTTGGTATAGCTTGGATCAACAATTGAGACTATGATTTCATCAGAAATTCCAAGTTCAACATCCTACTTGGATCACTAGAGAATTCAGTGTGAAATGGTGGCCTAGTTTTAATATGAATTTGGTCAACACAACTGCTATTAACAAATGGTGCGAATTAAATCCCACATTGTTAAAAAAGAACCACAAGAAAGCTTCAGAGTTTGAAGAACTCAAATAGAAGCTGATTCAAGAACTAGCTAGCTCATCATCTGAACAAGACCTTCTCATAAAGATCAAGACATTTATGTCTACATCAGGATCCACACACTCTCCACCCAGTGAAGAAAGTGACAATAATAATCTCCTAAACAAAGATAATTGTTATGAAGTTGATCTATCAGACATGTGAAGAACCTACTAAGGACCGTGTACAACGCATTGCGTCCTTGCAGATCAGAAAAAGAGATTCCTAATTATGTTGGTAAGAAGCTTTAAGGATAGCGTGCAACACATTTTGTCTTTAACCGCTCAGAAAGGTTCTCTTAGTACAATATTGCGGACTTCAAAAGTTTGGAATCTTACTTAATCATGAAGGCTCAATAATTGCAGACTTCAACAGATTTGAAATTCGAAGAATATCCTCTATAAAAAGAATGCTTCAGCAGATCAACAAGCATCGAAAAAATTACTATCATTTTCTCTTACTATCTTTTGTATTCAAACTCTCTCATATTTGTAATCTTTAATTTTCTGCTCTCTATTTGTAACATTGAACAACACTTGTTCAACATTTTGTAAACTTATATATCTAAGTGTAAGTTTACTATTTTCAATACAAATTTATCTTATCCATATTTCTGATCTATTCTTTTTTACTTTGATGCATATTCTGAGCTATATTACTATTAAGCTATGTCATGATCCTGTCGTGTGTGTGTGTGTGTGTGTGTGTGTGTAACGTATCTAGTGAGAAGAGTGTTTATTGTAAGAGGTGAGATGAGTGAATCTTGACAATTGGATCTTATATGAATGGTCAATATTAAAATATAAATATGTTGGTATAATTTTAAGATGTGCAAGTGTACACAGTCAACACATAATAAAGTGTAAGTCAAGATCGTTCCCACGAGGATTTAAATTGTATTAAATACCAATTCTAGAGTTAACTTCTTCTATTTAAATGCAAGAAATTAAAGAGAAATTTTTAAACATGTAAAGTAAATGGAGAAATAAGATATCAAAGCATAAAATAATAAATGCAAGAAATTAATGAAAGCAATAAATGAAGTGTTTTAAATCAGAAATGGGAACAGTTAGGATTTTAATCCTTTGTAATTCTTTACTTCAGGGTAACGTATGCTTCAGGATGCTACAGTATTTAGTCCAGGAAATGAAATTTGCTTTCCAGCATTAAAAACTGAGTTCATTAAAAGCTTCTTATTCCTAAGTTCAATTAATTTCCTCAGTTATCAGAGAAGCATAACTACTTAAAGACTTGAAGGCTATTCCTAGCTCATTCAACACAATTAATTTTCTAATTAACTGTTCTATCTTTATCTTCTAATCAAGTCCACTAACTTGGTTTTTCCCAACGAAATTAGTTGATATTTCAGATTAGTTGATCAAGCTAAACCGAAATTAAACATTTAAGCAGAAAAGAAGAAAATGAATAACATCCATAACATTGGATTACCCTTCAGTACAATTACAAATTCATAAAATCCTAACTAAGAAAATTTAGCTCATAATGAGCTTGGAAACAAAGTAATCAAAGAAAATGGAAAAATAAGACATAATGCGTAAAAACTGGAATTACAGACAAAACCAGGAGCTGACGGCTCTGCGCAGTACAAAAAAAAGCTCTCCCCCTAAAAGCAAGGTCACACTCACTATTTGTACTAGCTTCCAAAATAGGGTTACACTCTCTCTCATGCCTCAATTTTTGGGCTTTTACAAATTCAAATACTAAAATATTCCTTGGCCCAATTCTCAAGTACACACAACTGCTGCATTGTATTCTCTTTCTTCCTTTTAAGCGACACAATATTTTGTCTTATAGTGGGCAAAATTTAAATGATTTTATCTTATAGTGATTCATAAAAGCTACAAAGATTCCAAAACATCCCATTTCAAAGAATTACACCTTTATAACCTGCTCAGAAATAAATCAAACCTTCAGCAATAACAGATCAGAATTTACAGCTTTTCACAATTACTCAGATTAACACAAATATTTACTAAATCAAACAAAACTTGAAGTTCTTCTCCAAAAATTGATCAAAACAAGAACGATGATTAAGCAAAAAGAATGGTAATAACTCTTATTTCTAAGAGTTATCAAAATACATGCGACTTTTTTAAGTGATTACATGACCTTTAAGTAACTTTTAATATTGATCATCCATGTATGATTGTATGGTCAAAATTTACTCATCTTACTTTCTTACAATAAAAGCTTCTCTCACTATATATGTTCCTATATATATATGGAGCATATCTGATGAGATGAATGTTTATTATAAGAGGTGAGATTGGTGAATCTTGATCATTGAATTTTACATGATTGGTCAAGATTAGAACATAAATGCATGTGACTTATTTAAGTAGTTATATGACTTTTAAGCTATGAAGACAAAACGTATAATGGGACACGACACGATACGATACTACGATACTGGATACACCAAATTCAAAAATTATAGTGATACGTATAACACACACACACACACACACACACACACACACACACACACACACACACACACACACACACACACACACACACATATATATATATATATATATATATATATATATATATATATATATATATATATATATAATTTCAAAATTTAAGAAAAAAGATTCATAATTCATTAACATCATTTCTATAAGCTTGAATATTTATAATATTTTAATGCCATATATGCTAATATTTGCTACCTAGTAAACCCCTTCTAAAAAATATGGAACATAGTTTCTATTGACATATTCTAAAAAATCTCTTAAACCAACTTCTCTTAATAAAACTAATTATGTACAAGTACATATGTATAAAAAAAAATAACTAGAGGGAATATTAGTGTGAGGTAAGCTTCGGTGACAACGAAGTGGACGACTTGGTACGAGCAGAGGTATAAGGAGCAGATGAAAATAGTAGTGTGTGAAAAGATAAAACTTAAAAATCTAATAGTGGCGTGTAAAAAGATAAAACTTAAAATACTAGTATGTGAAAATAGTGGCTTGAGACGTCAGTCATGTGATTGAGCTTGAGTGGATTACGGGCTTACTAATTGAACGTCAGTCATGAAAACTATTTTTTTTTAAAAAAAATATTAATGGGTCGTGTTCAAGTCGTGTCCGAAAAGTGTTCGAGCGTGTCTGAGAAGTGTTTGAGTGTGTTCGAGAAGTGTTCGAGCGTGTCTGAAACGTATCCAAACTGAAAAAAATAATCTTTTTAATTGGACACATTCGGATACACAAGACACAGGTGTCGTACGGGTGTCTCCATGTGTCTAACACGGATACGTATCCGATACGTGGACACGCCTCATTATCGGCGTGTCTGTGCTTCCTAATTTTTAAGTAATTTTTAATCTTGAGCATCCTTATATGGTCAAGATTTACTCATTTTATCCTCTTATAATAAAAAATCTTCTCACTAGATATGTTTCATATATATATATATATATATTTTTTTTTCTAGCTTATTAATATTTTTTAATTTAGAAATAATTTTATTAAAGGAGCCTTTTGAATCTGAACATAAATTTAAAAATTAATTAAAATTAAAATTCTCAATTCAGTATTTTTGATAAATAAATTCAAATAATTTGCATTTAATTTTATTTTAAAAAAGTATTTTTTTTTTTAAAAATAAACCCTCTCCCTTCAGCCCAACTCCTCCTAAGCCCGGTGCAATTTTATATAACTCCAAAGTCCAAAGCCCCATTGACATAAAACAAAAAAAAAGTGGAAAGCCCTTTTCTTTTTTTTTTTTTTTTTAAAAAAAGTCCCATCATTTTTTAGCAAATGCAAAACAGTTGAAAACCGAAAAGGGTAGGAAGGAAAGCACGAATTTGTGACTGTGTGCGTCTGTTTGCAAGATGGAATCAGATACAAGTGGAGATGTATCATCAGCCAAAGCAGTTCTGCTTGGAGCGTTAGCTCCTGGTGTGAATGTCCGTACTATCTCTTTGATTCACCTCTTTCTTATGAATTTGAATCTGTTCTGCATCTTTATAAGCATTTGTGTATTAATCTATGTTTTCATTCGATTTGGTGATCGGGTTTTGATTTTCTCGTTTTTCCTATTTCAGGGCCCTACTTGGATTACTTTAAAGTTGACTTTTTTAATGATGGGTCTGTGTCTTGCTCTTATGTTAGGCTTAGCATTCTCTTCCAGCGATTCACCATTGATGCTTCATGTCACATTCCTTGTTCTCATCTCTGTCACTCTCTTCTTGCTCCTTAGCTGGTACTCTTATTCTCACCTCAAAACCCACAAATTTATTCACATAACATTGTCTTTGATGTATCTGCTATCGAATTGATACTGAAATTGTAGTTCCACTTCCTCATGTTGGGTTCCTTTTCCTTTTGCTTATACGCCTGCTCTTTCTTGTTACTCAAATAATTCTGTTGGAATGGTCTGAGGTTTTGAAAATTGACAGGGTCATATGAAAATCTCAAATATTCTTATGAAAGCTTAATTATTTGTGCATATTTTAGATACAGTTCAAAAATTGTGGTCATATAAACTATTGCAATAACACTGGTGGGGATGCCAATGGCATGAAGGAAATCATGCTCAGTAATCTTAATAGTTATAACAGCAGCAACCTTGGTGGATTGGTGCTGGTGGTGGTTGTGTGTGGACAGTAGATGGAACTGTAGTCTGTAGCATGTTTGGAAAACATATTTATTTCATAATCTTTGTAAATGGAACTAATATATCAAAGAAAGGTTTCCATTTGTGCCGCTTGATGGTCTTCATTGCACTTGTATCCATCATGTTTGTGATTTTGTCTTCATATAAAGCATTTACCTGAATTTTCATTCCCATTATCTTTCCCTGTGAGTGTTTCTTAACCGTATAGTTAAAAAGTTTAAATAAGATTTTGTTCCTATAATTTCTACCCATTTGGGTTTGGGTCCCTACAGTTTCATTTTTTGGATACGGTACCTATATTTTCACTCATTGGGTTGTGGTTGGTCCCTCATGGACCAATACCTTAATAAGTGAAAACTACAGGAACTGATCATTCGTGAAAAATAAGGATCAATACCTTAATGAGTAGAAACTGTAAGGACTAAAATCCAAATCAGTGGAAAATATAGAGACCGAAACTTTAGCAGTAGGGACCAAAACCCAAATGAGTGAAAATATAGGAACTGATATCGAAAGAAATAAACTATATGGACTAAAATCTTATTTAAGGCTAGTTAAAATTTGTCTATCAAATTGTCCTGAATTCAAAATAGTTATGCTTATGTACATGGTTATTAATATAGGGGCTGTTGATGGTATTTTGTTGATTGTTCTTAATGTTATTACAGGTCATGTGATATGGTTGGAACATCCTAACAACAAAAATAAATGTAAAACATTATAAAATAAATGAATCTTCAATTGCATCCTTTGATGAGTTTGCATTTTTTATGTTATTATTGTATTCATTCTTGTTTCTTATTTGTGCATCCCAACTTGCACAAGCATACAGAATTTGGGGAATGGTGTAAATTAAGTTTCATATTATAATTGCAAATAAAGGCATGCATTGTAATGGATTGATGATGGCATCATTCATGGAGGTCGCATTAATAATACTATATTATGTTCTGATGTGCCATTTATGTTTTAAGAGTTGTTTGAAGTTTTAGTCCTTGCATTTACTAGCTATGATTCTGATGTTCTAGTGCAAGTGCATTAGCAGGTAAAAAAATAATGCATATTTGAGGTGCCTTCATTCAAGTGAATTCATGAAGTGCATTCTTTTGCATCTAAATTATGAGATCCTTTGTCAGTTAGAGTTTGCTCTGGTTTTCCCATGCTGTACTCAATACATTTTCCCTGCAGGTTCCTTGCACAAACTGGCCTAGTCTCTGTTGAACATCAAATGCGTGAGATGGGCATGGTGCAAAATGATCATGTAGAGACAACCAGAAAGAGCAAATAACTATTTCCTTATAAACATTACAAAAGAGGACATAATATATACTTTGAGATTGGGAGAATTTATGTGGATACATAATGGAAATGTTTATGAGAATGATTTCTGATGAATTCGTTCAAAGCGGAATGGACAGCAACCGAATCTTGCAGGATTTCATGAGGAACAAACTGGCTGAAGATTTACCCTCTGTTAATGACTTTTCGCTTCCTTCTCCTTACGTTTCTCTTTATTTGGTTTCATGAGACAGAAACATGAGCAGCAGGGGAACTGCAACAAGAACTTCATTTCTTTCACGATCTGCTGTTATGGCCTAATTTGAGGATACAACGTATATAGAGCTCTAGCCTTATTGTATTATAATTATTTCATTTTTTATTCCCATCTGTTTGATGCTAATCTTTCGTCTTGCAGACAAGAAGATGCTAAGCTTCTTCCTCTTTTCCATTCCCACTGGATGCCTTATGCTCCTGCAAGTGGTTTAGATATTCTTTTCTCTCTTTTTTAAATGATTTCTCCTGTCGTACTAAACAAAACTACGGGCAGCTTTTAGATGCTATTCCACATGGAAAATTGTTTTCATTCTGGTAAGGAATACAAGGCATCATAATCATAGTAATCAAGACTACTGGGCTTGTTCTTTGGGTCATTCCAAATTTATTTTTGCTATTAGACTTTTTATTCCTTCATACCTATCCTCAATTGCTAGGAATTCATTATGGCATAGAATTCTAGCTTTTTGTTCATTAAGATTCTAATACCAAAGCTGTAAGGGCCTGACTTCTTATCATTTTATCTCGCTGTAAAAGAGGAATTGGTTAGGCTGTACTTAGGTCCCTAAGGATTTAGGATGTGAATCTAAGCCATCCATGCCATTTTTGACAGGCCATATGCGCCTTCCAACCATAGATACGGAAGACCAGCAGTAGTATATGGCCTATAGTTGTGTTATAACCTACTTGCCAATTCTCATTTGTATCCCAAAACGGACCTTCAGCACTTAATCATGTGAGGACTAGCCATGGAATTGACTTTGCTATACATATTCCCTGTTACACTCGACCACATACATTATGGAAATATTGAAGAGAAAAAAAAAACTACGCTATAACACTCTTGATTTTATTTTTTTTTAAAGATAGATTAAAAAACGATCACATGTTAATATTATAGTTAAAATCGTCATAATTATTAGATATACTGATCATTTAATTTCTAATAAACAAAACTTGAAGCCTGAAAATGACTCAATAGAATTTTTAATAATTTAGTTGAAAAGAAGATCAATGTTTAACGTTAACTAATTTTGGATTTAATGAATGAGTTAAGTAATGTATGCTTTGCAACAGTTTTTTGCACAAGAGCACTGCAGATAAAGATAACACTGTCAAGTTGCTTAACTTTATGTTGGTAAATTGACCATTGACGCCCTCATTTCTTCTATCATAAAACTTGATATATCATAAACTAAATGTTGGCTTGGCTATCGCGCAGGGTAAGTGTGGTTTTTGGCCCAAATCGATCCTGCTTGCGTCTCTCAAAATAACACCTACACTGTGTTTGAATTTTCTATTAACAGAATGGAATAAGTGATAATGGGTTAGAAAGAAAAGGGAAAGAATATAATAAAATTACTTTTTTTTTAAAAAAAAAACAAGAGAACAAAATAGAATTCTATAATTTTGTTTGTGAGTTTCATAAAAGAATGAAACAAAATATAAAATAATTAGTTTTAATTTATAAAAATTTAATTCCTTCCCTTTCACTTAAATTTTGAAAAGAATAAAAATTAAATATTTAAAATGAAGAGATTATAGTTTTCTTGAGTTCTTTTTTTTATCCATTTTTAAATTCTCAAACAAAAAAATACATTCTCTTTTTTTTTTAATTTCTTTTCCATTCGCTTCATTACCTATTTTCTAAATACAATAATCTATTTTTACTTACTTCGTGATTTTTATAAATAAAAGCTCAAATCTACCCTTTAAGAAAAACATAGAACTCTCACTTTAAACACTTTACCTACACTTACAAATATTTTAAAGATAGATTTATATAATAATCAATCACAAATATGAATTTAATCCATCATTTCATATAAATTAAAATATATGTTCATTATAAGGGTAAAATTAGTGAAGACTAATTACATTTTGCAAAGAGATATTATTTAATGTGAATAATAGTTAACTTTATTATTAACTTAGGTATGATGCTTATTTAGATGAGGGGTGCAAGTTGGGATAAGGTGAATTAACCTCAAAACTGCACTTATCCCCGCCCTACAATACTATTTCACCATGGTTAGTCCCACCTCACACAGCGGGTGGGTTTTCAATTTGTCTCATGTGTAGTGGGATAGGTTGGGATAAGATTAACAAGCCTAACTAAATGTAGGATAATCTTATAGAATGACAAAATTGAAGAATTATATAATTAATATTGTCTTACTACAAGTATTTAAAAATAAACCATTTCACAGTTGTATCATTTCTAACTTCACCCTTCCTATGAGTATTCCATTCTAGAGTAATAATAAACATATTTTGGAATAGTGTTTATGAGTTTAAGCCTTTTAGGCATCATTATAGTTAAGCAAACCTTGGTTCAACAAAATAATATTTATCTCTTAGTTATAGCTAACATTGTTTTCAATTTGTAATTCTCTTCGATAAGCTATATCCAGCTGTCCTATAGTTTTATGAAATTATATTTATTTTTCTTTTAATTTAAATTACACTTACTCTTTCTTATGTATATTTTCCACTTGTATGAAAATTGTACGAAAAACACTAAAAATGTATAAAAAATAATTCCAAGATCAAAGTAAGATAATTTATTTATATAATTTTTAAACTTAAAAGAGAAATTAATATAACTTCATTAAATATAAAAAAAGACCATTAATATAATTAAATATATGTCAATATTGTGGTTCACCCAATATATACAAGAAAAACTGGCTCGATGCCAAGCGTTAAATTGGTTGGCTAATTTTTGGGAATTGGCTTAGTCGGTAAAGATGGAAGTATTTTGGTTGAAAATGTTTAGATTGTGTTTGGAATGAATAAAAATTTAAAATAAATTGATTTAATTTGATTTAAAAATTAAATTTTGTGTTTGAAATTTTAAAAAAATTGAATTAATATAAAAATCAAATTTTATATTTAAAATTTATTAAAATAAAAATTAATTTAATTTGATTTTATTATTTTATATTTTAACATTTACGAGAGGTAATTAGAGATAATTATTAAATGTAAAATAATCTTTTATTTCAAACTAAATCAAATTATAATAAATTTATTAAATTTGATGAAATTATTAAAATAAAAAAAATAAAATTCATAAAATTTTAAAAATCAAATTATTTTTTATTTTTTAATCTTCTAAACATAATTTACAAATCAAATTATTATTTTTTTTTACATTTGAAACACACTCTTAAGTTTTAATTGTTGTTGTTAATGTAGATGATCTATATATTATTATAAATTCTTATTTAAAATTGTGACATAACTTCACATTGGAATAAAATAGTCTCTTATTCTCCTAAAATGTTTTCGGCAAGAAAAGACAATTTTTTTTATGAAAATGTTAAATTCAGTTTTTAAAAAATCAACTTGACATTTTTTCAATTATGTAAAAAGGAGAAATGAAAAAAATGTTAAGAGTATTGTTAGATTATTTATTTAACAATATTTAATATTTTGCATCGTAATGAAAAGAAAAAAAAATGTTTATTTATAGAAAATAATAATAATAGAATGACATGGCGGTGAAAAAGCGAATTGTTGAGAGAGCAAAGGGATAAAAACAGGTGGCGATCATTAGTGGGTCCAACTGAGTCCGTACATCCATGCCGTATCATCCTCATCCCGCCTTCACGCAATATATGCATCCGTGTCGTAAACTGTTTGGACTTATCTAAACTTAAATATAAACGAAAAATTGTAAATACTTTAAACACTTTTTAATTTAATGAATTTTTGTTATGATTAATTTAAATGTACTGCTAGTAAAAAAATCTTTTTATATTATCATTTATTTATATATTATTATGTTATAAAAAAATTTAATTATCATAATAATTATTTTTAAAATTACATATGTAATAATAGTAGCAGAGTCAAACTTCAAAAATTAGAAAAGTACTAATATTTTTTATAAGATGTTATTTCTATCATTTAAATAATAAAATGATTAATTTTAAGATGTAAATCAATATTTTCCTGAAGATTTTTAAGTTTATTTTAATTCTTTATTACTTTAATTAAGAGAATTTTAGTGTTCATCATAAAAAAATTACTTATTTTTTAAAATAAATTTATTCATAGTGACATATCTTATTAAATAATTATAATTAATTTTATATTGTTCCATCAATTTATCTAAAAAGTTATAACTACAATACTTGAAATCTTCAATAAAACTACATTATGTAAGTTATGGAAGTAAGAAGTATAAGTACTAAAGGCATAAAAATAATAATAATTAAAAATTTCTAAATACCAATCTCATAAAAGATATCATCAAAGGAAAAATAGAGAACAAAATAACAATAATTATAAACATGTTACATAAAGTTCAGAAAAGTAATAAAGACAAACTAAAAAGAACAATAACTATACAATAAATTAAAAAGTTTCATCACTTTCTTAAAACTAAATTAGAATCTATATGCTAAAAAATATTAAAATTAAGAATGAAAAACTAAATGAGTACTTATGACTAAGGAGAAGGAAGACTTTGATTGATTGGAGAAAGAGAGGGCATAGAGAGTAATATTTTTTCCCATAAAACACTAAAATCTTTTAACTTTTGCAATACTTCTATTCTTTTTTTTTTTTTCAGTTTCAAGGAGAGCATGTGCTACCCTTTAAATGTATGTGACTTTGTTATTATGTGATATTATATAATTAATTAGTGATATTATTTTTTTTACATTAATAATATATTAAAATTAATTTATTATTATTATTATTCATATTTTTTACTTATAATTAAAAAATATAAATCGAGAAGTATGTGATAAGTATCGAAACATTAATAATTATAATAATTGTTAATAAAAAATAAATAATTTTAAATTTTTTAAAATAAAAATACACAAATAATAAATAATAGAATTTAATCTCTTAATATTTTCAAGAACTAATATATTTTATTTTTTTATATATACATTTTATACTCTCAAATGCATTATCACTGTAGAACGTTTAGATTCAAAGTGTAACAACACCTCTGTTCGAACAATGTGTTGTGTTGGTTCGCCGAGGGAGCAGGGGGGCCCCACCTTGTTTGGTATATATATATATATATAGCGAAAGCGAAGTAACGCATCGCACTCACGCACTGAACACACTGTCTTAACCCTTAAAACCTATATTTGTTTGTTTCTTCCTTTTCTTTCGGCACTCTTTTGCATGGCACTGTGACACTGTCACTTGCCGCTTAGACCTTAGTTTAGCTCCCTCTTTATTCATTCATTCGTGCGTTTCAACTCAAACTCAAACTCAATTGTGCTTTTATTTATTTATTTATTTATTTATTTATTTTCTGCTCTCTCTCTCTCTCTTTTTCATCATCTCATCGTTCTTCTTCTGTGCTTTTTTGTGGAAGGAAATGAAGCAGTAACCAGAAAGTACTGTAGAGGTAGCTTAGGCTTAGGCTAGCTTTTGTTTTGAATTGATTGGGTAATCTAATCGTGATGGCCTCAACTACTGATCACTGGGAGTGGGACGCTGAAAAATTGTGCGCCTAATAATCTATTTTATTTTCTCCATTTCTCTTCTTTTCACTTTAATCAATGCTTAATTTTGGATTTTGGTTTTAATTTTGTAGACTTCGACTGTATTTGCATGATTATATGATCAAAAGGGGAATGCATAATACCGCTGAGATTTTCAAGAACGAAGCCCAAGTCAGCTGCAACAGTCCCGTTGGTATGAAATGAACCTCCTTTATTACTCCTACGCACAGTCACATAGAGACAGATACTCAGAGAGAGAGAGAGAGAGAGAGAGAGATGCTCTTTCAATTTGTTATGCTTTATATATATATATATATAAATCGTCACAAGCAGTTGAGATTATCTATGGCCACCATCATCTTATACTACTATTCATTTTGATTCAAATAAGCTTTCTGTCACCGAGGGTTAGCTCGACTAATAGGATCAAACTACATTGGCTAAAAGGTTCAGTTTAATTCTTTATGATTATTGGTTGATATGTCATCTGAATTACCACCATAAGCCAAGGTGAATCTTAGAATAAGACAACTCTCTCTTTTTTCTTTTTTCTTTTTTTTGTCATAGATAATTGAACCAAAAAATTCTTGAGATTTCAATCGATAAGTAATTTTTTAACACATATACGAGAGAGAGGGAAGAGTGAAGGTGAGATTTGATCACAAGTCTTTGTATTTATCTGCAGAGGACTTCATCAACTGACACCTTCCTCTTCTCCTAAACTTTTATTAATGAATAATATAATAATAATAATAAATTAATAATTATTAATATTAATAATAAGCTTGTATTTTTAGGTCTCGAAGGTGGTGATATCTACGGCATGCAGATCTTGTACACCTTCATTTTTTTTTCTTTTTTCTTTTTTGCACATTGCAGTGATTGATGGGCTTGCCCGGGAATATTAATACTTTGCATAATGAACTTAGTATTCATGTACTTCAGTTAATATTCTAAATTCTGCTGGAAATTGATTGACTTAGTTTTGATGTACTCAGCTCAGTTAGTGTTCTAAATCTTGCTGGAAATTGATTAATTGGGTACAGACATGAAATTTCTGTTTACAGTGATTGATTCTCCAGATGGCTTCCTGCATGAATGGTGGTCTATTTTCTATGAGGTATATACCTCTAGGCAAGTGAAGGATCAGGAGACAGGGCCAGAATCCTCTAGTAAGGTGGTAAGTGGTAACTAAATGATAAATTAGGTCTTATTTTGGGTTGTCAGATGGTGCGTCCTAGTCATACATTTGTCAATTTTCAGGTCCCAAAAATGACAGATAATGCAAGGAATAATACCCCTCCTAGGATCTCTCAAATATCAATGAGTGACCAGAGACCTAAACAATTTCAAGTCAGCTCCAGCTTTAACCAGATGATGGCACGACCAGCTGCTTGTCTAATACCTTCGACAGTTTACAATAAAGAGCATCTTGGACATCTGGCCAAAGATGTTGAACCAAGTTTGCATGATCTTTTCAAAGCAAATAACCTGAAGTTCTTTGCAGGACCTAGTTCAAAGTAATGTACAGATGTGTTTTTTAATTTTAATGTGTATCTTTTTGTGATTTTTGCTTTCACACTCATGCAGTTCCTTATGCCTCTCACCCATAAGCGAGTTTGCAGTATCACCTTTCACACATGAAATAGTTTACATAAGGTTATTTTGATCTATAGTGACACTACAGCTGTGCTACTTCATCCTTCGTATTCATACTGCCTTGTTCACTTATATATAAAACTTTAAAATGTTAGCTCTGATAAAAAAAAATCCTGTTAAATTGAAGGGAGTACATTCTTGATTGTTGTTACTGTTAAATTGGTTTTACATAGTGATGAAACACCCTTCACTGTTTTTCTTTAGATAATTCGTTTTACTATTCCCTTTATTCTTTTCAGTCATCCACTGCAAGATGTAGGCAAGCAGGCCCAGAAGCAAGTCTTTAAGGTATGGTCCATTTCACCAACATATAATAATCAGAATTGCAAACTTAGTGCATGACTGCATGGCATAACAGATCTATTTTATTGATATTTGCAGGGTAGTGGAATTGGCATTTGCGTGGGGAGGGATGTACCTAGGGACCCTCTGGATGTAGTACAAAGAACAATGCAGCCTTTAGATGTGCCTCATGAAACAAGTTTGCCTTGAACCTATTTTCCTAGTTCTTGCAATTTTTCCCTTTTGCTCTGGAGTCTGGAAGGTCTTGCTGTTTATCATATCCTAGTTTCTTCATTTTCTAGTTTTTCAATTGTGGAGAGCTTTGCATTCTGATATAATATGAAACTATATGCGCTTTGTCTTTGTTACTCTTATTTTGTTTAAAAAGATACAAATATAGCATCCCACTTTTTGCCTCATTCTTAGTTTGATGATCTCTTGAAGAAACCCTCTGGTATTTTCACAGAAGTCATTACCTCCACTTTTATGTTAATTCTATAAAGTTCACTTTGGAGTGTTTTTCTTTAATCCTGTTTTTTCTTAATCAAATGTATACCAGTGAAGATGGTGCCATAAAGTTTTTATGTTGCACACTTGCCCACATATTGTCTTATATTTCCATTGATCCTACAATTCAGTTTTGTTGAAGAAAGCTGGGAAAAATGGTGTACTAAATCACTAAAATTGACATTTTAGTATCATGTTTCCCATATAGATGTAAATAACAAAATTCATATTCAATTTTATATGAACAGATTTTTTTCCTTAGCTGATTAGTGCATGATATAATCTGTTTTGAGATCTTAATGGTTAGTTTTCTTTGCAGAAACCAATGAAGCTCTCAATCTAGTGCCACTAAATGGATGGCCAGTAAATGTTGGTGATGGAGTATGATTGTAGAATCTTTTGAACAAAAATCCTATTTGTATTCAGTTTTTCTATAAACTTCCATTAAAGTGTATATATAAGTTCGTAGTTGATATTATCTCATTTATCAACTGGAAATTGACCAAGATCTCCGGGGTCTGCAGAACCAGGCACTAACTTCACTTCTGCAAGCTCCAAACTATAGGCAGCAGTCTCAAGTGTTGAAAACACAAAATCAGGAAGCAGTTCCTGCTCAAGTACTTGCATGCACTGCTAAAAGTCAGACTTCTACAGTTCCTGGAAACTCTACCAAATGTAACAACAGTCAATATCTGAAGATTCGCAAGACTGAATCAAGTAATAAGGATAGGCAGGTTTGTGGATTTGTTTCCCATTGGTTGATATTCCAGAAGACATATTTTTCTTATTTGGATTTCAAAGAAACTTAAATTCTGATATACTGGGTGTAAATCTTGGAACAAAATGAAGTATCATGCAAGGAGAGCATAGTTCACAATCTTTTCTCTTTGATGGTAAAGATTGGTTGCTAATTTTGAACTCATAGGATTCAGAAGTTTTAAATACAAGGGGAAGTCAACATGATGAATTAACATACAAGGGGAGAAGACAATAAGATTTCTCAGTGAAGTATGGTTGGAAGAAAAACTTCTCTAAGACACTTTTAGGAGTATTAATTAAAACCAAGTATGCTTCCAGGATGGCAACTCTGTACGAAAGGAAATTAAAGTAGATGAAGATGACTGCAAGTCTGTGTTATTTCTTCATTACATGTGAAAAGAATTTAACCACACAAAAATCGAAAAGGGAAAAATAAAAAACCAGTGTAAAGGTCTTTGACTTGGACAGTATGGTTCTCATGAAGATCCTTCGTATTTGACATAATGGGTGTCCTATGATTTCATTTCCCTCTTCTTAGAATAAGCCAGAGTTTGTCACTATTAGTTGAAGCTAGTGATGAATGTTTTCATCCCATTCAAGCTTATATATACATACTGATGGTTAAAATGATCTAAAACATTTCACATGAATCTATTTTTTCAGTTATTGTATATTTCCTTCTTAACAAGCTGATTTCATGAGATACAGATGATGGACCAATTGACTAGAACTGTAGAAAATCAACACCAGCAGGATCAGCAACAGCAGACGCAGTCCCAGAATGATGAGGTATGGTATTCAATATTTTAAAATTCCAAATTGCTGCACTTTACCTTATTGGTGACAGTAAAAAAATTCTTGTGCGTATATTTCTGAAATATATTTGTACCTATTCTCAATCAGAAGAGCAGAAAGAGAAAGAAAACAGTATCCTTAAGACCTGGAGAAGGTGCCCTGGTAGGTTGTCATAAACCTTCAAAGAAAATCCTGGAAATCTTTTCATTCCTACCCGCAATTTGAGGCCATTACCATTGTTGTTAATTCAATTTTTTTTTATTAAGTGCATGTCAATTGGATTCCTACCTTCTAATTTTTGTTCTTTCTATGGAATACAAACAATAGGACTGTGTGGATGCAGCAGATAAAAAACCTGTAGATGAAAATGTGGAGTCTTTCCTGTCTTTTGAAAATGAACATGCTGATCATAGAATAGTGCCTTTCAGCAATCTGAAACGTATTTCAACTACATGCAGTAGAAATGAAAATAAAGGTAATATCTCCATGGCTGCAAGGATAAAAATACTGTGTCTTAATGCAATCTGTGCATTAAACCAGTGGATCATATTGATGATAATTTAGTACTGATTTATAGACACACCAGATAGTGATGTGAGGCCTTAGCAAGGATTTTTTTACCTTACTATCATTTTAAGTTTTCCTAGCAATGAAGCTTGTGGCATAGTTCCAGTGGATTTTATATGGTTAGAGTGCCAGAAACCTCTATGCAGGGTTGAAATCAACTATCATAATTTGTTAGTTTGATTCCACATGTACTTTTTTGTTTTAAAATATACCACAAAGCTGCTAGTTGTATATGCAAATTCTCTGTTCATCCACACCTCTAGTAATCATCTCAAGATCTTCCGCACACATATTCTCCGTTTTGATCCTTCTGTTTTTTTTTGGAGCCTCTAGGGTGTGCATACAAGTAGAGGTTGAAATTATCAAAACTAATGATATATTATTCTGTGACCCTATATCTGCTTCTTCTTCTTGAGAATACAAATACTTGACAAAGAAACACTGGGGGAAAGAAAATGTCGTCGAAACTCGTTTCTTTTGTTCAGTACTTATTTGATGATACATTTCAACTTGTTGGCTCCAAATCCCTCTAAAAGATTTAGGAAGTAATAATTTGTGAAGGAAATCTAATCACATAGAAGATTTATATAAGCAATACCAATATCTTGGGTTCATAAGTGACAATACACAGCAATGTGGTTGATCCTTAATTTAAAAGATCAATAACAGTACTTGACCTTTATGGAGAGGTGGTCTCAGATTTTTGCTTCTTCTTCTCTGTATCTCATGTTCCACTACTCTGGCATACTTTGATTACGATTGCACTACAACGTTAATATTGATAGATACTAGATAGAGATGGCAACCTCAGTAATGAAATTGAAATATAATTAAGTAAAATATAATGAATTCAATACGGTGAAAAGGTAATTTTGGCAATTATATTGATTAAATGTTTATTCTAATTTCTAACACAAGGAGTTCCTACTATTTGGTAGGTTTTTCATTCGAAGAGGTTGGTTGCCTTCACTCAAGCAAAAGCAAGGTTTTGTCTAGCCATTTTTCATCAGATGGAAAGATTTTGGCAAGTGCTGGACATGAGAAGAAGGTGATTCAATGTGATCATTTTCAAATTTTAGTTTAGTTTATCCATTCTGAATCATTGCCTAGGTGTTTTCCTTGTGTTCAAAACTTATTGTAGTTTATGACAGGTTTTCATTTGGAACATGGAAACTTTTGATTGTGTTACTACTGCAGAAGCACATTCACTTCTTGTTACAGATGTTCGGTTTAGACCAGGTTCAACTATATTTGCAACATCTTCCTTTGATAGATCTGTAAGACTATGGGATGCAGCCAGAGTAAGCTGTTACTTATCACTTTCTTCTTGTCTTAGTTGTCTTTATGTATATTTCATAACTACCATGTTGTATATAGAATATGGATCATCTCCATCCTCCCCTCTGCTCCCTTTTGCTTTTCTTTCCTGTTTCATTTTCATTCACTTTCTCCTTCCGTTATATTTTGAGGCCAATTTAATATTGGACTAATTAATTTGTGTTTTGTGTTTCATGATATAGCCAACCAGAAATTTGTCCAAACTTATTGGGCATGCTGAACAAGTAATGTCATTGGACTTCCACCCCAGAAAGGTGGACCTTCTTTGCTCGTGCGATAGCAATGATGTAATTCGATTGTGGAATGTCAATCAATGTGCTTGCATGCATATCACTAAGGTCAGTTTTACACAACCCTTTTGCTTTTGGAAAGATAGTATTAGTCAGTGTGTTCAATTGTCTTGGTCAGTGCTAAATCATGGTGTTGAATTTTGTCCAAGAAGTTGAGCTTTGCCAAACTGCATATTGAATATTTTCATTAATAAATGATCTTAATTCTTCACACTTAACATTCTTTATTGTTTTTTCATAGCATTAATTAAATCACTAACTTCATGTGTTTGTGATATGAAAAAGCATGCGATTGGACTGCATACATTATTAGAACATTGTGATATTCTTTTATCTAGAATTGAAGTACTCATTCATATGTTCAGACACTTGCTATAAAAATAGGAAGCCAATTATCAAATAATGATAATAATGTATTGCAGGGAGGTAGTAAACAAGTCAGATTCCAGCCTCATTTTGGGAAGTTTTTGGCTACTGCTACAGGAAATAATGTCAATATAGTTGATGTTGAGACTAATAGCCTTGTGTACCATCTAAAGGTAGAGCTTCGAGGTTAACTCATGCCTATTTTAATGTAACTCATACTTCCACTTAAGCGGTTAAAATTTGGGTTTTACAACATATATCATGATTGAATTTCATTTCCTTCTAGGGACATGTTAAAGATGTTCTTTCCATTTGTTGGGATAGAAGTGGAAACTATATTGCCTCTGTCAGTGAAGATAGTGCACGTGTCTGGTCTGCTGTTTCAGACGGAAAATGCATAAATGAATTGCATTCAAATGGGAACAAGTTTCAATCCTGCATATTTCATCCAGGATATCTTAACCTCTTAATTATTGGTGGCTATCAGGTAAACTCTTCGTCCAGTATGTGATTGATATTTTTGCCGGTACCCTTCTATATATTCCTAATAAAGTTACAATGACTACACCTTTTCTTTTTTAACTCTTTTTTTTTTTTTGGGGGGGGGGGTGGGTGGGTACTGAGAGACTAAGTACACCTTGTGTATAAGCAGTTAAGCACCAACTTCCTGAATGAATACATTTGTTACGTTTTCAAGTCTCTTGTTTTGATAACTGGATTACTTTGAAAATGAACAATCATTTATGCTTTAGTATTTGCATATATGAAGTAGTTATAGATCCATATCGCCTCAATGTTACATGCTGCTGACGATCATGTTAGCAGACAAAAATCTAGCTTTGCTTGTTCTGTTAACTAACTCTTTCGCATAAGTAGAAACTCAATACCTTCTAATGAGACAAATTTTTCTACAATTTATTGCAGTCCCTGGAATTGTGGAGTCCAACCGAAAGCAGTAAAACGTGGACCGTTCCTGCACACAAGGGATTAATTGCTGGGCTAGCAGATTCACCCGAAGATGAATTGATTGCCTCAGCTAGCCATGATCATTGCGTAAAACTATGGAAATGACGATTCGAGTGCATATTTCTGTGCCAGGGTGTATACTTTTGGGGGCTTATGTTTGACAGGATTTCCTTTCCTGCTACATTTTTTGGGATTGATTAGATATTCTATAGATAAAGGTAAAACATATAATCTTACAGAGGAAAAAAGTACAATACCTATGTATTTGTACAGTGTGCTGCAGACTGAGCCGACCTTCTATAATGCACAAATGTTAGAAACTTATGTGGCTTTGTTTCCCACTGGGAAACTGGAAATTTCATTAAACTGCACTACTGCGTATGGATGCTGCTTCAGATGCTGGAGTTTTTCTAAAGGGCTTTGAGTGTCATATAGAGACTCCGTTTGACATGGAAAGATTTCCAAATTAAAACAAGTTCACAGTTTGGCTAAAGTCTTAACTTTTGTAGCCTCTGAAAGTAGTACATCAATTCAATTGTTACATAGTTGAGTCCTGAACTATGCTAAAAGCAAGCAAAAAAATTGAACCACCATAACTAAAAGCAGACAGGCAGGTTATGAATATCTTCAATTTTGATACAAGTTGAACAAGTAGATTTTTGAAGAAATTTTTACTTCTAGAAAACTTCCAACAAAAATTGACCATTTCTTCACTTTGTTACCAAGAGAGGGACGAGTTCCATTTATATCACAAAGATTGATGTATAAAATTCACATAGGCTTGAGAAATTCCATCATTTCCATAGTTCTTCCATTGGGATCCCGCGCTCCTCAGCAACCTCACGGAACTGCTTCATTTTCTGCACAGCAACAACCGTTGCCCTGGCATTGTTGAGTGCATTATTACTCCCTAGTTGCTTTCCCAAAGCGTTCTCAACGCCTGCCATTTCTAGAACAATTCTTACAGCCCCACCTGCAATGACTCCAGTACCAGGAGAAGCAGGTCTAAGCATCACCTTTGCTGCTCCATAATCTCCGTCAGATCTGAATAAACATTTTACATGACAAAATTGGTAGCGGCTATCTAAAATAAGAATAATTTATAATTTTCAAAACTTAATTCTTATGTAAATAATATGCTAGCCTCCTAGAAAATGAGGCTAAGCAATCTGGATAGTGAATGTCATAGTCATTGACAGGCTTCTATATTCTGAAATGAAGGTTTCAACTCTCATTAGGAAGGACCTCAACTTTCAAATTACTGTTTGAGTTAGGGAACTATCGTAACAAAGTTTCTTTGACCACTATAAGATGCTTATTCACTCCTTGGTAATCAAGGATTGGAAGGAGAACAAAACTTATCACATTGTCCAAATAGAAATTCTAGTGCATCCTTACCAAAACAGAACACTCCTATTCCTATATATACTCATTAAAGCATAGCATTGAGATAAACAATATAAGAGAGAGGGAGTTGAGGAAGCATATAATATAATATAATATAATAATAATATACCTATGTGGGAAAGTCAAGTACTTGGTCATAGGGACAGTGATGATATTCCTCCTTGCATTGACAGCAGACTTCTGAACAGCAGCTATAACCTCCTTGGCCTTGCCAACTCCAACACCCACTTGGCCTTTCTTGTCACCGACCACCACCACCGCCCTGAACCGCAATTGCTTCCCTCCTTTGACCACCTTGGTCACCCTTCTCACCTGCACCACCCTTTCTTCAAACCCATCCCTCACCTTCTCCTTCTTCGCTGTTGAACCAAACCCACTATCCTTCTTCACCTTAGAGTCCATCACGTACACATCATTTCCCAGAACGCTGACGCCACTGTATGCAGGACCGTACAGCTCCTCGTACGCCGCCGCTATTTCATCTTCGGTCTCCAAAGGGCCATCGTCAATGGAGGCAGGGGCAACGAACCCTTCTGGGACTTCTGGGGGGTTGAAAGCAACGTCTTCTTCAGGGTTCACGTTGTCGAAGAAGGTGGTGTCGATGTCGTCGGAGGATTTAGCTTTGGTGGTGGTGAAAGTGAAAGAGAGCAATGGTTGTGGGGTAAGGAGAGAGAAGGTAAAATTGGTAGTAGTGGGGAAGAGAGAGAAGCGGGAAGAGGTGTGAGTGTGAAGGGAGAGAGAGGAAAGGGAACAAGGAGTGAGAGGTGCAGCCATTGGAGGGATAGGCTTATCCTCAACCCAACGATGGGTCAATACTCAATACTCAATTCTCAGCAGCACCACCACTTTTGGAATTTGGGAGGAGGAGAAATTCTTGGTTTGTCACTGGTTACCGCGTTATTGTGAATAATTTTTTGAAGATAAAGATTGTAAGTAATTTATGAAGCACATGTACGAATACTGACACGATGTATGATACGAATACGAATCTGAATATAAAAATATATAAAATTTAAAATATTATAAGATACGACATAATTAATATATATATATATATAAATAAAAGTAAATTAAAAATTGATTTATATATTTAAAATTGTAAAATTTAATAAAAAAATTTATAATTTATTAATATTTTTTTATAATTTATAATATCTTAATATATATTATATATGTATCAATATTTATTATTTAATAAATTTTTTTAAAAATATAAAGTATAATTTTTATTGACATATTTTTTAAAAAATTTTTAAACTAATTTTTATTAATAAAATTAATTATGTATAAATATATGTGCATTTAAAAAAAATAACTAGAGAAAATATTGATATGAGATAAATTTCGGTGACGACGAAGTGAACGACTTGGTACGAGAAATGTAGAAAGACAAATAGAAATAATAATGTGTGAAAAGATAAAACTTAAAATACTGATATGCGAAAATAGTAACTTAAGACGTCAGTTATGTGATTGAACTTGAGTGAGTTACGTACTTACTAATTGAACGTTAGTCATATAAACTATTTTTTCTTAAATATATTAATCGATCGTGTCCAAACTGTGTCCTAGACATGTTTAAATATATCCAAGACGTATCAAAACTTATTTGAGACGTGTCCAAATTAAAAATAATAATCTTTTTAATCGAATACATTCTAAACACGCACGCACACACGCGTATGTCGTGCAAAGTCTCTATATGCGTTATGTCTCTGACGACACGCATTTAACATACAAACACACTTTAAAAATGGTGTATTCGTGCTTTATAGTAAGTAATATATCTTTTTAATATTTATTTTATTATATTTATTTTATATATTTAAAAGCATTATTAAGAAAAAAAATTAATAATATTTATTTTTAAATTAATAATAAATAAATATTAAAAAAATATTTAAATAAATATATTATTAATTTTAAAAAAATTGATGTATTTATAGTATATATCACACAACTTCACATTTATTCGATATTAAATGTTGTAGGCACTGTCTCATTCAACCTCACAACTTTCGCAGTCACTAACTACCCAAAATTCTCTCTCGGGTGGAGTGGAGTGCGGTGCTCACCATGCAGTTCATCAGGTGGAGTTTTATAAGAAAAAATGGATAACTTCTTTTAAAGTGTATTTATCTTTAATTGATGAAGATTATGATGTACTTTAAAGATTTATACACTTTTATATTTTTAGTTTAATACAATTTTTTTTTTATAAATTTACTTTAGAAGAAATATTTTTAAGAAAAAATAATTTTTTAGATAGCAGATTATTTTAATGTTAATTATGCTTAATATATATAGTGTTTTGAAGGCATAATAATAATATAAGAAGAATACTTTTATATATAATGTGTATAATCTCTCAACATTAAAAATAAAACAGTTTTTTTTTATGAAATACAGCTAACAATTTGTCGTGTCATCTAATTTTCAGAAAAAAGAAAGATAAAACAGTTTTTTCTCATTATAAAATGTATACGAAAATCTAAACATAATATGATTGTCGTGTACATAAGAACTTATAAGATTAATTTTAAGAATAAAAAAGATCACATGTTAATTGCAAATCAATATATATAATCACCTTCCATATCTCAATGTATATTGGTATCTATATTTTATAAATTTATCATGTATCCACTTTAAGTTTTTCTTATGATTCATATCATTTAAATCTATATTATTAATTAATATAAAAATAATATTTCCCAAAAATAATGCTATAAACAATCTTTATTTGAATTTATGTATAATTTATTGATTTAACATGTGTATTGAAGACAAAATATTTAGTTTCTTAATATTTATAAAATAGTACGAGCAATTTAAAATATACAACAAAGACAACTAAAATTATACAAAGGATGTTAGAGTTAAAAGCAGCAGTATCACATAGCAGTATCACATAGCAGTTCAACTAGCAGCCCAACTTGCAGTTCAGCCCATTATCCATCTTCTAATAGTTAGTTAGTTACAATTATTAGTTAGGTTGATGTTAAAGTTAGTTAGTTGATTATTTAATTAACTGATTCAATGTATATATAAATACTGAGATCACACGTAAATAAGATAACAATGCAATTTCAATCTTCCCTTCAGAATACTCATTCTCTACTTCATTTCTCTCTGATTCTGTTTCTTATCATGGTATCAGTTTGAGATCTTTGCTGCGTAAATCCTTTCAATTGGTAATCGTTCAATTTTTTAGTTTCTTTCATTGTTCTTAATTCAATTCTTTTTCATCAAATCCTTCTTGTTCTTCAATTCTTGCATTAAAAAATCTTTGTTTCTTTCAATTTTTCCATCTGTTTCTATATTTTGATTCTGTATTTGTCACTTCTATATCATGACAAATGTAAATCTAGCTACAAATCCAATTTTAGATCCTACTAGCCCATTCTTTTTGCTTCCAAATGAAAATCTAGGAGCTGTTTTGGTTCCAAATGTGCTTTTTGGAAACAATTACCATAGCTGGTCAAGGGCCATGCAAATGACATTGTTTTCCAAAAATAAATTCCAATTTGTTGATGGTTCTTTACCGAAACCAATTGCTACTGATCCATTGAAAGGCGCATGGGATCGATGCAACACTCTTGTGCTATCCTGGATAATTCATTCTTTGAATGACACAATTGCTCAAAGCATCTTATGGATGAACTCAGCTGCAGATGTTTGGAATGATCTCAAAGAGAGATATTATCAAGGTGACATTTTTTGTATCTTAGAAATTCAAGAAGAATTGTATGCTTTTAAATAAGGTGAAATGTCTATCATTACCTATTTCACTCAAATGAAAAGTCTTTGGGAAGAGCTAGAGAATTTCAGACCAATTCCCGTTTGTTCATGTCAAATTCCATGTGTTTGTAATCTTGTTCCCTTCATTAAGTCATATAGACAACATGATTATGTGATTAGATTTCTAAGGGGGCTTAATGAACAGTATGCTAGTGTTAGATCCCAAATTATGTTGATGGATCCTCTATCTACCATAAATAAAGTTTTCTCATTACTGGTTCAACAAGAAAGGCAGCTGACCAATTTTTTTGAAGAACCTAGGATTCTAGCCAATACTATGGAAGATCACTCAGGTTCTACACATTCCTTCAGAGGAAGAGGTAGGAGTAGAGGAAATAGAGGAGGATATTCTAGTTCAGCAGGCAGAACTTATGGAGGTAGAAATGGTCATATAAAAATTTGTAGCTACTGTGATAGGATAGGTCATACAGTGGACATGTGTTACAAAAAGCATAGGTTTCCACCCAATTATAAACCTCGGAATGCCACAGTCAATCACTTTGTTGTAGATGACACATATGAAGAAAATGTTGAAGTATATGAAGGTCTTGCCTGAATAGAAGCAAAATCTTGAAGATTCTAAGCTTTCTTTTACTCCAAAACAGCACAATGCCTTGTTAACTTTGCTCCAACAGTCTGGTATGAATCAGTCAACCCATATTACCAATCAAATCACTACCAATAACACTAATTCTCACCAACATCAGTCAGATTTGGTAGGTATATCATACATTTTTAATTGTCAAACTAACTCAGTTACATGGATACTTGATACAGGAGCATCAGATCATGTTTGTTCATCCTTATCATTATTCCATTGTTACAAGAAAATTAAACCACTCCCTATCAAATTACCAGATGGTGATCAAGTGACCACAGACATATCAGGAACTGTTTGTTTTTCAGATTCTTTCTATTTGATAGATGTATTGTGCATCCCTAGCTTTCAGTTTCATCTGATTTCAATTTCTAAACTTACTGCATCTTTACACTACCAACTCACTTTTTCTAACCTTACCTGTAAAGTTCAGGACTTGCATACATTGAAGATGATTGGTACAGCTGAGGCAAGATCTGGTCTATATGCATTGATTTCCCCTGTATCTACCTCAAGACATTCTGGTTCTATTAATATCATGTACAATTCTTGTGCTAATCTTTGGCATCTTAGACTAGGACATCCTTTTATAGCAAAATTAGCTTCCCTAAAGCAACTTTTCCCATTTGTTGATTGTACAAAAGTTGATTCTCCCTGTGATATCTATCATGTTGCAAAACAAAAAAGATTGCCATTTTCAATTAGTATTAGTAAATCTGCACATGTGTTTGATCTCATTCATATTGATATTTGGGGACCTATTTCTTTTCCTTCTATATTTGGTCATCGATATTTTTTAACTATTGTTGATGACAAATCTAGATATACTTGGTTATATTTCATGAAACTGAAGTCAGAAGCCTCTATTCATATTCAATCTTTTGTTGTTATGATAGAAACACAATTTAATATCAAAATCAAGCAAGTCAGATCAGATAATGGACCTGAGTTACATCTATCTCAGTTTTATGCTAGTAAATGAATACTATATCAAACTAGTTATGTAGAGACACCACAACAAAATGGAATTGTTGAGAAAAAGCATCAACATATTCTTAGTATTGTTAGAGCACTCATTTTTCAGTCAAACATTCCTACATGTTTCTGGAATTTTGTTGTTGCTTACTCAGTCCATCTCATAAATTGACTTCCATCTCCTTTCTTATCCAATCAGTGTCCTTATCAACTTCTTTTTAAACAACTGCCTGATCTAACAGACTTGAAAGTGTTTGGTTCTCTTTATTTTGCATCCACTCTTACCTCTCACAGAAAGAAGTTGGATCCTTGAGCAAAAAAATGTATTTTTTTGGGGTTTAAGTCTAGTACTAAAGGCTTTCTATTACTTGACTTCCACACTAGAGAAATTTTTATTTCTAGAAATGTTGTTTTTCATGAACTTGTTTTTCCTTATCATGCTTCTGTTTCTTCTTCTTATTCTGAAAATCACTTTCCTTCACCCTATTTTGTTATTTCTCCCCCTGACAATTCTATAGATTTTTTTTTTCCATTTCCATTCCTTCATTATCACCATCTCAGCAATCCAGTCATGTTCATCCATCATCACCAGCCCCTTTGCCTTTGTCACCAACAAGTCCACTTCTGAGTATTCCAACCTCTTCTACTGATCCATCCTCCATATCTATACGCACTAGAATTTCACACAGAACCAAAAAGCCACCATCTTATTTGCAGGATTATCATTGCACATTGACCTCATCACTCAGTCAACCTACTTATTCTGGTCAGTAATATCCACTATCTAGTCACCTCACATATAACCATCTCTCTCACACACGCAATCACTTTTCATTAGCCATTACCACTACACCTGAACCTCATTCATATAAAGCAGCCATCATGCATGACTGTTGGAAAGAAGCTATTCAGGTAGAATTGCTTGCTCTAGAGAAAACCAAAACTTGGAGTTTGACTGATTTACCTGCTGATAAGAATGCCATTGGCTGCAAATGGGTCTTCAAAGTTAAACATAAAGTTGATGGTACCATAGAAAGGTACAAAGCTCGATTGGTTGCTAAAGGTTACACACAAACCACTGGTTTGGACTATCTTGAAACCTTTAGTCCAGTTGCCAAAATGACCACTGTCAGAACTTTATTGGCTATTTCTTTAGCCAAAATAATGGCATCTTCTACAACTTGATGTCAATATAGCTTTCCTACATGGTGATCTCCATGAAGAAGTCTACATGATTCCTCCTCCAGGACTGTCTTTATCATCACCAAATCAAGTTTACAAGCTACAAAAATCCTTATATGGATTAAAGCAAGCTAGCAGGCAGTGAAATGCTAAACTCACAGCAACCTTAATCCAATCAGGATATATACAGTCTAAGGCAGATTACTCATTATTCCTCAAGAAGCAAGGCACTAATTTTACAGTTATTCTGGTATATGTTGATGATTTGATATTGGCAGGCTCAAATATTACTGAGATCAATTCCATGAAGCAACTACTGGATACTAGATTTAGCATTAAAGATCTTGGACATCTGAAATTTTTTCTGGGGATGGAAATTGCACGATCTAAAGCTGGCATTGCATTATATCAACGAAAATATGCTCTTGAACTCCTCCAAGATGCCAGCCTTCTAGGTTGCAAACTAGTCAGCACTCCAATGGATTCCTCACTCAAGTTACTTAAGGATACTGGTTCTCCATTCTCGGATATTTCAGCTTATAGAAGATTAATAGGCAGATTATTGTACTTGACAAATACAAGACCTGACATTTCATTTGCAGTAAATTAGTTGAGTCAATATCTCAGTTGTCCTATGCAAGAGCACCATCAAGCAGCCCTCTGAATTTTGAGATATATTAAAAGTTCTCCAACACAGGGTCTCTACTTTCCTTCAAACTCAGATCTCAAGTTAAAAGGATTTAGTGATTCTGATTGGGGAGCTTGTCTTGATACTAGAAGATCTGTTACTGGCTTCTGTTTCTTCCTTGGATCAGCTTTAGTTTCATGGAAGAGTAAGAAACAGTCCACTGTTTCCAGATCTTCTTCGAAGGCTGAGTATAGAGCATTAGCAGCTGCAACTTGTGAAGCTCAATGGTTGATATATTTACTTCAGGATTTTAACATCACAGATTCCACTCTTGCTGTGTTGTTTTGTGATAATCAATTTGCTCTCCACATTGCCAATAATCCTGTTTTTCATGAGAGGACAAAACATATTGAAATGGATAGTCATCTTGTAAGAGACAAGATTTAATTAGGCATTGTGCATCTGCTGCCAATATCTACTCATGCTCAATTAGCTGATTTGCTCACCAAGCCTTTATCTGCTGCTCCATTCTCTAGTCTTAAATCCAAGCTTGGTCTGTTAGATATCCACAGTCCAGCTTGTGGGGGGGTGTTAGAGTTAAAAGCATCAGTATCACATAGCAGTTCAACTAGCAGCCCAACTTGCAGTTTAGCCCATTATCCATCTTCTAATAGTTAGTTAGTTACAGTTATTAGTTAGGTTGATGTTAAAGTTAGTTAGTTGGTTATTTAATTAACTGATTCAATGTATATATAAATACTGAGATCACACGTAAATAAGATAACAATGCAATTTCAATCTTCCCTTCAAAATACTCATTCTCTACTTCATTTCTCTCTGATTCTGTTTCTTATCAAAGGAGAATAATAACACAAGCTATTTATATTTATAATACTTTTTTTTTTGGCACAGTAAGATATATTTTTAAGAAAATTAATTTCTCTGACCCAAGATCTTAAAGCATAACTAAGACATGAATTACTAACACAAGTCCCACTATATGAAGTTGGCTTTGGAGCATAACTATATGAAGATTTTCTCCATAAGTGTATGATTTTTTTTTTTTGGCACGGTAAGATATATTTTTAAGAAAATTGACCTAAGATCTTGAAGCATAACTAAGGCATGAATTACAACATAGGTTCCACCGTAAGAATTTGGCTTTGAAAAATTATATGGAGAATACTAGTCTTCACGAATAAAAAATGGCTCTGGCTATAGATATAGTTGACTATGTCTTGTCATATGTATTATATGATCGAAAAGAAGATGCAATGCCATCAAACATGCAAAGATTTATTTGGATAACGGAATTAGAATTGAAATATAAAATTTTAATTTTAATTTTTTTAAATTAAAATTAATCTAAAATCTTGAATTTTATATTTAAAGTTGTCAAAAGAATTAAGATAAGAAATTATAATTTTAAATTTAATTATAATTTTGTTTTTTAAAAGTATGATATAAAATATTAAAAAATATTTATAAAATTAAAATTAATAAAAATATTCATATATAATATTTTTATAATATAATAATCATAATTTTTTTTCATAAAAATTTTTTATAAATTTTTTAGAAACAAAATAAATAGCTATTATAATAATTTTTATATAAATATAAAAACAATTTTCTATATAAATATAGAATCTCAATAAATATGATTGTTCATAAATAAATATAGAGAAAGAGAGAGAAAATAATTTAATTTTTAAGTTATGAAATTAATAATTCTTAAGATATAGGTTAAAAATTAAAAAAAGCTTAATTTAATTGTTTTTCAATTTCATGGAATTGTTTTGTGGAAGTGTAATTACAATTCTAATTCTATATGACATTTCAAACATAAAAATTAAAATTAAGAGATTTAATTACAATTCTAAGCTTTAATTTTATACTCAATTACCAGAGTCAAACGGACACTAATAAAAAAATGTTAGAAGCAATTCTGCTGATCATCATCCATCACTCTTGTCTAACCCCGTGAGGATGGTACCTCGGCTTCCATGGATGCTTGGTTAGCTATCTACATAGCTCGACGTCCCTTCATCTTTAATGAGTCTTAGGTTGTTTTATCGTATTAATTGTATTCTACTTGAAGAAGATCCACCACGGCACAGGGTCAAAAAGCTCTTCTATATATTAATAAAGCCAAAGATGCTTCTTCTTCTTCATCATCATCAGCTTGGTGTAATGGTGTTTATAAGGCTTTGTATTCAACTGTAGTAACATGTGTCTTGTGGCTATTGCCCTTCTTTGCTTGATGAGGGTTCGGCTACTTCTGCTTTTTGCTTCTTTTCTGCCGACACATGCTGCTTCCTCGCATAAAAATGGTTCATATGGTGAGAAATTAGGATTTGAGACAGATATATCATAACATTGTACCATTCATAGGGAATATTACTTTCAGTGCCATAGCAAATGTAACTAACAGATACTAGCATAGATACCCACATGTTGGATCAAATTGCCAAACAACAATTCAATCTAAAAGGTTAAGCTATTATGTAAAAGCTCAAAAATTACAAACAACATCACAAGAACTAATTATCGTGTATTATAATAATTAAGAGCAAGAATTCAGGATACAACTAGAAAATGGATGAAAGCAAGAAGTTTTCTTAGAAGAAAGACGTATGAAAGGGATTGAAATGAAGTTAAAGAAGTGAGGTTTTGTATATGCTGATCATAAATAGATACAAGTTGTTAAAGAAAGTAAGTAGAAGGGAAAGGAGATGCTGATATCCACCAATACAGTTCATATGCCTTATATTGAAGGATTAAGAGGCGAAGCTGTTATAACTATAGTTGTTTCTTGTCTTTATACCCTCTTTTAAAGCAGATTTTAGGGAACAATAGATAATGATATTAAGCTAAGTACATGATTATGCTTCCTTTATATAAAAGGATCAAGAGAGGCGAAACAGTTACAGCTATAATTGTTTCTTGTCTTTATACCCTCTTTTAAAGCAAAATTTAGGGAAGAAGAATGACAATGATATTAAACAAGGTACATGATTTTGTTTCCTTCATATAGAAAGATCAACAAAGGCGAAACAGTTACAACCGTAGCCAATTTTTTTTAGAGTGATGCTATACAACCAGAAAAGTCACCCGACTTTTGCAACTCGACTTATTTGGCATTCCACGTGCGTGTATTTTACGGTGAGTCAGCACAAGTTATTATTTTTTGTTTTTTTGGTTTCCCTCTCTTCCTTCCTCCCCTCGTCACTCTCTCTGTCTGTCTCTCAGTGGCATGACACTCTCACTCTAACACACATACAGACACTACAGATAAGCAGCAGATTTGGAGGGGAGGTGGCACGTCAGAGGCCATGCTGCCTCTGATGCCCATGAGCTCTTCTATAAAAGGGAATGAAGCATCTCAGAGAAGGTGGGGTTATAGTTCAGAAAAAAATTGAGAGAAAGAGAGGCGAAAAACTTTAGAAGAAGTTAGGGAGGGTCTGTGAATTAGTGATTGAAAGAAGAGAGGAAGGGTAGTTCGAATTTGTGAAGATGAAATCCTAAGGGAAGAGGAACGAAGCTGCTTGTTCTCAACCAACTCCATTCGTATCACCTCAGCCAAGGGTGACTCAGTTTTGTTCTTTTATTCTTCGTGTAAACTTTCAGTTTGGGAAGTAGATGGTATGTTATTGATCTTTACTGTAAACTGTGGTCAGATTATGTAGTTGTTGTTATGATAGTTGCTGTGATGGTGTTAGATAGTTGTTCTTCTTTCATAATATCAATAATGTGTACTTGCTTTGATTGGACAAAACCTGTTTGATGAAATTCCTGAATGAGTGAGAAGAATCAAATTTTGATGCTATGTAGCTAAGTTTCTTCTTTTGGACTTTGTTGTATGGTATTGAGTTGTTATATATTGTTTGCTGAAAAGTTTGAGCCATGGTACTTTATTATAATGTGGAGACTGTTTTTTTAATCAATTGTGAGTTTGCATCAATTGTGAGTTTGCCTTTATATTGGAGATGAGACAGACGAAGATGGATTTAAGCAAATATTTATCTTGCAGTGAACATTATCACTAAAGTTGAGTCTCGGAACTATTTTTCATCTTTGGGCTGTAAGACATGATCCATGATTCTCTAATTCACACTTCGTCTTTAACTTTTTTTTTTGTTTGTTATTCTTACTCTTTATATTGAAAACATAGTGTTCTTTTTTCTATTACTTGTCACTAATTTCTATCTGATATCATTTGTTTTCATTATTGCTATTTTGCTTTCCAATTTATAGACTCAAACGAGAATTTGGCTAGGAGAAGTATTTGGCAATTTCTGAAGATATTTGGCAATCCTAAATGTTCATATGTTTTATTCCAAGTAAATATACAACAAGATTCAAATCAATTCCTCATGAAAAGACTTTGACTTCACCAGAATAGGAATTAATGGGGGTATATTTACTCATTGTGTCTTTTATATGGAAATTAAAGGATAGGAACATGAGACTACTTTCTTGTTCCGATTAGAATAAAACTCCAAGAGAAGTTGAACAAGAGGCTCTTGCATTGACATTTTACATTGTTTGGAATCTAAATACAATTTAATTGGATTTTAGGTTTCAAGTATCAAAAGTGGTGTGGAAATTGCTTTTGGAAATTAAGCTTCCCAGTGAGAAGCACGTAGATGGGATTTTTTGTGATCCCCCACTGAATGAAATTGTTGTTTTGTCAAAGCTCCCTTTGACCAACCAATTCAGGTAGGATATCTCTATCATTGGTATGAGTATCCAATGTTTATATTGTAATGGGTACGTTTGTCATTCTGCTATATCATTGACCAATAATTAGAGTTGCTACCAATAATATCATGAAAGAAATCTATACAAATTGCTTCTAGAACTTGGATTATTTCCATACCCAAGTTTCAACTTTTGGAATTAGTATTCTTTTTGCAAGTAATTTTGATGAAGTAATGCTAACTTGTGAAATTTAAAAGATTATTATATAAATGTTCTAATTACATCAGCTTATTTATCTTTTGTTAGGGTCTTAAATAAAGCAGCAATTATAATGGAGGGGGAGGTAAACCCAGATGGACCAGAGTAAATCAGTGGAAACTAGCCAGCATCCAACAAGTAGAAGAGGTTAAATGCTTAGCAAGAATTTTCCCAATTTGGGCTGCTGGTATCCTTAGTCTCACTTCCATGACACAACAAGGAACATTTACTGTATCACAAGCCTTGAAAATGGACAGGCACCTTGGATCCAAATTCCAAGTACTAAGGAACATTCTATGACCGAGTCTTTGTACCAGTACTAAGAAAAATCACTAAGCATGAAGGGGGTATCAACCTGCACTCTTAAGCTTTAGATTTCATACAAGAAATGGGTTGGCTCCTTCATAGAATTGATGCATGATTGGTTTGTATTTGGAAGTAGTCTTGTTTTGTAATGGGATTTTGTGTTAACCATATAGGATGGTTTTGACCATTATGTGGGGCTTATGTTGTATTTGGAAGTAATGTTGGTTTATAATGAAATTTTGCAGCCACCATGGGGTTTTTTGTAATGGGAATGACATGTACCATTAGTTTTTTTTCGTAATGGGAATGATATGTACCATTGCTTTATCTATTGAAATTAGCATTTGTTCACAACAACCATTTTTTGGAAGCAATGCATATTCTACTTGAGTTATAATTAGTGACCATTTTGATAATGCATATTCTACTTGGATCTCTTTTTTATCCTTGTAACAAGAATTAAAATTGAGGAAGTGCAGTTTGCAAATGTAACCAAATTCTAAATCATATAGCAGCAACAACATATAAATTCATGACCTTAAATCATAAAATCTTTTTTCCTTTGCTAAACCATGCTTAAATTAGTAAATGTGTAAAACTCATGACTTTCAACCTTGCTTTTAGGAAATCATCTAAATCCAGTGACAGTAACAGGCAATTCATTAAGCTTGCTATGTTTTGGACAACGCAAAACATGATAGTAGCAACAGGTAAGTGCCACCATGTGTCCCCCATCAGGTAAGTGTAGCAAAGCAAAATAGAAATATAAAATTGAACACCATGATATAAAATTTCATAATTTCATTGATCTCTTACTTGACTAATTACAATTGTTGTATGCTTGGATTTTGAAGTTTTGTTTAACAAACCCAAAAAACAGCAGTTCACTTTACATTTCATTACCAAGTATGACCAAAGCCAAAAAACCCCACATCCCTTTACATCCATTTACCAAGACTTCTTGTACATTCTTCTTATACTTCAACTACTTAGATGACACCCTATACTTAAATGACACCACCAAAAGCCACAATTGATACATATTGAGCATAACCATGTTGAGTTCAGCTACTTAGAAATTTCACCACTAGGTAATGATGATTCATCTTGTGAAGCGGTAGCCGATCCTTGATATTGGTATTGTACCTACAAAAAAAAAATATACGTGTATTACCTTCAAATGCATATTTGTTTAGATATATAAAATATAATTGACATTTGGGTATTACTTTCTCATTTCTTCCACATTATTTGCCTTTCTTGCTACATTCTTCTTTTCTTTTTCTTAACTTCTTCACAATTTGATCAACTTTAGATTCCTTTCGTTTTGATGGGGGACGCCCTTTACTACGAACTACTAAAGGATCAAGCACCTTGGTCCGCTCTTGAGAAATCATTAACATGTTTGATATGATTTGACATGTTGCACTACAATGATTAGATATCTCTTGGCAACTTAACTCAACTTTCAAGTGATCAATCCATTTCATCACTTTCATAACATCACCATCACTATTTACTCCTACACTTGCAACTTTATAAAAGGCATTGCACACCTTATCAAGCTGCTGAGTTTCAATATTAGCAGTATAATTATTATAAGTGCTTTTCACTAATGTGTGCCTTCGTTTCAAATCCTTCCTCCAAAGAGAGAACACATATTTAGAAGGCATTGACTCTATTTTTCTTACATGATTAAGCACAGAAAGGATGTGTCGACACAAAATACCTCTAAACTCAAACAAATGACATGCACATTTCACTTCGAAATCTTCTTCATTGAAATACACAACGAAAGGTATGTATTTCATTCTATCATTAACTTTTTTTGTTTCAACAACAGAAAAAGTTAAAATTGATCCTTCTTGCCTTTGAAAGTAGGCATTACAATACATGACACAAGCCACCTCCTCTTGTAACTCTTTGAATTTTGCATTGGTATAAACTTTTTGAAATTGGCACTCGATATCATAAATACTCACACAAGGGATTAATGTGTTGAATGAATTGAAATTTGCTAAGCACTCTTTCTCAACCTTATCCCTTAGAGCATTGTCATATTGTTCCATAAATTGCTTCAAGGTTATCTTCGAGTTAACATAGCCATCAAAGAATGCATTCCATGGTAATGATGAAAAAAAATCAAGAATGCGAAAGAATGATATGGCGATCTTGGAAGAGATGACCAAATGAATCAAGCCCGAAGGGAATTTTCATTTGTCTAAAAGTATGAAGATCAAGGAAGGTAGTCATACTTTCACTTCTTTGTGTTGTAGACATCCCAGCCCAAAATATGTCCTTCACATACATAGGTACCCAACGATGTCTCTCATTATAAAGCCTATTCAACCATTCATTGTCCTGAAGATTGTAATCTACAATCATTTTTTCCAACTCTCCATAAAATCTTCTTTACTAAAAGAATCATACACAACACCATGCAAAATTGATTTGATTGACTCATAGTCAGAATATCCCCTTAACTTCTCAGGAACTTTCTTCATTACGTGCCATAAGCACCAACGATGACGAGCCTTTAGGAAAACTACCTCAATTGCATTTTGCATTGCTTTGTCTTGATCAGTGATAACAGCACTAGGAGCTCTTCCAGACATACATGTCAACCATGTTTTAAACAACCATGTAAAAGTTTTAGTATCCTCATTTGACAATAAAGCGCAACCCAGTAATATTGATTGTCCGTGATGATTGACTCCTACAAAAGGAGCAAATGGCATATCATATTTGTTTGTCAAATAAGTGGTATCAAATGTCACAACATCACAAAAATATTCATATGCAGCCCTACTTCTTGCATCTGCCCAAAAAATATTTCTTAATCGACATTTTTCATCCAAGTCCATCATATAATAAAAGCTACTATTTTGCTCTTGCATTCGATGAAAATATTCTTGTACAACTTCAGCATCTCCTGTCCCTAATCACAACCTTCTAGCTTTCTCAATATAGTTTCTGCAATCTTTCTGACTAAATGTTAAATTCTCAAATCCTCCAGCTTCAACAACAAGTGACTGGAAATTTTTATTTACACTAATCCCAACCCAATCATTAATTTTTAGCCTTTTTTTCACCCGAGACTCTATTTTTCTATTGCATCTAAAAAGTCGTGCTTTGCCGGGGCTCATTTCATGATTGTGATCAAGGAAAACACTAGTAATCTTCACCTTTCCATCTAGTCCCAAACACGCATTAAGTCTGGCCTTGTACTGTGTTTTGGTGGTTGGATTTGGCTTCAAAAGCTTGCTTCGCTGGCTTACTGACTTCCTGGCACGAGCACAAGATACAGTAAAATATTTCTTTCCATCAACATCTTTTTTTGATGTTCTTTTTAAAATAGCAAAACATTTTTTCTGGGCAAATTTAGCGTAATATGTTTCAACCTCTTTTTTAGAATCAAACACCATCCCGGCTCTAGGCTCTTTAATTTCCTCATTCATTTCCTCTTTAGTTTCCTCAATATCATCTGATAATTTTTATTTATCATGCTCAAGTTCATCATTCTTATCTTCTATGACTTCACCAGAAGGCCTGTTGTTGTTGACATGAGAAGAAGATCCCTCCAAAGCAAATTCTGCTTCCATTCTATCAAATTTAACACAAAATAACAAGTTAGAAAACAAAATAACTCATCACAAGCAGCAATATATAGCAATTGAAAATTAGTAAACTAGATAGAATTAAAATGAGACCATAATTGCTCAACCTTCTTTCCTGCTAACAATAATATTGAGTTCCTAAATCGAAAACCAAAGTTAATTTTTTTTAAAAAAAAAACCATTCAGGTCTCAATGAAAAATTCTAAACAAAGACACTAATGGTAGAAAGTCACAAGCCTAAACCAATCTCAGAATCAGAATCATGTTCCTGGGACCTCATTTTCTCAACTTAGAAACAACCCAAAAGGAAGAATGCAAAATTTAGAATTATTTCAAACAGGATATCATAATATATTTTCAACCTAATTAATTTGTTTTGAATTCCCATATAGTTATCCAACCTACGATTCAAATCATATAATGCAAAATGCAAAGAGCTCAGACGCAGGTAACAAGAAATGTATGAGCGAACCTGCTTTGTTGGCAGCGACAACGGTGGATAAAGTTCGTTGGCAAGGCTAGGCTGGTGGCAGAGGGTGGCTGTAACATCCCGAAAATTAATAATTTTAGGATAAATAGTTGTTTTATAATATTTGTGATTTTTGAGAATTTTTTTGTATTTTTTTGAGAGCACAAAATATTTTAATATTATTCTTTGTTTTGCGTGCAAATTGAGCGGGCTCTGGAAAATGAGATGTTTTTCTCGAACCTCGAAATGTGCTAAACGTCGACGAGATCTTATTATATATATATATATATATATATATATATATATATATATATATATATTCTTGTGGTTGGGTTTAATGGTAAGACTTTCAAATGAGGACAAATATTTGAGATCAGGAGATCTCACTTATGAAAAATGGCAAATTGTATAACTCAAAGGGTGTGTGGATATTTTAAGAAACACATACATATATAAAATCACCTTTCATATCTCAATATATAGTAGTATCTATATTTCATTTAATTATTTGATTCGTTAATTAAGCTCTTCATATATCTACTTTAAATTTTTTTATGATTCAAAAAATTTAAATATATATCACTTAATATAAAATAATATTTCCTGCAAACAATGCTATAAACACTCTTTATTTGAATTATGTATAATTTATTGATTTAACATTTATATAAAAGACAAATTATTTATTTTATTAATTTATAAAATAGTACGAGCAATATAAAATATATACAACAAAGACAACTCAAATTGCACAAACGAGTTCGTTTCCTCGTCAAATTTTTTTTATACAAATGAGATCCATAAACAAAATTGCACAAGAATATATAATAACGCAAGCTACTTATGTTTATAATAATTATTTTTAGCACGGTAAGATATGTATTTAAGAAAATTAATTTCTCTGACCCAAGATTTTGAAGCATAACTAAGGCAAGGCATGAATTACAACACAGGTCCCACTATATGAATATGGTTTTGAAAAATTATATGGAGAATTAATGCTCGTTTTCACTAATAAAAATTGGCTCTCGCTATGGTTAACTATGTCTTGTCATCTGTTATATTATCGAAATGCAAGGCCCCAATAGAAAAACGTTTGAAGCTGTTCTACTGATCATCATCCATCACTATTGTGTAACCCCGCGAGGATGATACTGCCGCTTCCATGGATGCTTTGTCAGTTGTCTACTACTTCCCTTTATCCATTGCACTGTTCGTTAATGAGTCTTATTATGTTGTTTTGTTGAATTAATTCTATTCTACTTGAAAAAGCTCCACCAGGCTCTGGTTCAAAAGGCACTTCTATTAATAAAGCCAAAGATGCTTCTTCTTCTTCATAATCATCATCATCATCTTTAGCTTGGTGTTTATAAGGCTTTGTATTTAGTCGTAGTAACATGTATCTTGTGGTTGCTGCCCTTCTTTGCTTGATGAGAGCTTGGTTACTTTTGGTTTTTGCTTCTTTTCTGTCGATACATACTGCTTCCTCGCATACAGTTCATATGGTGAGTAATTAAGATTTGAGACAGGTATATCATAACATTGTACCATTCATAGGGAAGATTTCTTTCAGTGCCATAGCAAATGGAACTAATAACTAACAAATACCAACACAGATACCCACATGATGGATCAAATTGTCAAACAACAATTTAATCTAAAAGGTTAAGTTATTAGGTAAAAGCCTAAAATTACAAACAACATTACAAGAACTAATGATCATGTACTTGTAATAAAAGCTAGCAAGAATTAAACATACATATAGAAAATAGATGAAAGCAGAACTTTTCTTGGTAGATCTCACACAGATATAAGTTGGTTATAGAAAGTAAGTAGAAGAGAAGGAGAAGTTGATATCAACCAATGCAGTTCATGTGTCTTATATAGAAGGATTAAGAGGCAAAGCTATTACAACTATAGTCGTTAGTCGTTTCTTGTTTTTAATTCCTTTTATAAAGTAAATTTTAAGGAAGAATGGAGAATAATATTAAACATGATATATGAATCTGTTTCCTTCACTTCAAATAAATCCAACAAATATTAGTTTGAAAGATGATGAAAGCATAAGAAAATGAGGGTTTTTACATCCCTCAACTCACAGTTTCTTTCAATTCTTAGTATCAAATAGACGGGTTGTTGAGCCCTTTAGTTTCTTAGCGATTTAATATTAAGTGAAAGAGTGATTCCACCTTACAAACAGTTAATATAAGATAAACCAAAATTGTAAATTGATGCTACATATTTAAAAAAATTTGATAGAATTCTATACAACAAATGTTATTTCTATAGTTAAACTCGTACACTTGTATCGCTTACACCTATTATTTTTGAAAAAATATTCAAATATTTTCCAATTCTATATGTGTGGAGTTTAATGTGGATAATGTCAAGGTATTCATATTAAAAAAAATATTTTGGTAGAACAAAATGTAACTTGCAACTCCTTAATTTTTCCCTCATTTAAACGGGAATTTTAATTTGTTTGTAAAAATTTATGTTTTAAAGTAGTTAAAATATACTAATGATATTTGTACATAAAAAAATTACATCATCTTTGCACCTTGTTCTTTCAGAAATAAAAGATGAAGAGAATGTATTAAAATGAATATTTTTTATTTATTATTTTATAAAATAAAAGTAATATAAAATAATGTAAAATAATAATAATATATGCAAATATCATCACTCTTAAAAAATGTTAAAGAATTTGTTAAGATAATGTAGCATTAGTCCTTGAAAAAGAAAGATTCTTGCATAAATTATGAACATTCAATTAAGTACACTAGATTAATTATATTTAATATTTTTATAAATTTTTGTTTCACACAATTAAAAGTATAAAAATTTATAAAAATATTAAGTATTAATCAACTTGATGCACTTAATTTAAGTGTTTTAGATTTAGATAAGAATTAATATACAAGAAAGGAAATATGAAAAAGAAGTAAAATTAATTGGAATAACTGTTACTTACATCTTCAAACAGGAAACATTTCGCTCTTTGCTTCCTGCATAAAACAAGAAAGTCACTACTGTGAGAAAATAATGTAACTTAATTGAGGAACCAACGTCACTGCTCTACAGTTTTCAACCTCACCTTAGGAAGGGTGATATCCTTCCTAGAGAGCCACTATCACTGCGCTTCAAGGGCCTCTTTCACAAGACCTCTCTGAACTGTTCAATTGTGTCATTGCCCAAAAAAATCGTGAGAATATTGCCCAGCAGTGTGTGAACTTAGGTAGCAACTCAACACACACACACATATATATACTCAAGCCCATCATAAATTAAGGAAAAATGAAAAAAGGAATGCATGACAATCGAAGCCCAAAAAAATATTAGCAGATAACGATTAGAACATGCTATATATGCAAGAATTATTATTACATAAAGAAGGGAGGGAAGCAATCAACCTGACGTTCTTCTGAAGGTACTCAGAGAAGATTTGGCCAGTGAGGTCCCATGGCTGAGTTTCCAAAAGCTGTGAAAATGGTCTCCCTAGTTTTAGCTGAGCTGTCACGTATCTTGTTTGAAAAATATATGACTGTAGTGACGTAATGTTTGGAGTGTGAGTAAAGGGTATTTTTAATGTTTGGAGTGTGAGTAAAAGGGATGATTTAAATGAAATGCACAAAATTTGCGATTCCATTTTGTGAAGCCAATGTCTGATCACTCTGAAATTTCCATAATGATGCCATCTCGAGTGTGTTTGCTTCAACCCAAATTCAGGACACAAACAACGCATTAACCGGTCCTGCATAAAGTATTTGAGATTTAAGATCAACTTGATCAATGGTACAACTGTACAAGTCAATATTCTGCAAGAGGTGTATGAATGGATATGCAATTGAGATCGCACAAAAACTAATTCCCCAAAATTATATTCCCATCCTGAAAAACATGAACAAGTGAGTACGAGTTGCTTATTGATAAAAAAACCAAAGGTAATTTGAAAGTCATGAGCAATAAACTTTTGTTGTGTATATGTTTGTGCTATATACTTGCTAAAAGAACAATAAAAGTGGACTAAAGTCGGTAAGGAAGTTACAGCTCTATACAATGCAGGAATGGAGTGTAAACCTACCAACACGGTTCTGGCATGCTAAGGGGTACCAAATGAGGAAGAATATGAATCTCATATACTTTACAACTGGGACACATGGAATTCACTCATCAAAACTTGGAGCTCTTCTTGGATCCTATAATAGGAAAAGGGAATTATATATCAACTATGAGAAAAGAAAGACTTAGACATGGTGTTTGGTGGATGAGTTTGAAGAACCTCTTGGACATCTTGACATTTATAAGGACGAAAAGGGGGTAGGTTAGCTGTAAGCAACTAGAGAGTTGATAACACCTTCCTCATATAAGCCTTGCTGTCATCAATGCAAAATCTGTAACGTTAATTTAGGAACCAAAGACAAATTAAAAAATTAATTTCTTAAGATGCAATGCAAGTAGAGAGCTGATAAAAGTCATAAAACTTGATGAAGGCAGTTTCATTGTTGTCAGCATGCAGAAGCAGTAACGTTAATGTGACAGATCATATTTGAAAATTTTGCTACAAAACACTGAAATAAGATAGAATCAAGCGTTATGAACAGTATGGCCGTTTCTTTTGTTTGGTTTTGTTCAATTTTTAAAGATAAAATTACGAAATGCTGTCTTATTGAATGCATATATTACTACCATGTCCTCCAAGCTTTAAAATTAAGGTAATGTTTGGTTGTATATGGATTGATTTTCCAAAAAAGAGGAATGAGAATGGGAATGTGAGTAGAAATGGAACAAAATGGAATGTTCATTTTTATGTATAGTTTGATATGAATAGGAATAAGATGGTTACTCCATATAATCCATATTCTATTGGTATATTTGGAATGATATAATTGAAAAAAAAAAAAAATAAAATAAAGAATTTATTATTTTTAAGTTAAATAAGCACCACTCAATAGACAAGTTGGTCTGGACTAAATTTTTTGAAATAAAAAAAAAAAGATTTTGGAGGTGAACAAGTGAGTTGATCGACCAAGCCATTTTTTATACGAATAAAATTTGGCTTCAATCTTGAGAGGAAGAAATTCCTTCTATCCTCCTTTAATTTGTTGTTATATATGTCTATTAAGTCAATTAAATAGAATTAAATGAGGTTGAAAGTAACACATAACAACAAATTAAATAAGATTAGAGGAAGTTCCTTCATCTCAAAGATTGGAGTCAAATTTTGTTCTTTTTATATTTAAAATAGGATGAATTAGATTTCATCACTAATTGTGTGGTGAATACCAATGTCCCTTCCATCAAAGTAAAAGTGCAAGTGTACAAGTTTGATAAATGATGATGACCAAATTTCTTTGCAATGTAATCAGATGACTTTGTAGCTTGCATAATGTCTATGTGTAATAAATGGAGAAGAAAAATATATAAAGATCAAGACAAGAAGTTGTAAATAGCGAAGAGAAAAATAGCGATATTAAGACAAGGAAATATAAATTCAAAATTTAATTCTTCAAGAACTAGTTGTATTATATCATTCTCTTAATTTCTTCATAGTGAATCATGCCCTTATATAAGACTCCAAATATAAAGGATGAAAAAGTGGTTCAATGCATCATTATGTGCAAAATGTTACAAAGTAAGTGTTATGTTTACAAAGTAATTAGTCACACTAAAGTTTATAACCACCAACCCTTACTAATGGTATAATTTAAATCAAATTAAGGTAGTCATCCACCACATGTAAAATGTGTATGTTTTACAATTCTTCTCCTTGGATGACTATACACTATAAATATGTCTCGTTAAAACCTTGCTAAGAAAAATTCAGTGGGATAAAAACTTAACGAAGGACAAATAGTATAATATTCATAAGCAACTTCCCCTCAAAATATAATCAATTATGAAAAGTCCGTAAGTTAACGTATTCCAATGTTATGCACATGTTTCTTAAAAATTGAACTTAGTAATGCCATTGTGAATAGATCAGCTAGGTTTTCACTTGAGTGAATTTTGCAAATATCAACATCACATTTCTTCAGGAGTTCATGAGTGTAAAAAAAACTTTGGTGAAATGTGTTTAGTTCTATCACCCTTTATGTAGCCTCCTTTGATTTGTGCAATACATGTTGCATTATCCTCGTGCAATATTGTTGGCTCATCATTTTTCTTCAATAAGCCACATGCTCCTTTAATGTGTTGGATCATAGTTCTCAACCATATACACTCACAACTTGCTTCACGAATGACCAATATTTCTGAATGGTTTGATGAGGTAGCAGTGATTGTTTGCTTTACAGACCACTATGAGATAACAATATTTCCACATATAAACACATAACCTGTTTGTGACCAAGCTTTATGTAGATCAAAAAGATAACTAACATCAACATATCCTACTAATTTTGACTTTTCTCCCTTTGGGTAAAACAAACTCATATTAGATGTGCCACGTAGATAACGAAGAACATGTTTTACTCTATTCCAATGTCTTCGAGTTGGTGTAGAACTAAACCTTGTTAGCAAATTGACTGCAAAAGTTATATCTGGTCAGTGTTGTTTGTAAGGTACAAAAGTGCTCATATTACACTAAGATATGGTACTTCATGATCAAGAATTTCTTCATCATCTTCTTGTGGACGAAAAGGATCTTTTTTTACATCAAGCGAATGAATAACAATTGGGGAGCTTAATGGATAAGATTTATCCATATAAAATTGTTTCAAGATTTTTTCTATATAAGATGATTGATGCACAAGAATTCTACTTGTCAAATGTTCAACTTGGAACCCAAGACAAAACTTTGTCTTTTCAAGATCCTTCATTTCAAATTCCTTCTTTAGGTAATCTGTAGTCTCAGAGATCTCTTCTAGAGTCCCTACTATGTTTAAATCATCAACATAAACTGTGACTATAGCAAATCCAGAATTCATTTTCTTGATGAAAACACAAGGACAAACATGATTATTTTCATATCTATTTTTCAATAAATATTCACTTAAACGATTATACCACATCCGTCTAGATTGCTTTAACTCATACAAGGATCTTTGAAGTTTAACAGAATACATGTGTTGATGTTTTGAATTATACACTTCAGGCATCTTAAATCCTTCAGAAATTTTTATATATATGTCATTATACAATGATCCATATAAATAAGTTGTCACATTGTCCATTAGATGTATGTCAAGTCCTTCAGAGACTGTCAAACTAATAAATAATCTGAAAGTAATTGCATCCATAACAGGGGAGTAAGTTTCTTCATAATTTATATCAAACCTTTGTGAGAAGTCTTGGGCTACAAGTCGTGTCTTGTATCTCACAATTTTATTTAGATAATTCTTTTTCGTACAAAGACTCATTTATACCCAACGAGTTTGATATCTTCAAGTGTCTGAACTACTAGTCCAAATACATTACATTTGGCTAAAGAATTTAACTTAGCCTGTATTGCTTCTTTTCATTTTGGCCAATCACTTTGATGTCAACATTCTTCTACACTTTGAGGCTCAAGCTCATTATCATTGATAATTTCAAAAGTAATTGCATAAGTAAAAATATTATCAACAACAACTTCATTTCTTCCCCTCATATTTTTATATTTTAATGAGATCTTATAATGTGCTTGTACCATAACCACTTCTGGGGTTGCTTCCTTAGAAATATGGGGTTGTTGATCTATATTGCTTTTGATCTCTTCAAGAGTGTCAATGACCTCTTCTAGAGCATCATTTTGAAGGTTTTTCATTTCCTTCTTTTTTCGAGGAACATCGTCCTTTGCACTAATAGGTCTACTACGCTTCTGGCATATTTTAGATTCATTGGCTGCTATACCCACAAGATATCCTGTAGGAACAATTAATCATGCAGGAGTATTTGCAGCTGGCAAATGTGATTTAGTGACCTTTTGGATGTCAATAAAAATATCTGGCAATTGATTTATGACATTCTGCAAATGAATTATTCTTTGAACTTCAAGTTCACATTGATTTGTGAATGCATCAAGATTTGACAATGTTGGTGTGTTCCACCAAATTTCTTGTGTTTTGGACTCTTTACCTTTTTCTTCCCCTAATGACGGGAAAGTTGACTCATCAAATTGACAATCTAAGAATCTTGCTCTAAAAAGATCATTAATTAAAGGTTTAAGATATCTAATGATAGATTGTGAGTCAAAACCAACATAAATACCAAGGAGACATTGGGGGGGCATCTTAGTTTGTTGAGTGGGTGCAATAGGAACATAAACGACATAACCAAAAAATCTAATATGAGACATATTAGGTTGTTGATCAAACACAAGTTATAAAGGTGAAAACTTGTGATATGTAGATGTCGGATGCGAACCAAAGATGCAGCATGAACTATAACATTTCCCCAAGCAGACACATGAAGTTTTGATTTCATATGCATAAGTCTAACAATAAATTACAAATACTTAATAAAAGATTCAGCTAATCCATTTTGAGTATGAACATGTGCAATAGAATGCTCAACACTAATTCCTATTTAGATGCAATAATCAGAAAAGACTTTTGAAGTAAACTCACCTGCATTATCTAAACGAATTGACTTGATAGGATGGTTAGGAAAACTTGATCTTAACTTTATAATTTGGACAAGAAATTTAGCAAAAGCAACATTACAAGTTGAAAGCAAACAAACATGTGACCATCAAGTGGAAGTATCAATTAAAACCATGAAATACCAGAATGGTCCATAAGATGGATGGATTGAACCGCAAATGTCACATTCTATTCTTTGTAGAAAATCAGGAGACTCCAAAGATAATTTAGATGGAGAATGTCTAACAATTAATTTACCTTGAGCACAAGAAGTACAAAAATAATGATTAGGCAGAATAATTTAATGATCATTTAAAGGATGTCCATGTGTATTTTCAATAATACGTCACATCATAGTTGAACTTGAATGGCCAAGACGATTATGTCAGAGTATAAAACTTTTAGGATTTGAACACTTATGGTGCATATAATTTGACTCAACCATTCTTAGTTTTGTAAAACATAATCCAGATGAGAAACTTGGAAGTTTCTCTAATATGAACTTCTGGTTCGAAATTGTAGAGGTAATATATAGATATTCTATATGTCCCTCATTTTTTGTTTCAACATGATACTAATTGCGACATATATCTTTGAAACTTAGTAGATTTCTTCGGGATCTACTAGAATACAACGCATCATCAATATACAATTTTGTCTCATTTGGGAATATAATTTAGACTCTTTCATAGCCTTCAATTACATTTGCAGAACCAGATACGGTATTAACATTAATTTCAGCTAATGTCAATTGTAAGAAATATTTTTTATCACAAAGAATTGTATGAGTTGTACCACTGTCCACTAAACATATGTCATCCTCCATTATATCAAGTTTATTTTGCATTATCTAGCATAAAAATATATTTGTAAGAATTAGAAAGAGACAACAAACAAGAAATATGCAAATCATCGATATTCATATTATAAATAAAATTTTAATAAAAAATTACAAATCATAAACTTCAAAATAACATAAACATAAACTTAACATAAACATAAACATTTTTCAATAGTAGACATTTTTATCTCCAATCAAATGATCAATCTCGCCACTATGGTCTTCAAAAAAATCAGAAACATCAAAATCAATATTCATAGGAGACTCATTATCATGAGTAGGACTAACATGTTCAAAAAAATTCACTTCAACATTTTTCCCTCTTCTTTTAGTGATGCATTGTAAAGTTCAACTAGGTGTTTTGTAGTGCGACATATGTGAGACCAATGACCTTTTGTTCCACATCTATAATAAATATGGTCTTTATTTTGCTCTTTTTCAAGATTTCTCTCATTTTTTACTAATTTCTTTTAGTTCTTTTTAGCACCTTTACTTTCAAAACTTTGAAGAGGATTAACACGAGTCTAATAATTTTTCCTACCACGACCCCTTTTACTACCACGGTCTCGTCCACGACCTTGAGAAAATATCACATTCACTTCAAGGAATGGTGCTAAGCCAGTTGAACGGGATTGGTGGTTTTTCATTGAAAGCTTATTGTTTTGTTCAATCACAAGTAAACATTAAATTAGCTCAGAATACTTTGTGAGTCTACACTCTCGATACTGTTGCTGCAGAAGCATATTCGAGGCATGAAAAGTAGAATATGTTTTTTCTAACATATCTTCATTTGTAATTTTTTCTCCACATAATTTTAATTGAGAGCTAATTTAAAACAAAGCTGAATTATATTCACTTACAGTTTTAAAATCTTGCAGACGTAAGTGAATCCAATCATAGTGAGCTTTTGGAAGAATCACCATTTTTTGGTGTTCATATCTCTCCTTCAAATTATTCCAAAGGGCTAATGTGTCCTTAATAGTAAAGTACTCCTTTTTCAATTATTTGTGTAAATGGTGTCGAAGGAAAATCATTGCTTTTGCGCGATCTTGCAAGGATGCTTGATTTTCTTCTTTTATAGTATTCCCAAGATTCATAGCATTAAGATGAATCTCAGCATCAAGTACTCATGATAAATAATTTTTCTAGAAATATCAAGAGCAACGAATTCAAGTTTCGTGAAGATTTGACATTCTAAAGACACTTAAAAAAATAAAAATTAGATGGATAACTAATAATTTAAACAATAAAAATACTTTGATCATTCAACAAATGATATACGCATAACACATGTTAAAGAAAACAACTTCTTACCTTGATATATAAAAAGAAACTTGGAGGATTTAGCTACACCGTAGAGACTTGATTGTGTTGATAACGTGTTATAAATTAAGAAGAAAAGTATATAAAGATCAAGACAAGAAGTTGTAAATAGCGAAGAGAAAAATAGAGAGATCAAGACAAGAAAATATGAACTCAAAATCTAATTCTTTATGAACTAGTTGTATTCTATCATTCTCCTCATTTCTTCATAGGGAATCATGCCCTTATATAGGACTCCAAATATAAATGATGAAGAAGTGGTTCAATGCACTATTATGTACAAAATGTTACAAAGTAAGTGTTATGGTTACAAAGTAATTAATCACACTAAATGTTATAACTACCAACCCTTACTAATGATATCATTTAAATCAAATTAAGGTAGTCAACTACCATATGTTAAATGTGCATATTTTACAATACTACACAATTTTTTTCCCATTATTATTTTTTGGTCTTTCTCATTGTTTTTTTATATATAAAATCTTTTTTATTTTGTCTGGATATTATAAAATCTCAAAAATGAAAGAAACAGGCATGTGAAGTGGGTTTGGACTTCTTTATTTTTTGGGTCTGAAGTGGGTTTGGACTTCGGGTCATTTAGTTGTCTAGATATGGGCTGATTGGGCCCAATTTGTTTATTGAGTAAAACAGAGTCACCAATTTACCGGTAATTCAAAAACCCTAATTTCTCTTATCTTTGAGCTCAGCCGCTACGCCGCGAAGACAGAGATCAAAAGACGAGATCTCAAAATGAAGGTTTTCCTCTGAAACCCTAATTTTCGCGTTGCTCTGATTTCTTCCTTTGCTTGCTTTTGTGACTGAATATGTGCAACTTTTTTTGCAGTTCAACATTGCAAATCCCACCACTGGATGCCAGAAGAAGCTGGAGATCGATGACGACCAGAAGCTGTAATCTCTTCACTACTTTAATTTTTCCAGTTTGCGTTTCCATTGCTGATGTGCATAGGAAGAACGAAATGGAAAAAGTGGGAAATTTATTTATTTTTCCCCTTGTAGTGTAAATGCCCGCAATATTCTAGTCTAAGAATTAAATGTTAATTTTATGATATTAGTGTGAATTCGGTTTATATGTTATTCACTCTAATTTTTATGAAGAGTTATGTTCCTTGGTGTTACTTGGCTATGTGACTTGTGATTACAGTGTCTCATTACATTTCTATGCATGGCATAATAAGGAATTTGTATTTTTCGACTTTAATTGGTTTTGTGACGTGCTTTCCTGTTATGATACACTACTTTAAATTGCAGCCGAGCATTCTGGGACAAGAGGATCTCACAAGAGGTTCTTGGTGATGCTTTGGGTGAGGTATGGTCTTTAGGTGGAATGGGAACCTTCAATGTCTCGTGAATTTTTTTGAGGAACTTTTATGAAAATGATTGACCTATTCACGTTTATAATTCTGCTACCACCAGGAATTCAAAGGCTACGTCTTCAAAATCACTGGAGGTTGTGACAAACAAGGATTTCCGATGAAGCAGGGAGTGTTGACCCCTGGTCGTGTTCGCCTCTTGCTCCACAGAGGTAAGACTATTCTGAAGCCTTCTTAATATGGTTGATAATAGACAGATTATAATTGCATTTGGTGTGGGCTGCACAATGCGCATAGCATTCATCCAACTCATATGTTCTGCATCTGGATGTGGTGTTGAATTTTTTTGTAAATGAATCCTGTGTCCTGCCTCTTTGTTTAATAACTTGTGTTGTCTGGTTCTTTTTTATGCAATGTAATATATATTTGTTTCTGGAGGACTATTGTCTCTCTATAGCTGGAGTCTGGATTCTCTTATCCAATCTTTGTTCCAGGGTTATAGTTAATTTTCATTTCATTGCTTACTTGAGCAGGAACTCCTTGTTTCCGTGGATATGGAAGGCGTAATGGAGAGCGAAGGAGGAAGTCTGTTCGTGGGTGCATTGTCAGCCCTGACCTCTCTGTGCTGAACTTGGTAATTGTGAAGAAAGGTGAAAATGATTTACCAGGCCTGACTGACATTGAGAAGCCAAGGATGAGAGGTCCAAAGAGAGCATCCAAAATTCGTAAGCTGTTCAACCTGTCTAAGGAAGATGACGTGAGGAAGTATGTCAACACATACCGTCGAACATTTACAACCAAAGCTGGTAAAGTTTCTTGTCATTGTAAATGTTCTATTTAGCTTTGTCCTGCCACTAAGACGAGGGGGCTGATGGGAAGATGGAATTTTTTGGTAAATGAAAAATAGTGTACTGAGTGTAACCCATTTAGCTTGTAATCTTTTCTCGTCTGTGCTGCCTACTTCTAAGCTAGAATTTATCAAATTCATTTAGAACTTGTAATCTTTGCTCAAATCAGCTGCGTAGTTATAAGAATTTATCCATTTCAATTATCCATTTGCAGTGCTTTATTTATTTATTTTGTGTGTGTATAACAATAACAACAACAACAACAACAACAACCAAGCCTTTTCCCACTAGGTGGGGTTAGCTACATGGATCAAACGACGCCATTGTGCCCTATCATAAACCAAATCTTCAGAAATGTCATTCAAATCTAAATCTTTTTTAATAGTTTCACCTGTAGTCTTTCTTGGTCTCCCTCTACCTCTAGCTATTGGATTATCCTCCACCTGATCAACTCTTCTGACCGGGGCTTCTAAAGGTCTTCTCCTTACATGTCCAAACCACTTAAGGCGAGATTCTACCATCTTTTCCACAATAAGTGCTACCCCTGCTTTCTCTCTAAAGCATTTATTTCTAATCCTATCTTGTTTTGTATGGCCACACATCCAGCGCAACATCTTCATTTCCGCGACACTGATCTTATGCTCTTGCTGGCTTTTTACCGCCCAACATTCAGTATCATACAACATCGCGGGCCTTATAGCTGTGCGGTAAAATTTATTCTTAAGCTTGAGAGGTAATTTTCTATCACAAATCACTCCTGAAGCACTCCTCCATTTCATCCATCCAGTTTGAATCCTATGATTTACATCTCCCTCTATCTCGTCATTTTGTATGATAGATCCAAAATACTTAAACTGTGTGACTTGTGTTATGGTGTGGTCCCCAATTTTCATCGCTAAGCTAGTATTAGCACGCTTCTTACTGAACTTACATTTCATATACTCTGTCTTACTCTTGCTTATACGAAAGTCATGTTCTTCCAAAGCTCGTCTCCATAGCCCTAGCTTCCCATTTGTTTCCTCTCTCGACTCTCCAACTAAGACTATATCATCTGCAAAAAGCATGCATCGTGGCACCGGCTCTTGGATATGCACAGTAAGCACATCCAAGACCAAGTTAAAAAGATATGGATTCAAAGTTGACCATTGGTGCAGTCCTATAGTTATAGGAAAATTTTTTGTAACCCTTCTTTGTGTTCTTACACAAGTTTTAGCCTCATCATACATATCTTGGATTGCTTGAATATAAGCGATACGAACTCCTTTCTTCTCCAGTGCCTTCCACATGACCTCTCTCGGTACCTTATCGTAGGCTTTTGCTTTTTCCAGATCAATGAAAACCATGTTTTGTTTTCTTCAATATCTCTCCATCAATCTTCGTAGAAGATAGATTGCTTCCATGGTTGACCTCCTAGGCATGAAACCAAATTGATTCTCTGAAATATGAGTCTTTTGTCTTAATTTCCGTTCAATTACTTTTTCTCATAACTTCATGGTATGACTCATGAGCTTAATCTCTCTATAATTTGCACAGTTTTGTATATCTCCGTTGTTCTTATAAATAGGAATTAAAGTGCTTCTCCTTCATTCATTTGGCATTTTCTTAGATCTCATTATCTCATTAAATAGCGTTGTGAGTCAGCTTATACCTTTCTCTCCTAGGCACTTCCACACCTCGATAGGTATTTTATCTAGTCCGACCGCTTTTCTATTTTCCATCCTCTTCAAAGCTTCTTTTACCTCGAACTCCCGAATTCTATGATAAAAGGTTTTATTTTGGTCCTCCTTTCTAGTGTTTGGAATATCCGAGTCCCCTAACGTCCCATGTCCTTCATTAAATAACTTGTGAAAATAACCCTTCCATCGATCCTTGATGTCTTGTTTCATAACCAAGACTTTACCCTCTTCATCCTTGATGCATTTCACTTGATCCAAGTCTCTTGTCTTCTTTTCTCTACTTTTAGCAAGCCTGTAAATATTCCTTTCTCCATCTTTGGTGCCCAAAGATTGATATAACCCATTGAATGCTTTAGCTTTCGCCTCACGCACCGCCTTCTTAGTATCTTTTTTAGCTGTTTTATATTTTTTTCAATTTTCAACGTTTTTACACACGTGCTAAGCTTTATAATATTCCCTTTTAACCTTAACTTTATCTTGTACACTTGCATCCCACCACCAAGATTCTTTATCATTGGGTCCAAATGAAAGAGCATTTGTTTTCCTTCCTTTAGTTGCCATCATTTGATCTTTGGGATTCTGTCTCGACAATTTCTCTTTACTCTCATATAACCTGTACATCCATAACCAAAACCCTGTGTTGGGTAGTTAAGCTCTCTCCAGGGATGACTTTGCAATCCATGCAAAGCTTTCTATCCGATTTTCTTATAAGAAAATAATCAAATTGAGAGCAAGAACTCCCGTTTTTATACGTGATAAGATGCTCTTCCCGTTTCCTAAAACAAGTGTTAGTTATTGTAAAATCAAAAGCTACCGAAAAATCTAGAATCGTTTTGCCCTCTGCATTAGCTACTCCTAAACCATACCCTCCATGCAAACCCTCAAACCCTCTAGATTCACTCCCCTCATGACCATTTAGGTCTCCTCCTAGAACAATCTTCTCTCTTAAAGGTATTCCCTGAATTAAACCTTTTAAATCCTCTCAAAAGGGATTATATACACACATTTGTGTGTGTGTATAGCTTCAATAAAATGTGTTTTCTTTACATCATTCCTTGAAAAGCCTAAGAAAGTTAGCACATGCTGTTAAGAAACTAACTTGTATCCCTTCTCTTTCAAATTTGAAACCTTTGTTTTTTCATATTTATGTTGTTGTTTGAATTTGGGGGACGGAGTACCCATTTGAATAGGAGATTATTTTTGGACATAATTTGTGGTTTTATAGTTTGTGATGTAAATTGTAGTTTTCCTAGGATTCTTAATACAGAAAACTACTATTAAAACATAAAGATCTTAGAATTCATGATTCTCACAAATAAGAATGTATGAAAACACTAACCTTGATCCATGAATAAGTTTTGATAACAACAAATTGTGTTCCAAGAGTATAAGAGAGAGATCTTAAAACTCACTTTCTATTCCTTTGTCTTTCTTTACTCTCTTCTACTTTTGTGATAGTGAGGGAAGAAGAAAAACCTTATGGCAGGAACACGACCTTGAGTTTTATATAAAAAAACTATTTTTTAATATTGTTAACTTTCATCAAGTAGGTAGTTATTATAATTATAAAATTACTCTTTTTCTTTTATCTAATAAGAATTTAGTCCATTAAGTTAATTTAATTACTTATTAAACTAATAAGATAAGTCACATGCTCATTACATGAGACATTTAATCCAACATGTGATGGTTTCTAGTCTGAGTAACATATGGTTGGTTGTAGGGAAAAAGGTGAGCAAAGCTCCAAAGATACAACGACTAGTCACTCCTCTGACACTTCAAAGAAAGCGGGCAAGGATTGCAGATAAGAAGAAGAGAATTGCCAAAGCAAAAGCAGAGGCAGCAGAGTACCAGAAACTTCTTGCCTCCAGGTTGAAGGAGCAGAGAGAACGCCGCAGCGAGAGTTTGGCTAAGAGGAGATCAAAGCTTTCCAGTGCTGCTAAGCAAGCTGCCACTGCCACAGCATAGGCTGCTTTTAGAGATATGGTGAAGTTTGATCTTCGCCCTAGTTTTTGATAGTGTTATTTCATGATGCCTGTGCTATGGTATTTTGCTATTCAAATACATTGTTTTTTTAAAAAAAAAAATAGTTATTTTGTTATGTTTGACAGTTTAATAGAATTTAAGTTTTTACCTAATTGGAATTAGTGGCCTTTTGATGTGTAGTTGGTATTTGTGAACCTGCGTATTTTTTTCGCGTTGTGATTTATGTCTGACTTTGATAAGCCTCGCAAAGTGGTGGAAATCAGTACTTGGGAGTTACTAGAGGACAATCATGATGAAGTACAAAGTCTACTTTTGTATCATTAGGATACGGCTCGCTGCGGACTCATCTGGGAATTGTGTGTTTATTTAGTTTTTTTTGGTTTGAGGGAAGTTATTGTGTGATGGAACTGTTTTTCAATGCTTGCATGGGAGTTGGGGAGAGGTTTGCAGGGATAAAGTCTATCCAAATATCATTAATCTTGAGGAAAATAACTAGATAAGAAATTACTTTATTAATATAATGAGTTCTGCCCCGTGGCTAAAATGTCTTAAGATAGAGATACAAACTTTCTCAATTTGTACCCTGCCATTCTGATAACAATGATGCAGAATTAGTTTGGTTGCAAGATAATTATAAATTTGTTATTAAGGGTGTGTTAAGAATCGACTGAGATGAAATCTGTCTTCGATAACCATTATTGTAGCAAGGGTGTCTTTCGAGTATGCCAGATTAATATAACTCAGTAAATTAATCTAATAAATATTTCCAAAAAATAGAATAAGCTATGATTATCGTATATTTATAAATGTGGTTATTTTTCTCTCGTTAAAAATATTCAGTTGTTTTAATTTCAAAATATAACCCGCTTGAGCTTTATTCAGATGTAAGTCCATCATGGTTTCTTTTATCAAAGAAAATTTTCAATAACGTTGGATTTTCTCAAGTGGGTTTTTTATTTCTTTTTTTGTTCAGTGGAGAAATGCAGCAGAAGGAACGAGAGATTCAAGAGCCGATAATTGGGTGTATGATTCTCCGAGGGCAAGAAGTGTGGCAGAAGCAAGAGACTCTGAGAAGGCGGAGAGAGGCAAAGAAACGATGAGCGAAGGCGTGGAGAAGGCCAAAGAGCGAGCACAGGAGATGAAAGAGAGAACCAAAGAATATGCACAGGATACAGAGGAGAAGACAATGGCTGATAAAGCCAACGAAGGTACCAACAAAGCAAAAGAGAAGACGGCGGAGACGGTGAAGAGCGTAGGAGAGAAGGCGAAGCAGACGGTGCAAGGGGCATGGGAGGCAGCAAAGGATACCACGCACAAGATCAAGGAGACGGTGGTTGGGAAGGATAATGATGATCATGATGAAGATGGCGAAGATGGGAGGGAGATTCTGGAATTCAGGAGAAAAGGTGAGAAGGGTTATTAGTCTCTACTTTTCAACATGCAGATAAATTGGAGATAGTTTGTCAACATGTTTGTTGTAGAGTTTTTGTACCCAAAAAACAATGTTTTTCCGGCCTTATGCAATATTAGGTGTGCACATTATTTTCTTGGAATAAGAAGCTAATGTTATATATTCATCCATACTCTATAATTAATTAAATACACTAAACTTGAGTGCTTTATGTTTTTTCAATAATTTTTCTTCCTTACATTACATCATTATTCAAAATGCTTCTGATACAATTGAGAAAAATAAAAGAGACTTATTGGAAATGGTAAAATTCTGTATATTATTGATAAAGAGAAAGATCTATCAATAAGCTTTATATTAGATTACACGTAAGATATTTTCTCAGTCACGATAACCAAATTTCTAAAGATCTCGACAAATTATAACCAAATTTCCAAAAACTTGGAGAAACTTATCAATGACTAGATTTTCTAACAAATATTAATAAATATAAAAAAAATATTTAAATCTTAACACCCTCCCTTAAACTGTGCCTTAATGGTCTTAATGGTTTTTCTTATTTTATTTTTTACATGAGCCTTAAAGTTTTTAAATGCACAAAGAGTTTTTGATTTTTGCTGTAAAAAATAAACTCAAGTTTTTCGCGTATAATCATCAATGAAAATAATAAAATATCTTTTACCTCCATTAGAAGGTGGTTTTATCAGGCCACAAATATCATAATGAATTAGTTTCAAAACACCTTTTGCTCGCTATGACTTCCCTTGTGGGAATTGTGAACAATGTTATTTGTCAACAATAAATTCTTTACAAACTTGGGAAGGAAGATTAATATGAGGAAGATCTCTTACCATATTTTTCTGTTGAAGAGTCTTCAATTTTCCAAAACTTAAATAGCCATAACAAAAGTTCCACAACCAAGAAGGATCTTTTACATCAGTCACCAAACAAGATTGCTCACTTTCAATCTTTTGTAGAAACAACCTATTTAATTGTTGTGACACCCGGGGCCGACGAGGACGGGGAGTGGTCGTCGATGCAAAAAGATGAAACACGGATAAGGAGCGATTCTTGGCAGATTTCTAGGTGAAAGGACATATGAATGAACTAAATACACACCAAAATGAGAGGGATTTAGAGACTATGCAGGTATGAGACTGCATAGTTGAGGATGAATTAAAAGAATTGATTAGCACCACCCATATCAACAAGATGCATTTTCTTTTCGGGGGCTAAGAACATAAGTGCTTCATGGTTAAACGTGCTTGACTTGGAGCACTTGTGAGATGGGTGACCATCCTGGGAAGTTTCCTAAGATGCGTGTGAGTAAGGATAAAACATGCTGAAAAGACCCGTATTGGTTTGTGGGGACACTCATCAATCCTGCAGGCAGTCCCGAGACTTTACAAATGGTATCAGAGCGGGAGCTCTCCCAGTACGGTGTGGTTCGGGGACGAACCATGCAGAAGCTGGTGGGATGTAACACCCGAGGCCGACGAGGGCGGGGAGTGGTTGCCGGTGCAAAAAGATGAAGCACGGATAAGGAGCGACTCCGGACAAGTTTTTAGGTGAAGGGACACATGAATGAATTGAATACACACCGGAATGAGAGAGGTTCAGAGACTGTGCAGATATGAGACTGCATAGTTGAGGATGACTTAAAGGAATTAAATAGTACCACCCATATCAACACGATGCATCTTCTTTTTGGGAGCCAAGAACATAAGTACTCCGTGGTTAAGTGTGCTTGACTTAGAGTACTTGTGGGATGAGTGACCTCCTAGGAAGTTTCCTAAGATGCATGTGAGTGAAGACAAAACATGTTGAAAAGACCCGTGTTGATTTGTGGGGATACTTATCAATCTTGCAGGCAGTCCCTGGACGTTACAATTGTACTAATTTGCACAACAACAATAGCTCCTCTATAGTATGATCATAAATCTCACAAGCAACCTTTTGAATAGTGATTACATAACCATTTTTTTTGCAATTGACTGGCACTTAACAACTTGTTTTTCAAGTCAAGAATGTAAAGGACATTAGAAATTATTTCTACAAAACAATTCTTGGTTCTTATCTCAATATCACTCTTTATCATCACATTCACATTGGAATAATCACCAAAACTTATTGTAGAATGAAAGTCTTCATTTAAATAAGAAAAAAAAGACTTACTTCCACACAGGTGATTATTGCAGCCCATATCCACATACCAAACATCAGACTCTGGTTCCTGATTAGCTTAAACAGTCATCAACAAAGTTTTCACTTCCTTCTTTTTGGCAAAATTTGATTGCTCTCCCTTTTCTTTGTCATTAAGAAACCTAGTATAACATTTAAAATGATAATGTCCAAATTTATGACATCTAAAGCACTCCACGTTGGATTTCTCAAAATGTTGAACCTGTCCTCTTCCTTAGCCTTGAAATTGCTCATCGTTGGCTTTGAAATGCCTGTTGCCATCTCTACTGCCTCAATTTCCCTTCCTCTACCTCTACCTCTACCCCTCCCTCTAGAGATTGAGAGATGAGTAAAGATTGAAGCCTTCAAAGCTTGCTCCTCTGAAGTTGAACTTCGATTCATCTTCTATTCATGGACCAACAAGGAGCTTTGCAGTTCATCAAGAGAGAGTGCAGTTATGTCTTTCGATTCTTCAATTGAACACACGACATAATCAAACTCTACTATCAGGGAATGCAATATCTTCTCCACAATGGTGACATCTTCCATCTTCTCACCATGAAATTTCATTTTGTTGCTTATCTCCATAGTCCTAGCATGGTAGCTAGTGATAGATTCCTTATCCTTCATTTGTAGGATCTTAAAATCTCGTCTCAAGACTTAAAGTTGTGCATGTTTCACTCTAAAAGAGCCTTGATATTTCTTCTTCATGGATTCCTAAATATCTTTGGAAGTTTCTTTGCTAAGAATTGTTTCCAAGATGGAACGATCAATTACCTAAAAAAAGTAATTTTTTGCTTTCAAATTTTTTAGCTCTCCCTTCCAGCTCTATTTTTTAGGCATCTGTCAAGATTGCATTTATTACAAGTTCTCCAATTCCAAATTCAACAATCGACCAATATTCTTTTGACAGTAGGAAATTCTCCATTAGCATACTCCAGTGGTCATAGTGACCATCAAAACATGAGATCGTCGTCTACACAAAATTGGAATCTGAAGTCATCGTTTTTTGCAAAAAATAAAAGATGAGAAAATAATTGTTGTTATTTTTTGGATTGTTTTGGGAACTTTCACTATTTGGGTACTCTTTCTCTCTTGCTTTCTTTTATATGTTTTCTTCTCTTATACCACTGATACAATTGAGAAAAAACAAAAGAGGCTTATTGGAATTGGATAACGCTCTATATATTATTGATAAAGAGAAAGGCCTATAAATAAGCTTTATATCAGAACACTTCATCCTAACACTAACCACAACTCCTATAAAATAGGATTACACATGAGACACTTTCTCAATCACGATAACCAAATTCCTAAAGACTTGGATAAACCATAACCAAATTTCTAAAGACTTGGACAAACCTACCATTGACTAGAGCTTCCAACAAGTATTAATAAATATAAAAAAACATTTAAATCTTAACAGCATCAACTTTAAAATTTTATGCACTACAGAAATTTTTTTAATTGTTTTTGTCCTTTATTTTATATTATTAAATGTAATTATTATCTCATATTTTAATAATATTTTTAATGTTATGATTAATGTAGCACAAATTCAATCTTATAGAATAAGATTTTTCCAGAAAAACTTGCTCTAACTGCATGTGATCTGTCAATTATTTTCATATCTTGAGTGTCATATGTTTGATCTAATTGGACTTCATATGTGTTTAATTGTTAACTTTTAGCTAAGTTTCTGGATATGAAGTTTAATCGAATTTTTATTACGAAACTATGCTTAAGTATGTTTATAAGACTCATAATTGCATTGTATTTTTCGCTCAATATCACCCCTATTGCAAAGAAAGAGAGAGGAATTTAAAGAGAGTAAGTGACACGGCCCGTGTCACATGACACGGTTGGCGTGTCCTTCTCTGATTTTCAACATGAACTCACCAACAACACGCCGTGTCATAACACGGGTAAGCCACACATCTCCTCTTCACATATCCAGTTTAGTATTGACAATCAACACGGCCGTGTCAAATGACACGAGGTAGGCCGTGTTTCTCTCTTACTCGCAAATCACTTGAACTTTTGTTAACAGAACCTGACACGGGGTAGGCCGTGTCAAACGACACGGCCCGTGTCGTCGCATCAGAATATTAGATACGAATTTTAATGATGTGCTAGATCTCAAAAGTTATAAATAGAGTTGCTTAAGGTCCTAAAGAAGGGTATGGACTGGGAAACTGCCAAGAGGCTAAGGAGAAGACCAAGAATAAGGGAGAAGGAGATTGGATCAAGATTTCGAGCAATTGGAGATCAATCATCCCCAACCTTTGGAAACTACCATCTTTAGTTTTCTTCTCGCACTTTTATTCTTGACAATGTTTTTCTTCTTCTATTCTTTTGGTTTTGAATTTGCCAAATATATATGGTTAATGGAAGATGAAACCTTATTTATTATATGATTCTTGCATATTTTCTTATATCAATTGTGTTTTTATTTATATGTTTTTTTAATTTAGTATAAAGGTTTTATGCACTTTTGCCAATTTCAAAAGTGGTAAAACTAGGATTCTTATCTTGTGATTGCGGTGGTAATGTAGTTAAGTAATTTACAATGTAGATTGAATCTTAATGATTGATTTTCTAAATCTTAATGCAATTAATAAGTAGGTGTAAAGAAATTTTTACAAATAATTATTAATTAGGGATTGATTTGAGCGGTTCTAATTAATCAAAATTTAAGAAAAACAGAGAATTAATCTCATCACATAAAAACATAATTGATCATGTTGGTATAAAGGATATTTTAGATAATCATATAAATCTAGTGGTGTTTCATCTCTTAACCATTAATTGATTTTCCAAATTATATTTACTGCTTTTTGTTTTGGATTCAATTTCTATTTTTAATTTCAAAACAAAATCTTTTATTGTTTTTAGAGTGTTTAAATTAATTCATTTATAGTGTTAATTGAATTAGTTCATGGATCGACCAGAAACCGATTGCTAGCTTTTATTTTTGCTGGAACTCTGATTTTTATTCTAAATTTTAATCACAATCCACACCACACCAACATGTTTGAAGATAATTTTTAGGCAAAAAGCTATTTTGGGTATAAATTAATCACGTCCATACACCACGCCACAATAAACCCCGTAATTTTTTAGGTCAATTATCTCCACACACTTATGCCATGTGCTATTTTGTCTCCTTTGTTTCATGAATAGAAAATAGAGTTGCAGACACAACTTCAAACAGAAGTAATAGATTTTTTTGGGCATAACTGTGGAAGAGAACCTCAAACAGAACTTTAGCTATCAGCAGCAATATAGCAACAAGGAATGCATTGGAGTTGCCCCGTGCCTTGTAGTTTTGTTTTTCTCTTGGGCTCCAGCCCACCATTATACCGGAAAAACAGAGTCGAGAGGGAAAACGCTAACAATAGTGGGTTAGAGATGTTTCGTCTTTGTCTACTTTTCTGGGCAACTTCAGCTTCAGACTTCAAAAGAAAATGTAATGATTGAATGGATCACCAAAAGTAACCAAGGTGAGAACTAGCTTGACATCTTATGAAGGTGATGTTCTTACAGTAAGTTTTAAAAGTTAAAAAATGGAATACTCTCAGTTCAAAAAAAAAATAAAAATGGAATACTCCAAAATTTGGTGCATGCTATTGGAGCATTGATGACAATGTGCCGACGTGGTCATTGTAAATACACAAGCGAACCTCAAAAATACTTTCAACTGTATTTCCATTTAGATGAGTCCTCGTTGAATTTGATGATTTCAAAGTTCAATGTGGGCCAACTTAGGATAAAAGAATGTAGGACGAAACGTATAATAATTTAGTAACAAGCACAAGCTGTTGAGAACGACCTTATCCTCAAAGGCCCAATTAAAGGGCCCGAGCCTTTAGCGTTCGGGCTTGGACTCACTAAGACCTGGGCGATCTCTTGAGCCAAACTGCCAAGCCTCCGTGGATCCGTTTGATTCAACGTTGACTTGGAGAAATTCTAAAATAATTTGAAATGTATTACTCTACTGCTACGTTTGTTTTAAGAGAAAATAGGTGAAAAAAAATAAAAAAATGAGAAAAATATTCTCTTTTCTCTCATTTGGATCAGCAGAGAAAATAAGGAAGAGAGAAAAAAATATTGTGGATCCCACCTAAATTTTTTTCTCTCCTTTGCTGGGAAGAAAACGAAAAAGAGAGAGATGTAAAAAATAAATTATCACCATACCCTTCAATCTTCTGCATTCATTTTTTCTTCTCTTTCGTAAGCCAACCCATACCCCCTTCTCAGTCTTCTTCTCTCTCCTCGTCTGACCCCAGCCCACCATCTATCCGCCGTCCAGCCGTGGGTCGCTGCCGTTGTCTCTCCCCTCATCCCGTTGTGCGGCGTCATTGCTCGGTGGTGCAGGCTCCTCTCAGATCCAGGCCAGTCGTGCAGCTCACACCGCGTCTCTCCTCCACGCTTGGATCCGACCAAAGACTCTCTGCTCTTTCGCACCGCTGCCGCTCCATCGTACTGCATCTGTGGGACTGTGGGGTGGGAGAAGGATAAGGGAACGTTGGGGTGGGAAGGGAACGTTAGGGGTGGGGCAAATGGAAAGGGAACGGTGGGATGTGGGAGGAAAACTAACATTTGGTTTTGTTTTTTTATATAAAAATATATTTAATAAAATTTGATATAAATATTATATAATTATAAATAATAAATAAAAAATTATTAAATAAATAATTTCAAATCAAATTTTTATAATTTGGTGTTAATAAATTAAAATTTTGTAATTAATATTTAATATAAAATTATTTTTTTAAAATTTATAAAAAAATGTTTATAGATTAAAATAAAATTAACTTTTGTTTATAATTAATTCATTATGATAAGGATATATATGTTATTTTATATAATTATATATATATATATATATTTTTTTCATTTCTCATTTTATATAATTATAAAATGTATTTATTTACTTAATATAATTTTAAAAATGTTTAATTAAAAAATATAATAATATATTTATATTCCATTATACATTTTATAAGGATAAATATGTTATTTTATATAATTATATATTATATTCTCTTATTTTTTATTTAACTCTCATTCATCCAAACAATAAGAAAAAAATATATTTTTTTTTTTTTTTTCTCTTCTCATTTTCTCTCCTCATCCGAACAAAGTATACATGATATTGTAACTGTTTAGATTTAATTTAAAAATATTTAAATTTTAATTTAATCACCTGTATAATTTTTAAGGTCTTATATATTACAATTTAATTAAAGTAACAGAATATTCTTGAAACGTAGAAGAATCTCTAGTTGACTTGTGACTAATATTACCAATAAAAAATAAACAACTAATTTGATGAATACTAAATTGCATATATAATTACAAATATCAAATTAATTCAGAATTATTTTTACTACACTTGTTACAACCACAATCAATTGCCAGTTTTCATTAGTAAAAAAAACAAAAATTGTACAAAGAGTAAAATTGAAGTGACCATCACAGGCATTGTAATTTGGACAGTAAAGAGGCGAGGATGTACGAAGCGTTAAGGACTATAGGCCCAAGGAAGAACTTGACAAAGTCCCCATTCCTCACACATTGGGACAGAACAGAACAGAACTGAAGTGGTAGTCGGTAGGAGCAGTTGTAACCCCGCTATTATCCAACGTCACCACTATCTCCCTGACTCCCTTCAGTTGCGTCATCACGTGACTTGGGGCACGTGTCTTTGCCTGCTCTGTCAGAGTTATGTGAATGAATAATGTTATATTTTTTTATAAATTTTTTTATAATTTTTTAATATTAAATAAAAAAATAAATATATTTAATATTTTAAAAATATAAAAAAATTAATAATTTTTTATTTAATAATTAAGAGAATTTAATACAAGAATAAAATATTTTTTATATGAATAATCAATGTAATCTGTGTAGAGTTTTATTATTGAGTTTTGTTATATTATTTTATAAATTTTTTTAATAATTCTCTTAATATTAAATAAAAAATATTAAATAAAAAATAAATATATTTAATATTTTAAAAATATAAAAATATTTAATAAATTTTTTATTTAAAAATTAAAATAATAAAAAAATTATGTAAAAAAATTTAGAATCATTCTTTATTATATTATATGTACGACACTCAAAATATGCTTCTCTCTTCAGTTTAGTTCATATTAGAATTGTCAAAAACAAAATAAAGGCATGAGGTTGCAAAGGTAAAATAATTAATTCTAAGGTAAAAACTAGCAAACGGTTTCTCCAACATACTTTACCAGTGTAAGACATACTTCTCCCATTGAAACTAGCATTAAAATCTGAATTTGACAGATATTTGACTTTATGGATTGACGACAAAAGGGGTTCAGGCTATTGAAGGATTCTTTAACCCTGCCTAACACAAACGAACATAACCACAGATCATTTTTACGTGGAACATGTTATTAATTATTTGAACTTATTTTACATGATAATCATCTTAAAAAATATGAACTAATTGCTGCCTCACCAAATTGATGGATGCAAAATGTTATTAACATACAAAATATACATTTTTCTAGATCGCTTTGGAGAGATATTTTAATGGTTTGTATATTGGACATATTAATTCTATTTTATTATTTCTAAATCAAAATATTTTAAATTAGTTATATTGAAAAATTATTTATTTGAGAAATTTATACGAACATAAAATATTTTGTAACATCAATTTTAGACAACAAAACAGCATTGAAAAAACATTCTTTATACATGTGACACTCAATGGTAATTGGTTGTAATACAATTACACTATAATTTCGCACGAATTTTACTTGGAATATGAGAATATGAATCTTGAAATTTAAGTAGGGTGTTTTTCTAATCACTACTTCCCTTCTAAAATTTCATCAGTAATTTGTTGGAACAAAAAAAAAAAGCCTTCACACATGTGACATTAAAGCTATTCAAGTGCTTCATTTTAAATCAATAATGCTTTATGCATATTTATAACATGTAAATCATCTCATATTATAATAAAGTGATAGAATTAGAATATAGATATGTATAAAATAATATAAGATAAATTATAATTAAATAATAAAATTTATATAAATATAAAGTGACATATTTATAAATATATGTATAACATTATTAGTTTGAAATTTCCTAAGTCGTTTAAAACAATTAATTTATTTCCTTCTACATATATTTTCACTTATAGAGAAAATAATTTCATTATTCATCTAATTAAAATATATTTAATTTTATTTGATTTATTCATAAAATTATTTTATATATTATGAAAATATTACAATTAAATATAAAATAATTTAATATATCTCATATTAATATATAATATAAATATATATATATATATATATATATATATATATATATATATATATATATATATATATATATATATATATATATATATATTAATGTACATATAATATTTGTCTGTACAAAAACTAAAAGAGCGTGTACAGAAAAAGTATAATGAAATATTTCTTCATAAAAATTTTAAATAAACAAGATTGTTATATTTTTTAAAAATTAAAGAAGCACGAAATGATGTCATAAAGATAAATGAAACGTAAATCGTTAAAACGAGGGGAAATATTTATTTTTTATTTATTATCTGACTTATTTTAATCAAATTAAAATATTATTATTATTCTAATAATATTAATTATGTCATATATAAATAAAGTAACACATAACATATGATATAAATTCATAAAACTGAAAGAACTACTTTTTTCTAATAGAATTAAAAATTAATGGTATCACCCAAAAAAAAAAAAATTAATGGAAGACTGAAAAACTGTAGCAGTGGTGTGGTGGCAGTGGCATGAAAGGAGAGAGAGGGTAGCAGAAACAGCGACGAATAAGAAAGAGAGAGAATAGCGCAGCTCTGACATAGCCACCATTTCATTCACCACTGCCACCCCAACCACTTGCCTTGCCTCTACAGCCGCCTCAGTTCTTCTTGTGGTCCTTCCTCTACAATCTTCCCCTCTCTACTTCTCTTCTTCTGTGCTACTTTCTTTTGTTTTTAATATAATTTCTCTTCTGTTGGGTCTCACCTTTTTCTGGGTCAGAACTGATACTGATAGAGAAAGATCACCTCTGTGAAACAAGTTTCAGGTGGTGTTTGTTCCTCCTTTCTTTACTTAGGTGCCCTTCATCTTCAATCATCAATCAAAGCTCAAAAAACTCAGGAACTTTTTCAGTGCATTATTTCTGCTCCATTTTTCATCCTCAGGTGGTAGGTGAGAGGTGGAACTGATTCCCCCCATTTATTATATATATATTTTTTTACCATAATAATCTCATGATCTCTCTCTCAAAAAATTCATAATCCCATTGCCCCAGATTGAGACCGTTTCGTTTTGGACTTTGTCCACGTTGCACACCCAAATTTAAACAGCAAGTTTTCACCTTTCCTCCATCTTTTCATATATGCTCAATACTTCAATCCACTGAACTTTATTGTGGAGCGAGATTGTGAGAATCCACTGAGATTTAATGCGATCCCATTAATTGAATTAATACTTACAAATACATATATACATATATATAGCTGTAGATACTGTCATAAATTTTTTGAAGAAATTTGAGAGACCTTTGGTTGTTCTTGTTTTGGTTTTTTGTTTTATTGTGGGTAGGTGGGAAAACATGCACAAGGAAATGATCGCCGTGGTTTTGGTTATTGTAGATTCTCAGATACGTTTCACAGACACGTAGTGCTCATACTCAGCCCTTCAAATCTGAAACTCCCACACACTTTCAACTCGGACTTTCCTTAACAGCTACATGTTAGCTCCTTCAAACCCAAAACACCACACCAACCACTAGCTAGCTTCTTAGTATAAATATACACAACAACCCACCCACAAGATCATACACATACTCAAAAAGTGAAAAAAAAAAGAAGACATGGAGCAACAAGGAGATAATGGCAGCGGATGTGGAGACATGAATAAGCATCAACATCAGGATCTGGAGATGCAACAAGGAGATGGACAGGTTCAGGTTCAGGTTCAGGTTCAGGTTCAGCCTCAACAACCGCAGCAGCAACCCCAACCCCAGAAGTGCCCTCGCTGCGAGTCTCTCAACACCAAGTTCTGCTATTACAACAACTATAGCTTGTCACAGCCTCGTTACTTCTGCAAAACGTGTAGAAGGTACTGGACCCAAGGTGGAACCTTGAGGAACGTACCCGTTGGTGGTGGTTGTCGTAAGGGGAAGCGCGCCAAAAATTCTTCATTTTCCACCGACAATTATTCTTCTTCCCGATCGATGCAGCCACAACCACAACCATCGCCGCAGGAGGTGGTGGTCCCAACCCAGCCAAACTTGACGACGGTGGTGAGGGCTAAGGACCCTTCTTCCGCCGTGGCTTCCCCTTCCCCCGCGGTGGCTCCTTCCATCAGTTCCTTTTATCAAGGTGGTGGTGGGTACTTGTCTTCTCTAGCAGCGATTCACTCACTGAACCCATCACAATCACAATCACACCCTTTTGATCAGTCTCTGAAAGTTGGGGTTGATGTTGTGGGTTCTTCTTCTAATTTGGGTCTTCTATCTGGTTTCAATTTACGCCAAATTAGACCCTCGCAGTTCTATCAAATGGGTAGCAGAGAAAGGGAGGTAGAATCTCTGTATACGCCAGAACAAGGTTTAATTCCATCAAGCATGGATCATATGGCTAATAGCAGTGCTGTTTCTCACTGTGATTGGTCTCAGAGCTTCATCAGCAATGCTAATAATAGGGCCTCTGATACCTCTATGTGGAGTACTATCAGCACCACTTCTATTAGTAGTAACACCGAGAGGAATACTACTGCTGGTTCTTCTTCTTTGATCCCAAATCAATGGCCTTATCTACCAGGGTATGGCCCTCCTCCATGATCCTATTGAGCTGTTGCACCCTCAAAATTCAGAGATGGAAAGGCATATTTCTCACCAATTAATTTGTCTTGTTACCTGCTCCATCTGTTAATTTGATGTCTTCTTTTAGGTGTCAGTAGAATAGGTTCTTAGCAGGTTGTATTGACCTGGTTGATTGTGCAAACATTGGAGGACGAGGGAATTTTGTGTTGGGGATAGCAAATGTAAACGGAGGATTAGCAACCATAGCATTTTATTTCTTCTGTCATAGACAATTGCATAGAGAATTTCTGGGTTGGGTTAGGTTGTTTCCAAACTATACATATCATTTTATTATACAGTTATTTTGTGAGCTTTTGTTTGTTTCAATCCTCTGCCTTTTCTATTCACTGTCTTGATCAAACCAAACTGTGTTTGATTTGTTACTTCAAACTAAAGTCTTAAAGGAAAGTATTATAGCAAATTAACGAGAATTAAGGCAACTTATACCAACTGCATGCATAAAGGAAGTCTTTGTTAAAAATGAAAAAGTTGATGTAATGGTTCTATATCGTGCATGTGGGTGACTGATGATCCAAATGTTTTTCCACCAAGTCACTATATGTGATATGTGAATGTCAATCTTAAAGCGTGGTTGATACTATATGTGATATGTGAATGTCAATCTTAAAGCGTGTTTGGTATTGATAGTGATTATTTTCGGGAGAAATAACTGTTTATTTTAAAAAAATTAAGTAATTTTAATTATAAATTATTTTTAACATAAAATAAATACATTCAAATATACATATTAATAATGCATGCAAACTGTTACTTGTCATTGTATTTTGACGTTGTCTATTACCAATCAAAAGGCTCAAGTGACCTGCATGGGTTTTCCTGATTATCTGATTATTAACTAACCCACTCTCCACACCTTTTTTTTTTGAACTTTTTGGCATGGCTTAAAACTTAAATTAAATGATTGGTTGATGCGCGTATGTATGAGTTAGCAATATAAATAGGAGCAAGCTTACCCAAAACATAGAAACTGAACCATATGTTAAAAGCAAATGGTTCTGCCTTTTTGTTATTTTGGTACAAATTATGGTTCAGTTGATTGTGCAGAATGCTGAATTGGAACCAACTGTTATTTTATTATTAATAAGAGAATGTGAAAATTTTATTTATATAAATAATTCTAGCTAATCGATAAAAATTACATAAGACCTAATTAAGATGAAGTTATTTGTACAAATTAGTTTTGAAAATTGTATGTAAAAATATCATCAACATAGCATTAGCATTATACATGTAAGCTTAATTGGTGTTTTGGAGGTAAAAGAAGCTACAAGCAATGAAGTGACCAAAATATGTACGAAATGCCGGTGTTCGGGTGTGTGAGTCGTGGTTTTCGAGTAAAGCAAATCTTTGGTCTGCCATAAGGAGATCTCAAAACAGAGAGAATATAAAAGCAGTGAAATATCTCGAGATAACTCCCCACTCTTGTGCATCGTACGTCACACGAATGTGGAACTGTTGACAGGAGAATGCATCAGCACTCACTATGTAGAGTTGGAAAAGAATTGGATCAGCACTCACTATGTAGAGTTGGAAAAGGATAATCCTTCGTGTGCAGATCTCTCATTTCCCATTTTCTAAGATCTGAAGAATGATATAAAATTAGAGTGTATATGTTAAAAAAAAAAAAGATTGAACTAATTATAAATGCAAAATTTATATAAATATGAGTTTCTATAAGTGTGTAAGTATTATGGTTTACGAGCTTGCCATTGGAGAACCACCCGCATGTGCACTCTCATTCTGTAAACTATTTTCTATATTTCGATTTTGATATTGAAAAATGCATTACGTACATTTCTTGGGATCACATTATTTCATATACGTATAAGCTAACAGAATCAGACTGTGTGTATAAAAAAAATTCTGTGCAGTTATAATCAAATGAAATGTCAGAATTTTTTGGAACTAATTATAATTAAATAATAAGATTTGTTAAAATATAAAGTGTTATATGTAAATATGTTTGAGTGAGGATTTACTTACATTTAATGTAAATAAAAAAATTTACACTTAATTTTATATTATTTATTTATTATAATTTTGTGATTACTATTTATCTTTTATCATAATTACAAGATTATAATAAAATAAAAAATATAAAATTAAATATAAATTTTTTTATTTATATTAAGTATAAATAAATCTCTTCACAATATGTTTAGTTAACATTATTATTTGATATTTTAAGGTTCATGTTCATTTCTTTTTTTGGTTGAGTCCATACTCATTTCTGGCTAAACATTCACTAACTATTGTCCTTAGGAGGAATGTTATTTGGGCCAATTTTTGTCAAGTGAATTCAAGTCTAAATTTATGATATATATTTGTCACTCGTTTAAATGAGACGTACTGCGGCCTTAACCACTTTGGCAAAAATGTTGTCATAGCATCCCCTGAATTTGATAGATTGGCTTTTCATGTAAATAAATGGGAATGAGTTTGATGGGTGACCATAAGGTGTATAACATTTTTACCTTGTTGCATTTTTTTATTATATTAATTAATTGTGTAAAATATTCTAACTTCTTTTTTATTTGTCAATTTTTTACATACTTTTTCTATTTTTAAAAATTATATAAAATTCTCTTAACACTTACAAACATATCTTTTATTTTTAAAAAATGTTACAGATAAATTTAATTAAATACAATAAATTTAAAAATGGTATTTATATAAGTGTTAAGAAAATTGTGTATATTTTTTGAAAATAAAAAAGAGTATATGAAAAATCAATCTCGATATTCTTACCGCAAATAATACATATACTTCTTTTTACATCTTATTTAATATCATTCATCATATTTACTTTTTCCTATCACTTTCTCTCACTTCATCACACATTCTTAAAAAAATATGTACAGTATCTACACTCTTAAAAAGAATGTAAGAATATCTTTTTCCATGAAAAATTAGACAAATAGAAGAGATGTTATAATATTTTGCTCTAATTAATTAGTTAATATGCGATTTTATTTACATTTAGTTAAAGATGATAATCTATATACACCTAATATAAATAAAAAAGATTTATACTTAATTTTATACTTATCATTATATTTTGATCATGTGACTACTATTTATCTCACAAATAACCACAAAATCAAAATAAAATAAAAAGTATAAGATTTCGTATAAATTATTTTTACTTACACTGAGTGTAAGTAGATTCTCTCTTTTAATTAAATATTATTCTTGATGTCTCAGTTATTTTAGTGAGCAATAATTGACCTACTTAAAGACCAAGGAATAATGTACCCAAAAAAAATAAATAAAGGAATAAACTCTTTTTTTACTGGAAAGAATAAACTTTTTTTAATTAGGAGGCTTAATTCTAACGTAATATAAATTAGTGTAAGCCCAAAGAAGACGTATAACCATAAGGATTGAGAATGTGGTTCTTCATGCTTTATATGAGATGGTGTAAAGGGCATCTGGATTGTGTTTAAGATTTAAAAGCTAGTGATTATTTTTCTCGGACGATTTTTTTTTATTTTTACCTCTTATGTTGAAGAACGATTTTTCTCTCTATGAAGACATGTGATTTGTCGAATCTTGTTTAATCTTTGTGTGTTGTTCTATTTCATCCTGTTTATTCTTCATCGTGCATATCATGTTGGCAGTAATCATGACCTCGTCGAGTTGCGAGTTGCGAGTTGAAGATTCAGGATTGAGGATTCAGACGATTGCGAAAGGTAAGTCCTGTTATTAGGAGGATGCTCGAGGTCCTTTTCTGGGGTTGGGTGGTTACGTACACAGATTTATTTATTTACCAATTAGTTTAAATTAGGTGGATTAAGCATTGTGATTGATGGGTAGCTGGTACATGATCAGGGCCAATGGTTTTGTTTGTGGTTTTAAACAACAGGGAACCTCATGATCTTGATCTTGATGAAGGAAGACATTAATTAGGTTTAGTTGAATCAACGCCGAGCATCAATTAATTTCCAATTTGGAGATTATTTTTTGGATATTTTGTGACTAGTAGTAATTAAATTGAGATTTGCCGCATTTAATTTTTTTTTTGTACATCTGAAAACAACATTTACCTTATTTAATTTTTTTTTATAAACACATGTTTCTTATTTAATTAAGATAAGGTTTTGGTTGTTTTTGTTAGTATATTAATTAATTTAAGATTTGCTTCTGATGTGGTTAGATTTAATTCTTGATAGCAAGATCAAATAATTATGAACCAAGGAGTTCACTTTACATATCCATAAAGAAAAAAAATCATATTCTCTAAAGTGAATAAGCGGAAGAGAAGATTATGTGATAAGTGAATTATGCTTTTAAAGAAAATTTTTAAAAGTATCACTTGTGGTGAGTGTTTAATTGTATTTAAAGAATTCAGTCTCATTGAAAAAATGTAGGAATATCTTAAAAAAAAAAAAAGGAACTCACTCTATATTAATAATAATACAATAAAAGCTCTAGCACAAGACAAATTGATATTTGCCCAAAAAGGTTCAAAATAAGTTTGGTAATTTGTCTCTAACCCCCATATATCCAAGCCACTCCACCCTGTATAAGGAGGGTTTTAAACTTGTCTTGTTGAAGGCAGACAGGAATATGTCTGGGATCAGTATCAATCCACTTCGTTATGCCCCACACCTTTCATTTAGATAAATATCATGCCTACTTTAATTGCTAATAAAATTAATTATATTAATTGATTTTTACTAATTTAATATTTATTTTAAATATATTTTTTCAATTTATAGAAAATAGTGAATTAATTTTAAAAATTTAATTGATTATTGTATACACTTATTCAAAATATTTATAAGTGCAATACGGATGGAGGTTATAATTTTTTTCTAGCTGGAAGTGTTCAAATTTCAATTTGTAAAGGTACATAATTTGGTTGAGTTGAATAAAAACCCAACCTTACTTACCGATTGTCAAGCTTGGCCAATCTATAGGATGGACTCACAAAATTTTAATATGGATCATTTTGGGAGTGGTCTATTAATGAATTAAGTATAAAATAATTTTTAATTATAAAGGATCTATAAGAAATAGATATGAGATATCAACATTCAACAAACGCAGCTAGTTCTTCCTCATACAACTTCCCCTCTGCCTCAATTGTCCCTTTGATCTTGTGAGGGGACGAAGACACTGAAGGAAGCTCACCTGTTCTACCGATTCGCAATGTGCAACATAGATTACGACGAGTGCAGAGAAGTTCACCAGTTCCACAGATCCACGATCTACAATCTCTGTCTCATGTCCGCACAGCAGCGGTTATTCTCCCTCTCGCTTTGTCTCTCAGATGGTGAAGACGACCCACACTAAAACACAGTCCAACAATTTTTCAACTTGGTCTAAGAGTCAGTCAAACGAGTTACAGAAACTTCGGCCTAATGCAAAATGGAGACTTTCAGTTGCTCAAAATAAAAAAGGATTCAAATGAAATTTAGAATACTTGGATGACTAAAATGTAAATAATGCAAGGGTGTATATTATAAATTATGAATACTTAGAATAACAAGTTATTTTTAAGGACCATCGTTAAGGGTGCACCATAAACGCCACTGTCAAGCTTAGCTCTAACTGAGTAACTGCATAGGTGTGAAAATGTTTAAGAATGTAGAATATGATTCTTCACAGGGAGCGCTGCCCCCGTCCATGATTTCTTGTGACATTATACTTAGATGATAGATAATGAAAAAAAAAATAATAATAATTGTTTTTGTTTAGAAATTTTGAAATATATAAAAAATAAAATAAAATATATGAAAAATTATTATTTTTTAAATGTTCAACTTCTATATTCTTAAAATTAAAGTGAAATTAGAGAAATATACAGATAATGAAATTTTATTCAGTTCCATTAATAAATTTTTTAAATAAAAAATATTAATTATATTTTATTTTTTATTTTCTTTTTCAGTTTATTCTTATTTATTTTATTCTATTTCATTAATAAAAAAATCTAAATACATACTACAGTTTAAAAAAAATAAAAGTCCATTGACTCATTGAGAGCTAATATTGTTGAATGGATGAAATTCAAAGAGGCAAAGAAAGATGCTATTTGTACCACTGTACTCTTCGTTTTCCTAGCCGCGGTCGATGCTGCAGGTTAATATTAGCAGTCCTAGAAGGTGACACTATAATTGTCTGTACTTAAATATGAAGGACTAACATTATGTCTAACTGAATATTTTTAAGAAATTTCTTAATGATTGTTTTCAAATACCGATTAAGGAATTAAAAATAATAAAGTTTTAATAAAAAGTAAAGTATTTCATATATTGAAAATTTAAAAAAATTACTTTTTATTTCATACATATTATTTTTATTTTTTAACAATTGTCATAAAAAATATTTTTAAATTTAAAACTTTTTGGTTAAATCTGCAGGTGTGATTCAGCGTTTTTTTCCCTTTTCAGCTCAAATGGTATTAATTATGATGTAGATTCCACATTAAATTCTCTTATAAATAAGATATAAAAAGTGTTATCACTGTATTTAAGTTTTTAGCCAACCTATATCTCAAGTAGCTTAACAAACAGGGTGAAGTTAGTAAAAGAAAAAAAAGAAGAAGAGAAAAACAAGCTAAGCGTGATACTAAGATAATTCGACAAAGCTATAAACTTAATTTAATTGTATTAGGCTTACCTCATAATTAGACAAACTAAAGAGAACATTTCTAATTGAGTTGGACTTTAATCAATCTGAGTCCAAGCTGGGCATGATATTAAATGAGTTTAACGAGGGTAATTATATTTTGAAAATTGTTTATTTTATTATTTTAATATATAATTCATAAATTTTATTTATTATTTATTAATTAAGCTTTTTACGAGTTATATGAATTGAATTCAGTTAACTATTATTTTTTTTATAAATAGACAAAATAATATGTAATTTCAATAGAATGAATAAAATAATAAAAAAGCAAATAAAACAAAAGTTCAAAATGGTAGCCATTTATTTCAAAAGTCTTCTCTATTTAAAATACATAATTATTATTTAAACATTTAAAATATCACACTCAATATGTCTTTCACATATATATATATATATATATATTCATTTTATTTTGAATTACGATAGATTTCAATAACCACCAACACTTTCATCAATGAGTCTATTAGCAACTATTTATAAAACATTTTCCATAAGAATAATTTTTGGATGGTACGTACGTGTGACGAGGAATGAAGTTTCACTCTCCGTTGTTTTGGTTTAAAGTCGACTTCAACATGATGTAATTGGACGATTCAAAGTTGTTTAGTTAGAATCCAAAAGTCACATATAAAATGAGAATGTGGGAGTGGAACCTTCTCCATGTCTTCCACACACTTTACACCTTTACTCGCCCATCCCTATATATGCTATAATATTGCAGTCTTTACATAAAGCTGTTAGTGACACATGCATGGGGGAACAATCCAGTGTCTGGCTTTATCACCACCATCTAATGATTCTAATCCAGCTTGATTTAGAGGTATATGTGTGTATGTGTGGGGCTGTCTCTTTTTCTCACTAGCTCTGTGAGAGAATGTATCATTAGCAACTTCGCATGAACTGGTGGTGGACCCATATGCCATCAAATATCACTGGGAACTCTTCATCAACGTACGCCTGTATTGCTTGGACCATCGTATTGGGTGAGTCAGAGTCTTTTGCCGTTGAGCACTGATTACAGGGGCAACCGGTTTCGCAGAGTAGGCTTTTTTTTTCTCTGTTTTTTGCTTGGCCAATTATTTTCTTTGGGTCTAATCATGGATCTAGATTCAATGATTTTATAAGGCACATATGAATTGGTGATTTCCTATTCGAGACTACGTTGTTGTAAAAGATGCTTGACTGCTTTTCACCCAAAACAAATTATTTGACTACCACCCCACAAAAATATTTGATTTGCAAGTGTGAAGATTATTCATCCTTTGAAGTTTGAATTACCGATTGTTATTTTCTCATTAGAAGTTCTTATTATCAATCCATTAATATAATATATAAAAAGAGAATTATAGTTTATAGAATTCTATCATGTGATAGTTTTAAGTTAACTCACTAATATTATTAAATTTGAACTTTTAATATTATTTTATTAAAAAAAAAAAAATATATATAATATTTTTTATCAATTGTCGCTTTAAGTTGTGTCCTAATTTAATTTGAATTTTAATTTTAATATTACTATTTGAAAGAAAAATTAAAAAAAAATAATTTATTTAATGATTCTTTTTTACAAATGTCATTTTTAAATTGTATCATTAATTATTTAATTTTATTATGATGTCAAATCATACTATAATATAAACAAATAAAATTAAGAAAATTGGTAGTAGTCGCAGTCTTTAAAGCAAAGAACAATCTTTCAATAAATTTTAAAATTTTTAAAATATTCTTAAAATCGTATATATAAACTTGATATTTAACATTTTAAAAAAATTAATATTTAAACTTTAATGTAAATTTTTTGCATCACTCGTAATCACTTATAAAAATTATAGATATATTTTATTATAAAAATAACATAATTATTATATATTAATTTTAAATGTTTTTTATAATCTCATGCATTGCATAGATGCTATTATAGTTATGAATAATACCATTCTTACAACAAATGAACAAAAATCTTAGAGTATGTTTAGATAACAGAATTGAAATTAAAACATATAATTTTAATTCCAATTTTAATTCTTTCAGAATTAGATTTGATTCATCTTAAATTACATGTTTGGGGTTGTCAAATAATTAGGATAAGAAATTATAATTTTATTGTTTAAAGGTATGATCTCAAACATTAAAAAATTATTTACAAAATTAAAATTAATAAAAATATTTATACAATAATATATTTATAATATAATAATCATATTTTTTCATAAATAAATTTTTCATTAATTTTTTTATAAAAAATAGTTATTATTATATTTTTATATAAATATAAAAATAATTTTCTATATAAATATAGAATCTCAATAAATATGATTGTTCATAAATAAATATGGAGAGAGAGATAATTTAATTTTTAAACTATGAAATTAATAATTCTTAAGGTATAAGTTAATAATTGAGAAAGACTTACCTTAGTTATTTTTCAATTCCATGAAATTAATTTATAGAATTACAATTTCAATTCTAAATGACATTCTAAACATTAGAATTAAGAGATCCAATTCTAATTCCAAACTCTAATTTCATACTCAATTCCATGAATCAAACGAATATTTATAAGAATTAATAAGTCTATATCTATAACAATATTGATTTAAAAATTTGCCTACAACCAAACATAATCAATGGTAGATATCCAAAGTTATGTTTTGGTATAAGTTAATGGTTGTGAGAACAAGCTTTATTTTATCATGATTTAGATTTATTAATTCTATTCAAATTCTTATTCAATAACTTCAATTATTTGAATTATACTTAAATAAACAATTATTGAAAACCTTATTTTTCATTAATCCAATTGTAACTGATTTGAAAATAAAAAAGACAGAAAAAAAGTCCTAAGTTCTTAAAAACATTTTATTTGCAAGAGCATCACCCACCCTATATATTAAATTAAAATATATTTACTTAAGAGTGAGTTAATCTTTTATTCTATACATTTTTATAGAATAACATGTGTCTTTCTTAAGTTTATATTCTTTTTCAAAAAAATAACACATATCATTCTTAACTTTTTTATTTTAAATTCTCTTTCAACTAATTTTACTTTTTTAATCTACGTTTATTTAAATTTTAGCAGAATTTAAAAAAAGAATTTAAAAGAATTTGTGTGATTCACTGTAACATCCCGGGACTGTCTACATGATTGATGAATGTCTCCACAAACTAATACGAGTCTTTTCAGCGTGCTTTGTCCTCACTCACACGCATCCTAAGAAACTTCTCAGAAGGTCACCCATCCCACAATTGCTCCAGGTCAAGCACACTTAACCATGGAGATCTTATGTTCTAGACTCCCGAAAAAAAGTTGCAACTTGTTGATATGGCTACGCCTAATCAATTCATTTAAGTCATCTTCAACTATGCAGTTCCATACCTGCACAGTCTCTGAATCTTTCTCATTCCGGTGCGTTTTCAGTTCATTCATGGGACTCTTCGCCTAGAAGCCTGCTAGGAGCCGCTCCTTGTTCGTGCTTCAATTTGCACCGGCGACCACTCCCCGCCTTCGTCGACCCCGGGACACCACATGCCCACCAACTTCCGCTTGGTTCATTCTCAAACCACATCATATTGGGAGAGGTCCTGTCTCTGATACCATCTGTAATGTCCGGGGACTGCTTACAAGATTGATGAGTGTCTCCACAAACCAACACGAGTCTTTTCAGCGTGCTTTGTCCTCACTCACATGCATTCTAGGAAACTTCCTAGGAGGTCACTCATCCCACAATTGCTCTAGGTCAAACACGCTTAACCATGGAGATCTTATGTTCTTGGCTCCCAAAAAGAAGTTGCTACTTGTTGATATGACTACGCATAATCAATTCCTTTAAGTCATCCTCAACTATGCAGTTTCATACCTGCACGGTCTCTGAATCCTTCTCATTCCGGTGCATTTTCACTTCATTCATGGGACCCTTCACCTAGAAGCCTGCTAGGAGCCGCTCCTTGTCCGTGCTTCAATTTGCACCGGCGACCACTCTCCACCCTCGTTGACCCTGGGACACCACATGTACTGTAACATCCTACTCCAATTTACTTTTATTTATTTGAATTTCTAATTGGAATATGTTGTTAAACACAAACTGCTACATTTTTCATTAATTCATTTGATATTTTACATAAGGGTTGACCCTTCAAAAGTTAGCTAGTACAAATAGCAACAAACACACAGTACACTTTCTAAGTTAGGCACCATTTCAAACAAAATTAGGCATTACTAAAGTCTTCAGGGTGCTATCACAGTTACTTTTACGTATTTACATATTTACAAACATTATATATATATATATATATATATATATATATATAAAAGGCATTACTAAAGTCATTTTCGATTGTTAGATTCTTTCATCAATGGTTACCTTTAACGAAATAATCTCAATCATTAGATGAAAGTAGATCTAACGGTTGAAAACATTTTAAAAAGAATTTACACCTACAGAACCGATCCCCTATATATATATATTATATATTAAAACTATTCATCAAAGAGTAGTACAATCTGGAAAAGATTTCCTAATGTAACATTAAAAACATAGTCTCTGAGATCAGACATGTAGACTTGTTCTACACAAAAATCAATGATAACTCTCATAGTCGGCATGATCTAAAACAATTTACCACAAGAAGAGTGAGATAAAAATTTCAGTAAGAAAATGCAAAAACATGTAATATAAATTTACTATCTATTCTTTACCAAACTTTATTTCCAAAAGTCATAACCAGAAGTCCAACAATTTAAATCAGTAATATAAATTTAGAAAGAATAATTGATAAATAAGTAAATAATTCTTTAAAATAAATACTTGATCATAATCTCTTTACTGTTATCCTATTTCAATACTTGTAATCAAATGTGCCTTTTTCTCTTTATTAGGACATCCTTCAATGCTTTCATCATGACCACAATAATTTGATTAGGACGTCTTCCAATCCTCTCATCATGACCACAATTATTAAAATGATTAAGGCGTCCCTTAATCCTCTCATCATGACCACAATAATTTGACCAAGACATCTCTTGATCCTCTCATCACAGCCGTAATAATATCTCTTTTGCACATTGATTCATTTTTATTCATGAGATAATGTTTTTTAAAAATTTTCCTAAATATCTTGATGAATAATATAAATATGGTAATAACCATTAAATTAATATAATAGAAATAAAATAATAGAAATTATGTTATTATCATAGAAATATAATATAGATAAATAACAGGTGTTGAAATAATTAATATAACTATTATAGTATAATAACAAAATTGACGTAAATATCCAAAATGGAATTGAATAATCATTAGTTATATATAAAAAAATGAGTTACGTAAAAAGAAACTTTTGAAATCATGTTCATAAGAAGAGGTTTTATATGAATAATATATAAATAGGTTTCCATTATTTTAACTAGACGGTGAAGAAGAAATAAACGTTCTAGTAATAAGTAAAGTCTTATAAATTTAGCTTGTGGTTTGAAAGTTAAATTTGCACGTAGCAGAGAGAAGTTGCTGCTCCTTATTCGAATAGTACATACACTATTCGAATAATAAATGACTTGAAAGTGAATCTGCACGTAGCAGAGAAAGAAATTGCTTTCTTATTCGAATAGTATCAGTGAAATTACATTTACTATCCGAATAATTAGATTACACAGAGGGGTATAATATCAGATATAACACTGTTACAGTAGTATGAAAATAGAGTATTTGCATCAGTGAAAAAAAAAAAAACCGAGCATAATGGGTTAATCAACGGAATATAAAAATCAGATATATTACTGTTGTTTTAGTAAAAATAGAGTATTTGTATCGGTAAGAAAATAGAACATAACGGATTGAACAGTAAGATATAAGAATCAATATAACAGTGTTGTATCTGTAAAAAAAAAAAAAAAACATACGTGTATGGATGGACTGAAAGATATGAAAAATAGAAATAAAGGGTAAGGAAAGGAGTTTTTGTCATTTCCTACCTTCTACTGGTTTTTTGGATGTGTTAAATGAGAAAGTTGAATTTTGAATAGAGGATGGGAGATTTGAAGTAGCAGAACAGAGGCTATGTTCGTGGGTTAAGTAGGTGGATTTGATGACAAGATTGAAAGGCTCTAAGGGTATTTATAGAGCTTAATTTCTGCTTGCCTTGCATATGGAAGTGAGATAAGAATAATGTAAGTTTGATTGGCTGTCAAAACGGGATTCCTTCTCAAGAAAAATCTTTCCCGTAATCATGACTTAAATCTGATTTTTCATGCACGTATACTCCTTCAAGCTTGTTCCAGATTTTTCTTTTGAGTTTTAGCATGTTCTTAGTTTGTCACTTGTCTTTGTTAATCATTACCTTGATTTTTCTTAAGCTTCCCGTAACACTTGTCTCAGCTAAGGTCATATGCTGAGTTCATCTTCATTTAAGGCATGAACATTTGTCCCACATTCTTGGCTTTCACTTGTTTCTGAATTAAAATTTCTAAATTCCATAAGCTTTCCTTTCTTGACACGTCCTCCTGTTGCTAATCATTATTCAAATGCTTACTTGTTCATGCTAACAATGGCTTGATTCTAGTTTGGTTTCTTGTTAGTTTGATCAAAATTAGAAATGAAACTAAATAGAAACTAAAGTTTCTATTTTGCTGTAACGTGTTGTTGTTTTTTTCCATTTATCTGATTTGGGTCACTTTATTCGAATAACTTAAGCCATATTCGAATAAAGTGATGTGGTTTCTCCTATATTTTCATGCAGAAAGGATTTTATTCGAATAACCTTTTGGTTATTCGAATAAATAGGTCTTTTCTTGAAAAATTTATTTATCAACCTTTGTTTCTTGAAGGTTGTTGATAGAGACCCATTGCTGGGCCCAAGCCAGGGGAGGCCCAAGATCTGGAAAGTTTACAAGCGTAGGAATAAGGACTAGTAAGAGAGGAGAAGAATTAGGAGGTTGATGAGTTGGCAGTTAGTTACAATTGATTGCAAAAGAGAGGGGTGAGGCTTAGGTGAAGGGTATCTTTTGTTTTTGGTTAAGTTTGTTATTGTGGCCGAGAGAATATTCTCTAAGGAGCTTTTAGCTCTGGACATTTTTATTTTGAAGAGCTGAGACTCATCTTTCCAGTATTTCAATACAATTTTATCTTTCCTATTTTGAGAACTCCACTAATTGGTCCGACCTGCCAGATACTCATGCCCCCAAAAATGACGGATAGAATGGAGTTGCTGGAAAATCGTGTTGCTGCATTGGAGAGACTTCCATCAAGTCTTCCTTGGAAGATTTCAAGGCTTCCTTGTTGGTGGAAATCAGCAAGGGGTTGGATCTCAATACGTCTGGTGGCGGAGGAGGTGGTGGTTCGCCAAATGGAGGATCCAGCGGAAGAGAGTTCTCTGTTTTGAAGAGCAACATCTCCGACGAGTACCGTATGGCAGTGAAGAAGGTGAAATTGCCTCTATTTGACGGGAACGATCCAGAAGGATGGATCACGCGAGCTGAGATGTACTTTGAGGTCCATAATACCTCTGATGACGTTAAGGTGAAGTTGGCCAAGCTTAACATGGAGGGTCCTACAATTCACTGGTTTAATCTGTTGAGAGAGACAGAAGATCAACTCACTTGGTTCAAGTTGAAACAAGCGATGATTGAGCATTATGGAGGTTGCAAATTTGATAACCCCTCTGAAGAGTTGTCGGATTTACGATAAAAGGGAAGCGTCGAAGACTACATTGCCGCATTTGAGCTCATTTCCTCGTAGGTTACCCAGTTACCAGAGGAACAATATCTTGGTTACTTCATGGGGGGCTCTGCCCTGAGCTTCGATGCAGAGTACGTACGTTTAATCCTCGCACAAGGCCTCAAATGATGAAGGTAGCACATGACTTAGAGGCGGAGATGAAGGTTGGTAACGGTGGCAATTGGAAAATGCGTTTCTCAGGACCCTCTTCTGGAGTGAACCTGAGACCTCGTGGGTTTTTCACTCACAGGGAAAACTAAGGGTGGATCGGGTCAAGTCAATCCATTTCATTGGGCTAGAGTCCAGGTCATGAAAATAGGCATAAGTCCAGTATGAATGGATTTGTAGGACCCAGCGCGAAAGGGGGGTCTTCGTCTTACGCTTCTTCTGCCATGAAACCAGAGAAGAAAGGCAGAGGGGGAAATGACCGTAGTAGAAGGTTGAAGCATTTTACTTATCAGGAGCTTATGGAACGTAAGGCGAAGGGCTTGTGTTTTCGCTGTGGGGATCGATTCCATCCTCTACATCAATGCCCAGAAAAACAACTTCGACTGTTAATTCTTGGTGATGATGAAGACATGAATGAAGGGGAGGTGCTTGCAATCGAAATGGACAATGGCGGTGAGGAGGGAGAAGAGTCCATTGATTGTAAGCTGATGAGGTTGTGTGGAGTTATAGGGAATGTTCTGGAGGAGGTGAAGACCATGAAATTGGAGGGGATGTTGAAGGGGGTTCCTGTGATGGTGCTCGTCGATAGTGGCGCCACCCACAATTTCATTTCTCCCCAGGTGGCGACGGTTCTGGAGCTTCCGATCAATCCGACACCCGAAATGGGTGTTCGTTTAGGTGACGGGCATAGGGTCACCTCTCGAGGTAAATGCTCTAACATTAGTATTCACTTCGGGGAGGTTGAAATAATTTTTGATGCTTATGTTCTTGACTTGGGAGGATTGGATGTGATAATGGGGGTTACTAGATTGAAGAGGTTCGGGAAAACGATCATGGATTGGGAAGACCTGACTATGACCTTCCTTCACCAAGGGAAACTGGTGACACTTAGGGGACAAAACAGTATATTTTTTTCTAGCCATGACATACAGGGGGAAGTGTCCAGTTTGTCCTCTTTTCAAGGACTATTAAAGGGTACAAAGACTATTGAGGAAGAAGAGAAGGTTGCTGCCATGGAAGGAATGTTGAATGTGGAACCGCAAACAGGTCTTAATCAGATTTTGGGAAGGTTTCTAGAGGTTTTCTGAGAAGCTATAAGACTACCTCCAAAGAGGGCAACAGAGCATGGGGTAGAACTCCTGCAGGGAGCTGGTCCAGTGAATGTGCGCCCTTATAGGTACCCTCATTTGCATAAAAATGAGATTGAACGACAAGTTGGACAGTTGTTGTAGCAGGGTGTGATTCGGCATAGTTCTAGCCCTTTTTCAAGCCCTATGATTTTAGTTAAGAAGAAAGACGCTTCGTGGCGTATGTGTGTGGATTACCGGGCATTGAACAAGGTGACTATTTTGGACAAATACCTCATTCCAGTAGTGGATGAGCTCTTGGATGAGTTGCATGGGGCTAATTATTTCTCTAAATTGGATTTAAAATTTAGATTTCATCAAATTCGAATGAAAGAGGAAGATGTTCATAAAACGACTTTTCGCACCCATGAGGGTTACTATGAGTATCTTGTGATGCCTTTTGGGCTTATGAATGCACCAGCCACGTTTCAAGCAACAATGAACCAGGTTTTTAAACCATTTCTGAGACAATTTGTATTAGTTTTTTTTTATGATATATTAGTAGATAGCAAAGATTGGAAAACCCACCTGGTGCACCTTGAGGAGGTTCTGCAGCTCTTGAAAAATCATTGTTTCGTTGCTAATAAAAAGAAATGTTTGTTTGGAGGGCAACAGGTAGAATACTTGGGACATGTTATTTCAGGGGCTGATGTGGTTGTGGATCCAACCGAGATTAATAGTGTGGTGGAGTGGCCTATTCCTCGTAATGTCAAAGGTGTGAGGGGGTTTCTTGGATTGACGGGATACTACCGCAAATTCATTAAAGGGTATGGGCAATTAGCAAAACCCTTGACTGAATTAACAAAAAAGGAAGGATTCCATTAGGGAGAGGAAGCTCAGCTGACTTTTGAGAGGTTAAAGGTAGCTCTCACGACAGCTCCTGTGTTGGCACTGCTAGACTTCACTCAATCTTTTCAAATTGAGTGTAATCCTCATTAAACATGTGATAATTATACAATTATCACATCAACAATCAAATCAAATTAAACAATTCAATCTAGATTTAACAAAATCAAAAGAGGTAAAAGAGAAACTTGATTAACAATTAAATGTAAAACAATCAAAATAAGATCTCAGAATTAAACATTGAGATTGTCAATCCTTAGGATTGATTAAAAGGTTCTAGCTCTCCATAGATGAGAGGGAAGAAAAATAGAAAAGAAAGAAACCTAGAAAGAAGGCAGAGGCAGAGAGATGAAGAGAGAAAGTGCAAGAGCGGCTAAGAGAAAAACTAGGGTTTTGTTCAGGGTTGTTGATACTGCTTAAATAACTATATATAAAATTAAAAATTCAAGTTTTTCCTTAACTTAGGGTTAATCCTCTTAGTTTCGATTGGGTACCTAACTTGCCTAATTTTGGCTTAGGATGATAAAATTATACCCAAAACATTCTTAACAACTCTCTAGACTCGTTAGCTAACATCAAAGGGTGAGAACACCATCAAAACATCATAGTTTTGATATGTGAGCTTCATAAGAGTTGAAGATTTGTGTCTCAGTTTTTCAATGGCACCAGTTTCAGCTTTATATGACTCTTACAACCAAATTGTGACTCATTCTTTGTATGTTGTCTAAGTTCTAATGATAACATCTTTGTTCTGACTTCCGGGCCCAATATGACTTACTAGACAACTGATTCAACCCTCAAGTTCTTCAACAAAGTTGTAAAGCTTTCTCTCAGCTTTCCTAAAAGGTAAAATTCATAATTTTTAGATATCTGAAACTCAAGTTAAGCCCAAGATATAAAAATAGTATAAAATTTCCAATAATACTAAAAAAATATAATTAAACCAAATTTGAACCTAAACTTATAAAATGTGGCCAAGACTAATCAATTAAGCACATAAGAGGTCTAAGAGACTAAATATGATAGTTAACTAATATATGAAAATTGTATTTATCAAATTCTCTCACACTTAACTTTTGCTCTCTCGAACAAAACTAGAAATTCAACACTAGGGAACAAGGAACAACAACACAAACTCAAAAGTTAAAAACTCTAAAGACTCACTTTCTAATGATGGTTAAGAATGCAAAAGTCTATAAGCAAGAAGAGCAACGAAAGCTTCAAGGAATCAAAATATTCATAAAGTAACATTTTTTTACATCTCAAACTAACAAGAAAGGTAATTTCAATTGAAAAACATAAATCAAGAACGATAAAACCTCACAAGAGACACTTTCAATCCCTCAAGTGTTTAGAAGATGAATGTTTCACTTAATTCAACCAATAAAAATTTGCACTACCATAAGCTTACTTATCTTCTACTTCTCCACTACTCAAAATACATGTACATACAAATCAAGAAAATTTTATGCAGGCGTAATGGGACAAAGGTAAGGGAGAGAAATAATATCGAGATGACAAATTAAATACCAAAGATAATAAAAGAACATTATGGTTGAGTTCAAATCACAAGCCTGAAAGTTTATACCAACTCCATGTAATGCAAATTCTCTTTACATATTTTTTTCTTTTTTTTTTAAAATTTTTTAATTTTTCTTTTCGTTTTTTTTTTCAATTGGTCACTTTTTCTTTTTTTACCAAACATTTTGTACACTAATTAACACACCCGCACACTTGTTTAAGAACTCTTCCAATAACAATGTCAATGTTCTCCTATTCCCTAATGTTAGATAAAAGCATGGTTTTCCATTTAAGACATGTAATAAGCTAAAAACAATGAATGGTTAAATAAGCTTAAGGGAGTTAATTAAGGGAAAATATACAAGGTTGACTATTTAGCTAAAGTAGTTAATTCAAGAAAAATGACTCAATCATGTTTATGCATACATATGAAAATGTAGTCTAAAAAAGAATCAAAGCAAGTTCTAGAGTAACAAATTCCATCAGTGAAAATCATACAAGAAAAAAGAGAATGACACAAATACTCAATCCATTCATTAAAAGAGTCAAAGTCTCACAAGGTATGCTTCTATGAAATTCAATTTACGAATTCAATTTCCATTACCAAGCTCTAATCTCAAGATGAAAGACAATTTATTCACTTATCTTATGAACTTTTAACCTCAATTGATATGCATGCTCACAACTTTTACAAATCTCAAAATTTCATTAAAAAATAATTAAAAATACATTTTCTTATATATATTTATTTATTTTAAATAAAAAAAAGAATTTAAAAACAAAACAGAATCGAGTTTGAAAACAAAAAATAGTATTTTGTAACAATACAAAAAACAGAACATAAAATAACAAAAATTAAAACAAAAACAAAACATAATAAAGTAGAAAAAAAAATAGAATTTAAAACAAAAATAGTAAGCAAGATGTAAACCCCCCTCACACTTAGATTCTACATTATCCACAATGTAAAACTCATAAAAAATCAAATCATCAATATCCCATAAATATCATCAATAAATTTAGGACAAGAAAACTAAAGGAGAGAAGGAAAAAACATCCTTATCAAGTGATGCAAATGGGCACTTGCAAGTGAACCTCTTCCACTGTGTCCTCTTAAGCTCCCTCATAGAATTGCTTGAGGCAATGTCCATTGACTTTGAAAGCTTTGTTAGTTGCCTCACTTGTGATCTCCACTATATCATACGTAAAAACTTTAGTGACTCTAAAAGGGCCTAGCCACCTAGAACAGAACTTGTCAGGCGTGAGCTTAAGATGAGAATTGTAAAGGAGAACTTTTTGGTCAATCACAAATTCTTTCTTTGCAATCATCTTATCATGGAAGACTTTGATCTTTTCTTTGTAAATCTGAGAGTTTTCATAAATTTTCCACTGAATCTCTTCAAGTTCTTAGAGTTAGAGTTTTCTTTGGGATCTGGCTTAGTTCAGGTCAAGGTTGCACTTCTTTATCGCCCAATTGGCCTTGCACTCAATCTCCACCAGAAGGTGGCATGCCTTGCGGAAGACTATCCTATAGGGAGACAAGTCTAAAGAAGTCTTACAGGTAGTCGTATACACTCATAATGCGTCCTCAAGTTACTTGCTCCAATTTTTTCTATTTGATTGGATTGTCTTTTTCAAGATTTGTTTCAACTCCCTATTCGAAACTTCGGCTTGCCTATTAGTTTGTGGATGGTAGGGAGTCGAAACCTTATGCATCACACCATATTTCTTCAATAATGTCTCTAAGTTTTTATTACAGAAATGGGAGCCTTGGTCACTGATGATGGTTCTCGGAACTCCAAACCTGCATAAAATATGAGACTTGACAAAATCTAAAACAACATGAGAATCATCAGTCTGAGTGGCCTTGACCTCCACCCATTTGGATACATAATCAACAGTTAACATAATGTAAACAAAACCAAAGGAATTGGGAAAGGGACCGATGAAATCAATGCCCCACACATCAAATATCTTACAAAATAATAATGGTTGTTGAGACATCTCATTCCTATGAAAAATGTTACGTGTTCGTTGGCATTGTTCACAATTCTTACAATAACTGTAAGCATCATAAAACAAAGTGGGTCAGTATAATCTAGAGTCCAAAATCTTCCTCGTAGTACGTTGCGGTCCAAAGTGATCATGACATACAAAAGTATGATAAAAATGTAGAATATACTAAAACTCATAATCAGGTACACAAAGTCTAATCACTTGATCATTACAAAGTCTCCACATATAAGGATTATCTCATATGTAATATTTAGTCTCACTCTTAAGCTTATCAATCTGATGCTTCTTAAAATAAGCAGGTAACTTAGATGCAACTAAGTAATTCACTAAATTAGCATACCAAGGGTCCTTACCAAGCAGCTGAAAAAGTTGGTCATCTAGGAAGGTTTCTCAGATAGGAAAAGTGTCCATTGCCTATGGGATTCAACTCAGATGATCTGCCACCAAGTTCTCGATTTCTCTCTTATCTCTGATCTCAATGTCAAACTTCTGTAAGAGCAATATCCATCGAATGAGTCTAGACTTTGCCTCGGGCTTCTTCAGTAAAAACTTCAAAGCTGCATGGTCACAGAAAACAATCACTTTAGTGCCCAGCAAATAGGAATAAACTTTATCTAAAGCAAAAACATTAGTTAAAAACTTATTTTTAGTGGTGGTGTAATTAGCTTGGGCAGAATCCAAAGTACGAGATGCATAAGATATCACATGAAGTTGTTTACCAACTCGTTATGAAAAGATGGTGCCAACTACAAAGTTGGAGATGTCGCACATTAACTTAAATGGAAGTGTTCAATCAAGTGGCTAGATAATAAGAGTACTACTCAAAGCCTGCTTCAAATAGTTGAAAGCTTCATAGCATTTCTGATCAAAATCAAACTTCACATCATTTTATAGCATGTTGGACAACGAAAGGGTTATCTTGTTAAACTCACTAATAAAATGCCTGTAGAAACCTGCATGACCAAGAAAAGAACGAATTTTTCCCATACATGTGGGGTAAGATAAAGAAGAAATCATATTTATATTTGCAGGATCTACCTCAATGCCCTTGCTAGACACTACATGGCCTAAAACTATGCCTTGCTCTTCCATAAAATGGCACTTTTCAAAATTCAAAACAATGTTAGTCTCAATGCACCTATGCAATTCTCTACCCAAGTTATCCAGATAGGAATCAAAAGAAAAATCATATACAGTGAAATCATCCATGAATACCTCCATGCACTATTCTAAAAGATCAGAGAAAATACTTATCATGCACTGCTAGAAAGTGTCAGGGACATTGCAGAGGTCAAAGGGCATCCGCCTGTAAGCAAAAGTGTCGAAGAAACAGGTAAAAGTGATCTTCTTCTAATCCTCTAATGCAATATGGATTTGAAAATAACTAGTGTAGCCATCTAGAAAATAGTAACGTGATTTCCCACCCAATCTCTCTTACAGATGATCAATAAAAGACATGTGTTAATGATTCTTTCGGGTGGCTTGGTTAAGCTTCCTATAATTTATGCAAACTTTCAAACTATTCTGCACCTTGATAGGAATCAACTCATTTTTCTTAGTTGCTACTACTGTAACCTGATATTTCTTCGGAACGACTTGCACTGGGCTCAACCATTTACTGTCAGAGATAAGGTAAATAATACTAACTTGCAAAAGATTGGTCACTTCCTTCTTCACCACATCCTGAATCAGTGGATTCATTCTCCTCTCGAGTTGCCTCACTAGTTTAGCTCCCTCCTAAAGCAAGATTCAATGTTTGCATGTAGAAGGACTAATACCAGGAATGTCTGTAAGTGTCCATTTGATGACTCTCCTATGCTTTCTAAAAAACTGTAGCAATTTCTCTTCTTATTCAGCATGGAGGTTCTTAGATACAATCATTGGAAGCTTCTCATCATCTTCTATATATGCATATTTAAGATGCATAAGCAGAGGTTTCAACTCTAATTTGGGTGGCTGCATTATGAAGGGAAGCAATCTAGTGGTGGAAACTATTTCTGCAAACTGGATTTCTGTATAATCAACAACTACTGTATAATTTATGAAAATAGACTCATCATGTCTAAAAAACGCAAAAATTCCAGCACACACAGTACACACCACAGCACTATCATAACCAGTACATGAATGATAAAGAACAAAATCATAAAAATCAGGAAGTTCAGCACACAATTCATCATAAGTGTCCTTAACTAATTTAGTAAGCAAATCTATATGAAAAATAAAATGTTCCTCCATGGGATGTTTCATTGCATAAAAAATGTTAAATTGCACTTCTATATCTTCAAACTCCATGAAAAGAGTTTCAACATGCACATCTATTTTGGTTATTGCAGTCTTGAGGAATGGTCTCCTTAAAATGATTGGAACCTTATTGGATGATGACTCTCCCTCCATATTCAGAATGTAAAAATTTACAAGAAAAATCAGCTCATTAACTTTCACTAAAACATCTTCTATCAAGTCTATTGGGTATGCATTGCTTTAATTTGCTAATTGAATCATAACACATATTGCTCGCAAAGGTCCAAGTCCAAGAGAATTAAAAATAGACATAGGCATCACATTTATTGAAGCTCCTAGATCTAACATGACATTCTCAAATTTGCAATTACCTATAATGCATGAAATTATAAATATTCCTAGATCCTTGCATTTTTTAGGGATTGGTTGAAAGTGGGCTAAAACATTTTGCCCTATACTGATTCTTTCATTACCTTTTAGTCTCTTCTTGTGTGTGCATAACTCCTTAAAAAAATTAGCATATTTCAGAATCTGCTTGATTGTATCCAGCAGTGGAATATTCACTTCCACTTTCCTGAAGGTCTCAAGAAGTTCTCTATCTTTCTCTACCTCATCTACTTTTCTGGACTAAATGGCCTTTTGTGGAAATGGAAGAGGTACTGTATGATCAAATTTCTACTGATGTTTGATATCAACTTTTGATTTCTACACATCATGTACTAGATCGCCAGTCTTATGTTCTACATAATATGTTTCTTCTGCAGTAGCTTATTTCTTTGTTGATTTATACTTCTGCTGCTTGCTTGCTAGTTAAGGGTTAGTTGGCATTTGCACGATCTTGGCAGTTCTCAACATAATGATATTAACATTTCCTTTTGGGTTTGGAATTTTTTTAAGAAAGTTGGTAAAAATCTTGTGCTTTTAATTGACTCAATGAAGAAGCTAATTGTCTAATATGAGTTGCCAAGTTCTATATGGTGGTTTCTGTTCTTTGCTGAAACTGGATATTATTGGTCGTTATTTGCTTCATCGTGTCCTTCAATGTAGCCTCGGACTGTGTAGTTACTGGACCTTGTTGCTATATAGGTGGTTGTTCTATCTGTTGTCTAGCAAGCTGTTAAAATTGTTATTGCCTAATTGGTTGATGGTATTGCTATTGGCGCTGTTGTGGTGTTGCTGCATTCCCATATCTGAGATTCAAATGATCCATCTAGCCAGGGTTATAAGTGCTGGAGTAAGGATCATATCTAGGTTACTGTTGTTGCTGATACTGAGCCTTACGAGGAAAAAATGTCTGCTACAACAGTAGAATAAACTTGGGGTGTAGAATTATCTTCTTGAAGTGTAAGGCATACATTTGTAGGATGAGATGGACAAGAATAAATACCACACAACCTTGCAGGCCTTTGCACAGGTATTTGCTGTTGTCCCATTGCCAATTGCCTTACTAAGAAAGTTAACTCATCGAGTCTGTGTTTAAAGCTCTGGCAGCAGCTTTAGTTTTATTATCTAAGGCACCTCCACTAGCAGCATCAATCATGCTCCTATCCATAGGCAACATTCCATCATAGAAATATTGAATTAGTAGTTGGTCACTTATCTGATGGTGTGGACAACTTGAACACAATTTCTTGAATCTCTCTCAAGACTTAAACAGAGTTTCTCTTGATTTTTGCCTTATGCCATATATATCTTTCCTAATGGCAGGTACTCTAAAACTAGGGAAGAAATTCTCTAGGAATAGTCTTTTCATATCATTCTAGCATGTCATGGAGCTGGGTGGAAGGTAGTAGAGTCAATCCTTGGCTGCATCAGTAAGGGAAAATGGAAATGCTCAAAGCTTGATGTGTTTTTGAAGAATGCCTTGTGGTTTTATGGTAGAGCACACCACATGGAACTTCTTCAAGTGCTTGTGAGGGTCTTCACCTGCAAGTCCATGAAACTTTGATAGTAAGTGTATCAATCCATATTTCAATTCAAAATCAACATTTAAATCATGATATTGAATGCACAAAGGCTGGTAATTCACATCAGGTGCTGCTAGTTCCTTAAGAGTCCTATTATGAATATTTTCAATCATGTTTTCAGTGTTATTTGTATTCTCAGTGCAAAAACACAAGAGATAAAAAATGGACTGCACAACACTAAAATTCTACCAAAATAATACTAGTTTATACAATTTTAAAAATTATGGGACCACCACAAGGTGAAAACTACTAAAAAATAGTACAAAAAATACAATAAAAATCTTTAAAAAATGAAAATGAGTCTAAACGATGAAATTTGGCTGAGATAGGATAGTGCTAATGATAAATCGTGATCCTTGTAGAAGATTTCATTTTCCTTCAACTAACCAATTTTTAGGCCATTCTAAGATGGTTTATCCGTACAAAAATCTAAAAAATAGCCTAATTCTACTAAAAAACAACCAAAATAGAGCAGGCAAGGGTGTTAGGGGTTATGCAAGGTCTCAATATGACCAAATAACATCAAAAGACATCCAATAATGTCCTCTACTTGCCTACCAAAATGCAGCTCAATCAGAGATTGTTTGGGTCGTATACTTGTTCTTGTACTTAGAGACCACAATTACTTAGAGACCACAATTGTGCTTGAAACTACTTGAAACAGGGGAAACAAATGTTAGTGAAGGGTTAGTAGTTAATTATACTCCAAATATGATTGATTAAACTCATAATGAAGTCCGACAAAGGCGTCAAAATTTGATAGTTGTCGAGACTATCAAATTATACCAATTTGTAAGCCGATTAACCAAATTACTTGTAGTATAAGGCATAACTGAGTCAAACCCTTGGATCACTCTAATTAAGCAAACAGATTAAAATGTTAACAAAGGAGAAAAAAAGGTTGCATAATTTATTAAACTAAAGCAATTAAAAATTGTAAACAGAATTAGGTAATCAACCAATCCAAGGAAATCAAATAATCTTTAACTTAATTCATTATTAGGAATCTATTCAATTGCTAATCAGATTCTTGGTCTTAGATTGTATCCAGAAACCTTGAGATGATCCATGAATTCTCTACTAGATAAATGTTCAAATTTTAGTTAATCAACGTTAAATGAATTAAGTACTCATCTAATCCTAAATTAACCTAAAACTCAGAATTCAACTAAGCTAAACAATCCTTCAAATACCTTTGATATATTGTTTAGTCTCTGTAATCCTCATTAAACACGTGGTAATTATGAAATTATCATATCAACATCCAAATCAAATTAAACAATTCAATCCAGGTTTAACAAAATCAAAAGAGGTAAAAGAGAAAAGAAAGAAACCTAGAGAGAAGGGAGAGGCAGAGAGATGAAGAGAGAAAATGCAAGAGCGGCTAAGAGAAAACAAGATCTCAGAATTAAACATCAAGATTGTCAATCCCTAGGATTGATTAAAGGTTTTAGCCCTCCATGGATGGGAGGGAAGAAAAATAGAAAAGAAAGAAACCTAGAGAGAAGGGAGAGGCAGAGAGATGAAGAGAGAAAATGCAAGAGTGGCTAAGAGAAAAAACTAGGGTTTTGTTCGAGGTTACTGCTGCTACTTAAATAACTGTCTCTAAAATTAAAAAAATCTAAAATCTAAGTTTTCCCTTAGCTTAGGGTTAATGCTCATCATCTTAACTTTAATTGGACACCTAATTTACCTAATTTTAGTTTAGGATGTGAGAGTTATGCCCAAAATATTCTTAACAGCTCTCTAGACCCAGTAGCTGACTTCAAAGGACGAGAACACTATCCAAATGTCACAATTTTGATAAGTGGTCTCATAAGAGTTAAAGATTTATGTCTCAGCTTTCTAATGGCACCGGTCTCAGCTCCATATAACTCATAAAGCCTAAATTATGGCTCAATATTTGCATATTGTCCAGATTCCAGTGACAACATCTTTGTTCTGATTTCTAGGCCAATCTGACTTGCTAGACATCCGACTCAGCCTTCGAGTTCTTCATCAAAGTTGTATAGTTTTCTCTCAACTTTCCTACAAGGTAAACTTCATAATTCACTACTAGAATTTGCAGATTTAGAGACAGAACAGATTCTGTCTCTAAATGTTTAAATTTCCATCTCTAAATATTTAGAGATGGAATTAGAGACAGAAATTATTCCATCTCTAAAATTGGCGTCTCTAAATATTTAGAGACAAAAAATAAATTTCATCTCTAATTTAGAGACGAAAAAATTTCGTCTCTAACTTAAAATTTTTTGTCTCTAATTAGAGATAAACCTGTTCCATCTCTATTTCTGTCTCTAAAATTAGAGACAGATTTTTCCGTCTCTAAATCCGTCTCTAATTTTTTTAAAAATATTAAAAAAATAAGCATCTAGTTGTGATTTACCACAACTAGACGCCTTCATTTTATTAAAAAAAATTATATTTTCCTATGCATATAATTATCCAAAATCAAAATTTACCAAAAATCACAATAAATCATTAATCATTATAATTATCTAAGTAACTATAAAAAATATCAAAATAGTTGAAAGTATATAAAGTAGATACAATATCTTATGCATACTATTAATTGCTATTACATTTTACAAGTAAACTTCTCTCTAACTTATACAATTATAAGTAATAAAACTCAAAGTTAAATAAAAACAGAGGAACAACATTCATCACCCAAACATCCTTGCCTCTAAGAGCCCAAGTCAGCTAATCTAGGAGGCAGACTGGTCAATCTTGCTAGCCATGGAGCTAATTCACTACCCTTGGCTCTGTTGTCATCTAATAAAACACTACAAGAAAAAAGGAGATTTGCGAAGGATAAATCCACCGCAAATCACTCAAAATCCGCAGTAAATTAATAATTTGCGACGGATTTGTGGCGGATTTGCGGCGGATTTGCGGCGGATTCGGGTCCACCGCAAATATGGTCAACACAAAATAGTTTACGGCGGATTTTTATTTCTGCCACAAATTTGTGGCGGATTTTTCCGCCGCAAAACTCTTCGGTGACATGTCGGCATAGTTGCTGGAAAATGGCTAATTTGCGGCGGATTTTTCCACCGCTAATTTATGGTGGATTTTTCTACCGCTAATTTGTGGCGGATTTTGCGGCAGATTTTTCCGCTGCTAATTTGCGGTGAATTTTTTCGCCTCTAATTTGCGGCAGATTTTACGGCAAATTTTTCCACGCCTGATTTGCGGTGGACTTTTTCGTCGCTAATTTGTGGCAGATTTTGCGGCAGATTTTTCAATTTGCGAAGGATTTTGTGGCGAATAATTCGCCCCAAAAATCTACCCAAATTTGCAGCTGATATTTTTGCCTCAAAATCTACCGCAAATTTTTTTGAATATTAAAAAAAATTAAATTGGATATTCTAAATTCACAATATAACAAAATTCACTCAGACATCAATTTCAACCTGTCAATGCTTTTGACCAATCCATAAAACAAACATAACAAATTGCATACAAAGTTTGTTCAAATACAAAGTTTAATAATCCTCATTATCATTGTCATCTTCATCATTATCATCTTCACTATTCTGATTATCTTCTTTTGTTAGTTGTAGTTGTTGGCTTGGTTGAGTGCCAACGGCTTGTACATATGATTTCAGCTCCTTAATCATTTGGTTCTGTTGACACTGGTATTGTTCAAATCGCATTTTCCACTCTGCCTCACGTTGTTGGCTTTGCTGCTCCATTTGCTGTTGAATCTGTTGAACCCGATCCAACATCTCCTGTTGAAACTGCTCCTTAACTTGATTAATATATGTAAACATAAAATCATCAATTCATTTCACGAATAATGAATTAACCAAAAATATGAAAAATAAAATGATTGACTACATCTATCAAAATACAAAAATCAATTAATAAAAAATATTACAAATTACTTACTAACTTGATTAATAACGTGCTCAGAACTTAACTCGACATAGGCCTTGAGGAATATGAATCTCCATGATCATAAATAGATGCTTGAGAACCAAGGCCATAAACACGACCCTTCTTAGGACCGCCAACAGTTTTAATCCAAAGCTCTCGACTGGTCATTTGTGTACCAGATGTCCCTTCTTCATTTGAGCACTGAGAAGATTGTTTAGATTCTTTTATTTTGAATTCCTCCTAAGGATGGAAATAAAAAACTTCTTATGGTTATTGTTATAACATGATTGTAATATTAAAGGCAATAATTTCTAAAGAAATACTAACATATAAATCCTTAGCTTTTGTAGAAACCCATGCAGTACGGTCTTCTTTCCTCAAATGTACGTGACGAAATGTCTCATCAATTGTGGGCTCTCTACCCAAAGTCTTAGCCTGTAATAATGAGAAAAAAAGTTAATAACAAAATAATAAAACATATTGCTAAACAACTGGCGATAATAGTTACCAATTTCTGCGCATGAGTGCCTGTAGAAATGCAACCACCAGTGTGCAAGCATCCACCAGTGTCAGAAGCACGATTCATCTTTGCTTGTTGACATTTCTCCTTATACATGCTACTAGCTCAGTGCCTGTATAAGTCTTCCCATATGCCTTCTCCAATCCAAAAAGGTATTTCATTTAAGTTGCGTGCCTGCCGCAACAAACCTGATAGTCTCTTTGAACTACGACTATTATATGCCTTCCGCATATGGTTATGATGCTGAGGCATCCACCAAACATAACCCTTCAAAAAAATTATGTAAATAACGTTAAAGTTTAAAAAAAATTGCACTATTACAAGACAAACAAACATAATTATGAGGAATAAAAATTGATACATACTTGAAACTCTTGAAACCACATTTCTCTAGTATCCTTGGGTATTTCTAACCAAGATGTCTAGGGTTGATTATACCTAGATCGTATAATCTTTGTTATGGCATCGACAGCAGGTTTAGATGGTAGAAATCTACGAAACAACTTAAAAAAGGAAATGTAAAAATTCTCAACAAAAAATTTGAATGTGCATTAACTATAAATGAATAACAAATAGTTGTCCACATACCCAAAATCACTATCTGGCTCAACAAATGTCTTGTTGCTTTGATTTGTTACTTCCACATTAGAATTATGGGTATCCGGCGACTAACAGGTACTCGGTGATGAGCCAATAGTAGGTGACCCTGAATCATATGTTGTACCCTGAGGTATATGGGAAGTTGGTGACGGATGTTGAGGTCCAGGTGTAGGTATCATAACGTACTCAACAGATGGTGGCTGATGCAAACCTGTTGTGGGTGATATTGTAACAGAGGGTGGAGATGATCCTGACGATTGCCCCCTAGGCGGCCTCCCTAAATTGATTCGAAGACGTCGAAGTTGTTGCTTCTCCTTCTTCTTCCCTTTCCCCTTATCTCCTCGTGACGATGACATCTACACAATTAATAAAAATATAATGTAAATATAATTTCAAGCACGACACAATAATGTATAACTAGTAACTACAATATCTTAATATAATTTTATACTCACAATTATGAGGAAACATTGTCCTCATCACTATTTGTTTCATATTCATTATTAGAGGAAGATGTTTCATCATCATCATCATCATTAAAACTTTCTTCTTCTTCATCATTTTCAGCCTGTCTACTAGAACCAACATCTTGGACTACATCAAAAACCTCATTAGTGTCTTGCAAGTTATCAATGAGATCCACATTAACAATTGGATCCACAGGATTCATATCATCATCTTAGAATGCAAATTCTTGGGCACTTTCAATTTCAACTCGACCTCTTGCCTTGGTCTTTATTACCACCCACCATTGGACCTTATCCTTTTTCTTTCCAGGATAAGGAACGTAATACACTTGTCTCGCAGAGGAAGCAAGGATAAAAGGATCAAACCTCTCATATCGTCTAGTGTGTCGAACCTCGACAATCTTATAATCTTTGTGAACTCTTGTACCTCTATTGATTGTAGGATCAAACCATTCACATTTAAAAAGAACAACTTTTTTTTGGGTTCCCTAGGATATTCTAACTCAACTATATCTTTTAGTATTCCATAATAATCATTTTCATCTTCACCATTAGTTGAGCCTTTAACACACACACCACTGTTGATTGTTTTCTTCCCATCTGACCAAGCATCTGTGTGAAATTTATATCCATTGACAAAATACATTGGCAAAGTTGTCACACATCTACTAGGCCCCCATGCCAAATCATGCAAGTAAGAATTATTCACCATATTTTGTGGATTGTGAACCTAGAAAAAAATATAGTTAATGTTAATGATCTAAATCATATATAATGATTGCAAAAGCGAATTTAGTAATGTTTGAATACTCACATAACTTCTGAACCACTCTATAAAATCTGCATTAATTCTTTCATTTGAATGTTCCTCAGGAATGTTGAAATATCATAAAAAAACACTGAAAAATTAAAAGTTTATGATTTGGTTGTTAGTGAGCAATACATATGTCAGAATTTAAGGCAAAATTAATAGTACTACTTATAATGTCGCAGATTTCATCTCGGCATCATTTAGCCACTGTTTTTTTTATGTTCCATAACCTCGGCCGGGTTGATTAAAAATTGCCAAAGTCGATTCCATCGACATATTTTCATCTATATCATCATTTCGTCGAACTCTAGTTCTCATTGACTTAACATGAGACACAAAGTAAAATGAACAGAAATGAGATATCTCTTGAATCAAATAAGCTTCACAAATAGAACCTTCGACCCGAGCTTTGTTCTTGACTATTTTCTTTATCTTGTTTAAGTACTTCTCAAATGGATACATCCATCTGTACTGAACTGGCCCCCCCACTCTTGCTTCATAAGGTAAATGGATTGGTAAATGTTCCATGGAATCAAAGAAACCTGGTGGAAATATCCTTTCCAATTTACACAAAATCACTGGAATGTTCTGTTCCATTTGGAGCATGTCTCTTTCTACCAAAGTTGTTGAGCACAAGTCTCGGAAAAAATGATTCAATTCAGTCAATGGCTTCCAAATCTGATCTGGCAACAAAGAAAAAGCAACTGGAAGCAAACTCTCCATAAAAACGTGACAATCATGACTCTTAAGTCCAAACAATCGTAATTGATTCATGTCCACACATCTGGCCAAGTTCAAAGCATAGCCATCTGGCATTTTTAAATGCTGCACCCATTCACAAACCATCTTCTTTTGCACTTTTGTAAAAATATAATTAGCCTTTGGTTTCATGATCTTACCATTAGGCAAATCAATAAGCTCCAATTCTAGTCGTTGACAATATTCTTTTCAGTCCATTCTTGCCTTCACATTATCCTTTGTTTTGTCCTTAACATCCATAACAATGTTGAATATGTTATCGAAGACATTTTTCTCAATATGCATAACATCTAAATTATGTCTAATTAAATTGTCCTTCCAATATGGTAACTCCCAAAACATGCTCTGCTTAGTCCAATTATGATAAACACCATACCCATGGTGTTTGCACGACTGAATTTCAGTTATTTTACTAAACGCACTAACAATCTCACTTAATTCATGTCCAGATAATCTTGGTGGAGGCAACTTAGTCACAATAGTTTTCTTCTTAAATGCATTTTTATTTCTTCTAAACATGTGATCAACGGGCAAGAATTGACGATGGCAGTCAAACCACGAATTTTTTCCCCTTTGCTTCAAAGTGAATGCCTTTGTCTGATCCATGCAATATGGACATGCTAATTTACCAGCAGTCATCCATCCAGACAACATTCCATAAGCAGGAAAGTCTTTAAACTTATCTATTAGGATAACAATTGATTTACATGCATCACGAATAAACTTTATTAAACACTCTTACTAAGGTCTCATCACACTTATAAATGCATACAAGAAAGGTCCCCACACTTAGGAAAGCTAGTTTTTCCTAAAATAACATTTTGGCATTTTTTTCAATTTCAACCCTTGACCTTTGCTCAGTAAAATGAGCATAACTTGAGCTACGCATGTCGAAATGAGGTGAATTAGCTGTCCTTGGAAAGCTAAGAGAAAGAGCTACAACTTTCATGAAGAGCACAAAAGCTAATTCTCATTATATCTTGAGACACGAGCAGTGTTTTTTGAAATGGGCCGTGTTGTTTGACACGGCCACACCCGTGTCCTGCTCTGTCTGCACGTTTCCACTAGATTTGAACTGGCAGAGAGGGACACGGCCCAACCCGTGTATTAGGACACGGGTCGTGTTCTTGGGACAGAAGTTTTGCAGAACCGTAGTTACGGTTCCATTGGCCAAATTCTTGGATTTTGGCCACTCCAATCCAGTTTCTAGGTGATTTTAAGTTCCAAATAAGTTCACAAACATGAAGGGAACATAAAACACCAAAAGATTTCGCTAAAAATGGATCAAAACACTATAAATCTCATACTTGGTTATTCAAAACCTAAAACTCCTAATTCTTATTTCAAATGAAAAATCAAGGTATACAAGTAATGAAAAACTGTTCTCATGCCTCTAGTAAACCAAATCATGTTATTCTCAAGTTTTCTAACAAGATTCAAGCCAAAACAAACAAAAATAACTCAAAACTCCAATTCCTACATCAAGTCACAACTTAAGAACAAGATGAAAAGAATAGGAAAGTGAGTCAAGAACAAGATTTTTCCCCTACCTCATGGTCTTGAAGATGACGAAGGTTGCTCATGGAAGCTTTTATCTTGAAAGGGGAAGTGAGAAAGGGGAAGGGAGAGAGGAGAGATAATTAGATAAAGAATGCCGTCTGAAAAATGAAAATGGCAGAAGGAAGAAGATGAAGTAGATTTAATTTTACGGCGGATTTTTCAGTTGCAAATTTAAATTTAGATTTGCGACGGATTTAGCGGCGGATTGTTTTAATATTTTTTGGAATTTTAATTATACTGATCTATTTTACGGTGAATTTTTCCATTGCAATTTTTTTAAAAAAATTGCAGCTGAATTTGCGGTGGATTTATCCTCCGCAAATTTTTTTTATCTGAAAAAAAAAATTTACGCTGGAAAAGTCACCGGAGAATTTTAGTGGTGAAAAATTCGCCGCAAAAATCTGCCGTAATTTTATCCGCCGCAAGATCCGTCACAAATTGAAACGGATTTTAATCCGTCGCAAAATCCGCCGCAATTGCGGAGGATTCGAATCCGTCGCAAAAAATCTGCCACAATTTTGGCGGATTCGAATCCGCCGCAAAATCGTTGTTTTCTTGTAGTGAAATCAACAAAAGTTTCAGTAGGTGAAGTTTCATACCTACTGCTCTAGTAAATTTAGAGAGGAAGAAAGGGGAACAAAGTAGAAGAGGTTGACAAGACAAATAGATCACATTAACCCAATAAAACAATATTAATATCAAGAATAACTGATTTGCGTTAAATAACATTCAACAAATTTATACATACATTATAAAGTAAATGGGAATAAAAATTGTGAGTGCATAACAAACTTCAGAAGCAAAGCTTGTAAGAAATTAAATTAAAAAATAAATGAAAAATCAATTGTCAATTAGATAAAGTGCATTCCAAGTAACAATCAATCGATTATTAAAATGAGAAGAAGGCACGGTTTCCATATTGGTATAGGAAGACAATTAAGCAATCGTAAGTTGTTTTGCTCATAAAATGGAAATATATATAAAATAGAGAAGAAGATGGATAGAAGGGGGAAAAAAAGGTTGACAGGAAATAACAAAGGTTGCAATTTAGATTGTAGTTTGTACCTGCTCCTTTAGTAGCAGCACTTTGAATAAAGGTGAGTCCTATGAGCAGAGGATTCCTGCCAGACAAGGATAAGGAACATGATCAAATTTAGAATTCATTGTATAAATTCAAGATAGCTACATAGATAGATAAAATAATTTCATCTGCTAAAGCAGTCGTCGATATTCTTATTAGCATCACAGCATCGTTAGTAGTCTCACTTGCAAATGAGAAAGGAATTGACCTATTATATTAATCACAAGATTTCCATGATGCAGAATTTTCTTTTTGGTTTTTACTATTAACAAATTTATTTATTTATTTTTTTGATTTTCTGTTGTAGGACCACTGCACAAAGCGTCAAAAAATGGCTATAAATCTGAAGCCCATTGGTGATTATGTAACATATTGAATTCTCAAATGTCTAATATAAAACATCTGAGCCATAATATATAACTTCAAGAACCAGTTATAGAGGCTTACAATTAGAACAAGACTGGCAAAATGTAGTTCCACTGATGCTATTATAAACATAATCATCAAGCTAAGCCTCCAGAACCTGGATTTCCAAAGATGCACTAGCCAAAAGTCAAGGATCATTAAAATCGAAAGGAGAACCGAGGTTGTCCACCCTCACCGCCCAAAATGCGAGACATTTGTTAAGTTCAAGCGTATGATTATGCTACATGCTGTATTGCTACAGTTCAACTATAGATCTACGCAAGGCAGATGAATGATAAGTCCTGAAATAGACACATGGTGTTATTTTCCCTAGAGAAAATAGCTAGAACTGTGCTTACTGCTATAATGTGGCAGGGTATACATAGAGGTGTACGTGATTGATATTTCCAGAGAAAAGTTGTCGCCTATCAATTTATTTAACCATTTATTGAGTCTCACTTTATGCTTTGATTCTCCATAAATATTTTATCCAAAACTCTACAGTGCCTTAGACCTAGCAATTTCCCATCTCTCCTAATATATATGCTTTTGAGTCTCACTTTATGCTTTGTTAACAAAAAGCTTTAATATATATGGCCAAAATAAGATTATTTATTATAAGCAGAAAACAATGATGGAAGCAAAGTACTATTATTGAATAACAAAGTCACTTAAGGATAGATGACCAGAAATTACCATGCAAGCATTTACTTAGCAGCACACCTAGGTGCATGATAACTTCAGATATTAGATTTGCCACCCTGTGTGTACATGACAGAATTCCAACATGGGTTCTGTGGAAGAAATGTAAGTATGCAGCCTTATGCCATAAAAAGTTTAAAACCATCTCAAACAAAAGTGATTAACCACTCACACTCAACATCAACATTTGTAGCCTCTGCAGTAAGTTGTTCTACTATTCTTGGCACAACATCCACTCGAGTAACACCTCCAACTGCATCAATGTCAGCCAGAGCATCCCAGTTAGGGGTGGGAATCCCACCACCTGTGCTCAAACCTTGGGCACCAGTGTCAGACAAAATTCTGGCGAGGTAGTAATAGACATATCGTAGGACACTTCTATCTTCACACTGTTGATTACAAAGATATATGATTTTCCCAACAGATTAAGCAAAGGTAAACAAATTTCATAAGGAAAATTCAGTATGACAAAATACTGTACATTTCATTGCACAAGCTATTCTGTAGTAGGCCCCTTCATTCAACAAAAAAAAGTTTAAAAAAAATGCCACAAGAACACGACAGGCATACAAAGAAGCACCTAAGGGGCTAAAGAAGTTTTAATTTGAAATGTATAAAGAATAACATAAGCTATGTAAGGAGTAAAAAAAAATTTAAAAAAGGACAAAAAAAGGGAATCACATTTATAAGAAAATATTCAAGGGATATGGAACATACCATGAAGGGAGCCAATGAAGGGAGGGAGCGAATGAAGGGTCCACAGAATTATACACGGCAAGTTTCGAAATACATGATGCACTAATTGCCACAGAGAACTTTTCTGAAATCAAGTTATCATAAAAAAACAAAGCATCACAGAGCTTCCATTCCAAACACTAAAGCACAATTCAATATTGACACAAAAATAAAATAATAGAGAAGAATCAATCTAAGAACATCAGAACAGAACACACGATGCCTAACATTGCTCAATTCAACACACAGAAATCTAGAAACGAATATCACAGCTCCTACCAAGAACAAATATCGTGGCATTAATCAAATACAAAGTTGATTCGGGAGGGTAATGGAATTAGGGGTATTTGGAAGGAAGGAAAGAGAGAAACGAACCACGTGTCTATTTTGCTCGAACCTTTTGCGGAGGTTTGAAGCCTGTAAGAAGAAGAAGAAGAAGAAGAAGAAGAAGAAGAAGAAGAAGAAAACAAGAAATAAAGAATGATAAGAGAGAGAGTGAGGGTGAATTGGATTTGAAAGTGAGATGAGAAATGGAAATGAAATAGGAATGTACATCTTACCAAACGGCGTGACGGAGGGAGCAGAGGAGAACGGCCAAGAGAAGAGAGGTGCACGGCTGGGAGAGAGCAGACCGTGACGGAGACAACACACAGAGAGTGACGGAGACAACACACAGAGAGCGACGGAGAAAGCACATGGAGAGCGACGGTCTGAGAGAGATCTTGAAATTTTGGGTTTTCTGAAACCCTTGATTTTGAAGAGAACTTCAACATAAAAAAAATTATTAACTAAATTATATAAATTATTTAGAGACGGAATATAGTATTATTAGAGACGGAAAATTTAGAGATGAAAAAATTCTGTCTCTAAATTTTGTCTCTAAATTTATTCGACTTTTTTAATTTTAAGATTGACTATTTAGAGACGGAAATAGAGACGAAAAATTTTGAGACGGATAATTTCTATCTTTAAATTCCGTCTCTAAATTTATTTGACTTTTTAAATTTTTAGATTGACCGTTTAGAGACGGAAATAGAGACGGATAATTTCCATCTCTAAATTTCGTCTCTGAATTGTAAAATTCATTTTTCGTCTCTAAATCATCATTTCCATCTCTGTTTCTGTCTCTATTAGAGATGAAATTTTATCCGTCTCTAAATTCTCTCTCTAAATCTGATTTTTCTAGTAGTGATTTTAGATGTCTAAAACTCAAGTTAAGCCTAAAATGTAAAAATAGTGTAAAACTCCTAATAATACTGAAAAATACAATTAAATCTAATTTGAACTCAAAATTATAAAATATGGTCAAAATCAATCAATTAAACACATAAGAAATCTAAGAAACTAAATATAAAGATTAACTAATATATATAAGTTATATTTATCACTCAACAAATTTTAATTTCAATTTGTTACAACTGAGCGTAACAGAATATCATAAATTTGTTTTCAGGTGTAATGCATTAAACCAGACATTGGTTGAGCTGCAGATATATATATCTTGTTTGATAGGCTTTTTGACCAAAGTGCCATTTTTGGCAAAACAAATTATCAAAATGCCACTTTTTTCAAACTAATTATCAAAATGCCACCGTTTTGGCCACGGTGGCATTTTTTATTTTTTGTTGAGCCACGTGGAATACGCCATCACGTGTGGCGTATCTACGTAAGATACGCCAGAGCGCTTGGCGTATCCACGTAGGATACGCCATAGCTCTTGGCGTATCCTACGTGGATACGCCAAGCGCTCTGGCGTATCCTACGTGGATACGCCACACGTGATGGCGTATCTACGCCACGTGGACAAAAAAAAATTTAAAAAAAATACTACGTTGGGTGTGCTTCTAGGACACTTAACCCATTTCACGTGGATCTCGCACTCCTCCCAAAGGTACATACATTTCACATGCCTATTTGAGAGTGCATCATAACCTTGGAAGACATCAATATTTATAGGCTAAGTGTTTGTTTCTGATCCTAAAGTAGTCGATGTGGGACTTTGGTATTAGTAAGGTAAAACAACTAAGTAAGGCAACAATGTACTTTTATTCGATGTGGGACTTTGATAAATGAAACAAACATCATTTCTTCATTTCTTATATGTACTTCACTATAAACATTGTTTATAACATCATTTCTTGTGTCAATTTTATCATAGGATAAATCATGGGGTGGGTATATTGAAAGGGGAAGGCATTGTAGCTTGCATTTTTCATACACCTGTGCCTCTGGATGCGTGTTAAAAAATACTAGCGATTAAATTCCTAGACTCTCTCAAACATAAGTTTTTGGATAACTTTCGTAGCACAAGACAATCTGCGTCAAGTGGTCAAATTTTTTGTTTGACTACTTTAGAACTTTTGGGCTAGAGTGAACACCATATTTCCGAGGAGTAATTGTTTTTCTTTCTTCTACCAGTTCCTTTTGCTCATCAACCTGTAGTCCACCTCAGCCTTCATTTTGTGGTTATACTACTACTTTTATGCTTAACTCTTGTATTTTGTGCAGTGATCATTCAAGTTCCTTGATATATTATACTTGATAAAATTATCTTGTTTCATTTTTAGGTGCTTGTGGTTCAGAAACCAATGGCGATTCGAGGCACTGTGTGTATGGAAGATGCAAGCTACAATGCCTTCCCTTTCAATATACCCACCCCATGATTTATCCTATGACAAAATTGACACAAGAAATGATGTTATAGACAAATTAATATAGTGAAGTACATATAAAAATGAAGAAATGATGTTTGTTTCATTTACCAAAGTCTCACATCGAATAAAAGTACATTGTTGCCTTACTTAGTTGTTTTACCTTGCTAATACCAAAGTCCCACATCGACTACTTTAATATCAGAAACAAATACTTAATATAAATATTGATGTCTTCCAAGGTTATGATGCACTCTCAAATAGGCATGTGAAATGTATGTACCTTTGGGAGAAGTGACGAGATCCACGTGAAATGGGTTAAGTGTCCTGAAGCACACCCAACGTAGTATTTTTTTAAATTTTTTTTTTGTCCACGTGGCGTTCACGTGTGGCGTATCCACGCAGGATACGCTGTTAGAGCACGTAGGATACGCCAAGAGCTATGGCGTATCCTACGTGGATACGCCAAGCGCTCTGGCGTATCTTACGTAGATACGCCACACGTGATGGCGTATTCCACGTGACTCAACAAAAAATAAAAAATGCCACCGTGGCCAAAACGGTGACATTTTGATAATTAGTTTGAAAAAAGTGACATTTTGATAATTTGTTTGACAAAAAATGACACTTTGGTCAAAAAGCCCTGTTTGATATGCTTAATACGGCCTTGTGGGGCCATTGTGGATGAAACCTAGTTATAACTTAAAAAACTAAACCATTATTAAATAAGAAATTCTACCCGTAAATTTATGGCTTTTGCTGTTGTGGATTATTTGTAGGTATTTGCGATGCCAAAGGCATCTATAGCACTTTTTCCAGATGTGGGTGCATCCTACCACTAAAACAAAAAAAAAAAAAAAAAAAGCTGTAAAAAATGGCACTACAAGCTTATATGTGGTTGAATTGGTACTTAGTTTATAGTGGAAATGGAATGCTAAACTACTGTTGCTTTTTCTCTTTTTTTTAAAAAAAAAATATTATTGGAAGTGTTTAAGATTATAAAGAGGCTTATTACTACTACTAGGATCATAGTTGAGTTAGCTTATACAAGAAAGTCAGTGTATAATTAACTAGGAACTATGATTTGATTGCTTGAGGATGTGAATGGATAATTCTCTCCTTTTTATTTTGGGCTAATAATTTGATTTCAATGTATGGTTGAATTGGCAAATTACTTGTATTTAATCATGTATATGCTCTAATTATCCTGTAAATCAAGTCCTCAGATTTTAGGTTAGATTTTTGTGTGAAACATAGTCAACTATAATCATGTAAGCCATTTAATATAAAGAAATATTTCTATATCTTTTTGTGTGAATTGTGTTTGTTATATTGGCTGTTGAAATGCATAAGACATCTCTCTGTATTGAAGAGAAAATACAATTTGTGTAAGTTAACGTGCACAAAATTAGAAATAGAATGTTCCATTGAAGGGTTTAATCAACAGGGAATCACAAGCCTCAGATTTGATCTTCTAACAATAGCATATTCTTAGTGGATTATTGTCTAAATCTATTTTGGAACGTGCCTAGCATGCAGCACAGATTTGGAGGGTAAGGGGATACCTTTTGCTGGTTATGTACTCTTGTCAAATAGATCTTTCAAGCACATTGGTTGTCTTGAGCATTTTCAAATATCAGTATGGAGTTATTCTTTGTATTATAGTATCATGACTATTTAATTTTTTAAAATTTATTATGTTATTCTCCTATTTTACTGAACACACTAATATAAATGTAGTTAAAATTTGTCAACTATAATTGTTTGATAGCTAAATTTCTTATTTTTTTTGGCACAATGTCATTTTTCAGGCTGCACATGCTAATGATGGAGATGGTGGGCCGAATAATGCAAGTTCTTGTGCTGATCAAGATGCCTTTTCACATTTTGATCAAGTAGATACTTTTTATTTTGAGAATCTTTTTTTGGGTATAGCACTTGAACAATGTAGTTTTATTTTTGTTAATGTAGCTACTTTTTAGTTTAACTTTGATAATAAATAAATGTAACTTTGATATCTACTTGTTTTGATTTTATATCAAATGAAACATTATCTAAGAAATATTTTTGATTCACTTTTTCACAAAAAAAAAAAAGAAATACTAACAAGGAATTTACAAAAAAAAATGCATTGCCAGCAGTTTAAAAATGCGGTTAAATGATAATTATCATGAGCGGCCAAACAAAGTGTTTCCCAACACTGTTTATAGCCGCATTAGCAGGAAATGTTGGTAAGTCATCTTCCAAAATTCAAAAAATGTGACTAAACGACTATCTTAAATGCAGTTAAAAACCTAAATTTTTATAGTGTCAGTTGTTATTTTAATATACAATATTTTCTTTTACCATAAATACAGTAAAATTCATAGTAACGTCTATGGACAACATTATCCTGCAGATTCCAGATAAAAAAAAAGTCTCTTTTTTTTGTAATGCAACTTATACTATTTAATTAAGATGAATTTTATTATCTTTCGATCTATTAATAATAGTCAACCCATGAATATCATTAAATAATTTATTCATCAATCTAATTAATTATCAACATTTCTTTTTTTTTTTGGAACTGAATTAATTATCAACATTTCGTATACAAAGTTTAGAAACAATATTAATATATATTTCACTGTTTCAGTTCATATATTAGATTTTAATTAATTTATACACAACTCGATCGATCCTATGCTTCCCACAACAGTAAATTAACAAATAGTAAGCATTGACTTATAAAAATGAAGGCATCCTAAAATCCAAAACAGAAAAAGAAAGGGTATTTGGTGGTGGTGGGGTAACTTATTCGATCCTTTTCTTTAGCCTGAAGAAGAAGGCATGTTATTCCCCCCACGCATTTCAACCTAGTTTTGACTTGGTTCCAACAAAACATTTTCAAACATTCCCTTGCTTTAGTTTTTTTTTTTTTTTTGGGTTGTTTCCTTGTGAGTAAAGTTTTTGAAGTTTGACGCTATCATACCAACAAATTAATTTAAGCCTTCACAGGCGCATTTGTCCTGGTTTAGTTGTTGCCTACTTGTCTTCCTCAGAAAAAGGTTGTGCTTGTGACGAAATCTGTGCACTCATGCCATACAACTGTTCGGAGATATTTTTGAATATATACAAATGTAATATATTATTTTTACACATATTTACAAAAGTTAGAAAAAAAAACATAAGTTCCACTAAATTTATTTATTATAAAAAAATATTATCATTTTTTAAATTTTTTATAAATATATATAAAAATAATATGTTACATTTATGTGCATACAATAATAATATCTACAACTGCTCGTGTCTGGTTTGTGACCAGTTGTCATATATCTTTCTATTTGGCTTCCATCGAGAATGATTTTGGTGGAGGGTCTCTCTGATCTAAAATAATATTTAACCAAAATGTTGTTAATGAAATTGGTGGGTGCGAGAAAACGGCAAGGACTATGTTGAGGAAAATATTATTATTATTTTAGACTCTCGTTTTCAATGCCAGTAAAATATATAGAATTTATTATTATTAGTCTTGTATTATTATGTTAGATTATGTTGGTTGAAAACAGTGGGAAGAAGTTATTGCGGTCCATAATTAACTCAAAGCGGAAATTAATTAACAATTATCAATTATAAACCATGCACGCCCATTAAATTGAGTCTGTTATTGGGTTCAGAAATTCCAATTAATTAAAAGGAAAACGATTTGATAAGGTTTATTTGAATTGGTTGTCATGTCTTATGATATTTAAATCTTTTGAAGAAAAAATAAACAATCCAATTTTGATGAAACAATTATAAAACTCAATTCTATTTTTTTATTAGTGAATTTTAATGGATTTTAGAATATATATATATATATATATGATAAAGGATTAATTTATGTTAATATAAATATTTTTTTTTTTTACATTAATTTTTAATTATTAATTTCACTTTCATTTAATTATATATATATATATATATATATATATATATATATATATATATATATATATATATCATGTATTTTTGAAATATAAAAGAAAGTTGTTAATGATTTAACATGTCTACTCATTCTAACATGTGTACTTGCAGCTGCACACTGGACTCTTCCGCCGGAAAAATATTTACGTAAGAGTAATATTTTCTAACAGTTTTGTAACCATTATGATATAATTAAATAGTGTTTTATTTTTAATTTAACGATGTATATAATTATTTAGTAACAGTATAAGTATGTGTTTAAATTAATTGTGAAAATTTAATTATTTTAATAATTAATTATAATATAATTAATTTTATGTTTAAATATATTAATTAAAAAATAATTTTAAAATAATTTATTTTATTTAAATAATATAAAAAATATTTTTATATTAAATTATCAAAAGACGTATAAAATTATATAAAAAATTATTTAACTAAAAATAAAATAATATTTATAACTTAAAACTTTTAAAATAATCTATAATAAGATATCAAAAGTTTCAAGTTTTAAACGAAAAAAAATGTTATAATACATTAAATTTTATACAACTTTTTTTTTTTGTAAGTTACAAAACATGTTATAAACAGTGACGACTGGGAGAGAAAAGCTATCCCGAACATGTCATAATATTCTTAAATTTTGCAAGAATTCCTCCTTCCACATGGACTTAGCCCAAATCTGGCCGAGGCCGTTTGATGTCCGAATAGGCTTGAGATTTGAATAGGCCGTATGCTTCTTCGACCTGATCCTTAAAGGAGACAATTTGGAGGTTGTTACTGCTATGTCAAAACAAACACAGCACACAATTATTTGAGTTTGATTTTGGAAGATTGCCTCATCTTAGCCAATCTGTTTAGTTCATGTTTGACATGTAAGGCGTAATGGTAATAGAGTTGCATGTGGGCTTGCTCAGTTTGCCCTTTCTAATCCAAATCATTTGTTAAATATAAATAAAATAATTTTAATTTTTATTTAGAAATAAGTTGATGATTTAACATGAAAAGGAGAAAAAATTATGTGGATTACAAATATATATATCTGTTGCGGATATGATATATATTTTCATTCTTATTATTCGCAAATAGTCTTATAAATTCAAGGAAAAGGAATATTTTATTTTATTTTAAAAAAATAAAAAAAGGATAATGTGTAAATTTTCCCTATCCGGCTTCAGTGCAAGGACTGCTTTAATGGTGAATTCGTTTGATGAGAAGGCATGCCTTTTTTCTGGACAGAGAAAAAAATAAATTAGTTTGGATTTACAAGCCTAAGCCTAGAAGGCTGGAAGCCCATTAAATTATTAAAACTAAGAGTTGGGAATAGGCCTTAAAGACCAAAAAACTAAAAGCCCATATATACATGAGTACAAAGTACAATAGTTCCCTAATTTCTTACTTCATAATTACTAGCTAATAGCAGTAGCAGATTTGCTTTTACTGATCACCATAAATGGAGCACGAGTGAAGATTGCCATAAGTTGACATATTAGGTTGCATTGTGCAATTTTTTTTTTCAAACTCATATGGAGCAATATTAAAAATTGTAAAAACATTATAGTGAGATTAATTGTGCATATAGTATTTCTTATATTGACATATTACACCTTGGCCTATCTGAACGCCTCATAACAAACCTGAGCAATAAAACTAAAAAAAAAACTGCTTACATGCCCAATTAATATATAAAACTTGTCACTATTTTAAAAATTGTACAATAATTTACTGTTATCATATCATACTCATATGATTAAACCAAATTTAAGTCCGCTCAACCTAACTTTTGACCAGTTCAACCTAATCCGACCATTAAAATAATTATATTATTAAACCAAAATCAGATTGAAAGTCAATGTCTTGTTTTGGCAGTCGGACTGACAGGTTAGGGCAATTCAAAAAACAATATTCAACTTTGTTGAAGTAATTAGTCAGCCTCATAAGTATTTAAAAATGATTTTCTTCTTTATTGACTAATTTTGACTAACAGGAACAACCTCATTTTTGTTAAGTTCTTGTAATAAAAAAATATCTTTACTATTAATAAATAAAACGTTTAAACAATTTGTTACTTATTTTCACCTTTTACTTTAAAACATCTTGAAAAAATTTGTTTTTTTATATATTCAAACTGATGAGTATATTAATGAATATCAATAGTTACACTCGCTTTCTTAAAAAATGGTATTTTACTTGTATATCTGTGTCTTCAAAAGAGAAGTATTTATATTATATAACTCAAAATAAGAGAGGTTAATATAATATATTTAAACTAAAAAAATGTTTTTGTATGCTTTTCTAACCTATTATTTACAGAAAAAAAATAAATCGAACTCTTGTTTCTAAATGAAATGGAGGATTAAGTACTAAAAAAGAATAAACACAGAGTTCCACCTAAGCAAACTCACCAAGTGGTAAGGATGGTGGAGGTGGTGGTTTGGATATATAGAGATAGATTCAATCAAGTTGTACTAAGAATGGTTATATTTAAAAAAAAAAAAAAACAAAGGAAGAACAATATGTACATGCACATTGTGTTTTGAAGATAGTATACATATTGAAAGTTTGAAAATGTTAGCAATATCTATGATAAGTGGGATCCTTAGCGAAAAGGGAGATTTCTGATTTCATGAAAGTGAGAAAGTGGAGAAATTATAGTGTGAAAGAATGCGTATGCCGTAGAGTCTCAAGTTTGAAAATTATATATCATCTCACCTTGTACTTGGCTCTAGATTATTATTAATTATTATTATTTTTTAAAATAATGCTTAGATCACCTGAAATGAGATATAGACAAAATGTCTCCTCTCACTATAGGACAGCATGAGTCCAAGTACTGCTTCAGCTCTTATTGTGTGCAAGAGATATTAGCCAGATATGCCCTGCCCATCTTACAGTTACGTATCATTTCAGCATGCTCATTTGTTTTCAATGTGAAGTGTCTAAAATAGTTAGATAAATAAATGAAAGCAGCAATATTATTTGCATGGACAGAATTATCTGTAGATGAAGAACAAGAAAGTAGAACATATATAAGATCCAAACCACCCACATACATTAATCACCCAAAACCAAGTAAATATTCTCCCTCTCTTCTATACCATTATACCCAATATATTCCCATTTCCCCCTATCCAAAACAAATATCCTAACAAAGTTAACAAAAATGAAACCAATATTAGTTCCTTTCATTAAGGACAGAAGCATATACCCAGTAAATCCCCTACCCCACCTAGCTAATCACAATACATTAGAAATTAAGAAAGAAAGAAAGGATATGTCATTGCATATATACATAACAAACAAAGTGAAAGACCAACTTACTCATGATTATGGAGAACTTGCACCAAAGGATTTCCAAACACTGCGCAGAGGGGGAGGCAGCCAATTGAGACGATGAGAGAAGAGGATCCTAGATTTCTTTCAGCGCAATATATGCAATTCTCAACCTTGACATATAAAACTAACAGGCTGAAGAGTAATATATATATATATATATATATATATATTATATATATATATATATATATATATATATATATATATATTTGCAGGTTGCAGCTGACATGATCGCTCCGATCTAAACTCCTCTCACCTTTAACTTTCCCATTTTTCTTTCAAGTATCTCTTTTCTTCTTTTTCAATCATTTTTAATGTAAATAAACCCAACCCATTTGGACCCCAAAAATAGAGCTAAGGGAAAGATGACCTTAAACTAGGGGGAGACAAATTTGAAAACCATTGCTTCTTCTTCTTTGGGATTGTATTTTCTAGATGAGAGAAGTGACTGATGGACCAATATTATTAGTTTGATCGTTCCAAGCAGCCATAGCAGTTGCTGTATTCCAATAAAGCGAAGGATCGAACAAGGCCACATGCTCCATCTGGTTTTGGCAAGCACCATTCCACTCCAACCTGTTTTGTCCTCCTTCTACTTTCACGTCTTTTAAAGCCACCATCCCTGCCTCACTGCTATTACTTGCCATTTGCAGCTGCTCTAGTGGGGGTGGGGCCAAACCCTGAAAAGCGTTGCTACCTGGACCATCTTTCACAGCATTGATGAATTTTTGTTGCAGTTGCAGCAGAGTAGAGCTCAACCTAACCGGAGTAGTGGATGTAGTACAAGTTGAAGAAGAACCAAAAATGGAACTATAACTAGATCTAGAAAGAAGGGTATTATTTGAAGTAAACCCATTTCTGTAACCATTATCACTACCTTCACTGGACATAATCCCGGACGAAAAACCTAATCCAAGGGCATTCAGCTGAGGCTGAAGATCATACCCAGAACTGAAGATTCTGGAATTGAACCTCGGGAATGGAAGATTCATCACATCACAAGTGTTACTGGGTAATCCATAAAACAAAGGATTGATATGATTTGAGGTTGAAGCAATATCGATCTGGGGTTGTGAAGCAGGGATTGAGGTGGCACTAGGAGCTGAAGAAGGAGAAGAAGAAGCAGTATCAATGGGTGAGGAGGTTGGTCTCTTCACACGCTTGTTTTTTCTGCAACCGCCGCCTACAGGAACATTCCTGAGGGTTCCACCTCTTGTCCAATATCGCTTGCAGGCTTTGCAGAAGTGCCTTGGCTGAGACAAACTGTAGTTGTTGTAGTAGCAGAACTTTGTGTTTGATGAGTCACAACGAGGGCACTTGAGTGCTTGTTGTTGCTGCTGCTGCAGAAGCTCTTGACCTGGTTTTTCCATCACCCTACCAGAGGAACCCATCGAGACCTTATGATCATCTATGTCATGAGTCTACACACGATGAGAAAAAGAGAAATAAATAAAATTAACAACATGGGAAATAATAACATTAATAGAAAGAAAGAGAAAGATTCAGTTTAAGGTGGCGTTCTAGGCTATAATAACAAGTTAACAATACAGTGTAGATATTCTCTTCCAAAAGCAAAGCAACAAAATTGGGCTGGTCATATATTTGTCTAATAATTGTATCTTTGTGTCTGTGTGTCTGTGTGAGTGTGACAGAGAGAGAAAGAGAGAAATGAACCTGTGGCCATTGGTTACTCGTTGGAGGGATGACTACCATTTTCTCACAGTTACCCAACATTTTTGCCCTCTCAAAGGAATCCTTGAAACAAAAAGTAAACAGACAAAGAGCAGGTGGCGACGTGAGTCTTGCTTAATGGGTTTCAATTCAAATATTATGTGAATTGTTGTGGCTAACAGAGTGAGCGTTTGAGAGAGAGACTGAGAAATTGAAGGGGTCAGCATAATAAGATGAACATTTATATAATTAATTAATTCCATGATACCGATAATATATATTAAAGTTGTATAGTTACAGGTGAGGGGTCTAGTCTAAAATCGAATTTGGATGATTAATTATTATGGAATTGGAATAAAGAAAGAAATAAAAGAAGGACATTCGAAATCCAAGAAGAGGTGGACAGAGAGGTAAAGGATAAGGAAAACCATCTTCTTATATTATTTTTTGTTATATATTATTTTTTTATCATGTGTTTTAATAATTGTGATTAAGTAAAAAAAATAATATAATTAATAATATGAAGAATAATATAAAAGATAATATAAAAAAGTGATGAAAAAAATTATAATTAAAAATAAAATTGAGTATGAATCTTGAGTGGTTCAAGAAAGAAAAGTGAGAATATATATATATATATTATGCACTAAAATTTACATATCATTTTTAACACAAATGATTAGTATGCAAATAATTAATGATTAACATATATTATATGGTGATTGTTAGTTAATTAAAAATATTAATTGATTATTAATATTGATAATTGATTAAATTTTTTATCACCAATTATGTAATATATACTAATTATTAATTATTTTTACATTAATCATTGATATAAAAATGGTGTGTAAATTTTAACATGTGTATAATATATATATATATATATATATATATATATATATATATATATATATATATATATATATAGGAGAACTTCTTATATCCTTCTGGAGAAAAAAAAATTTCTTCTACACACATTAGAATTATTGGATATCTGAATTTTATACTTATTATTTGAGTTCTGCACAACTATCAAAGGTATAAGATCTAGAAGAATTTTATTTTTACCTGCAAGTATATATAAGAAATTTACATATATACAGTTACACTAATTTTGTGCATGTATAATGATGTTTTTATATCATTTTTTAAAATATATCACTTTTTATCATATTTTTATTAGTTATAATTAAGTGATAAAAAATAATATAATTAATGGTATGAAAAATAATATAAAAAATAATTGATAAAAATATCATTATTATTTGTGTATTACTAGGTAACATTCCATTCTTAAGAGAGAGAATCTGATAAATAGCTACCAAGAGGGAATCCCTAACAGAGTCCAATGTCCAATGCAATCTATAAGAGCAAATCCCACTTCCACTTTCCTCTAATTATTAATTACTGTAGTAATTTTAATCGATAATACAACAGTTTGAATTTTAATGTATTGAATACTTCTATTTCTTGTTGGTCAAGAACTTTAGTGTCAAATATATCTCAACTTGACCAAAAGATAAGACAGCATGCAAGTTGCATTAAACCATATATATAGATAAATAAGTACATAAACATGATTATTTTAAGCAACAAAGATGCTTTCTCTTTTTTTTTTACAGGGATTTATTATAAGGGTGAGACAAATTAAGAAAGTATAGCATGGTATAAGGAACAGAAAAGTGAGAACTATATGTGTTATTATGGACTAAAAGTTCCAAATGAAAGGGACAAAAAGCCACCATGTGGATGTCTTTATCTCAAGACTCGAACATAGGAAGACCACGCTTTGCTGTTAAGAACCTCTTGCTATGCTGCTTGTTTCTTCTCTCACCCATACATACCTGCATTGGCCACGATAATTTTGGTTTTCCTTTATATTTTTTTTTAAATCAAAAGACAATAAACCGTTAATGGGGTGTCAGAGAGAGGGACAGAGAAAGGGGAGGGGAGAGAGAAGAGATGGAGTCTTGAGGTGCAGAACCATGTGGTGGGCAGCTCAGCTTCTAAGGAAAAAGAATAAAAGAAGGATAAAGCAAAGCACAGATGGAGAACAAATGGATTTTGTAGTCTCCCAAGGGATCTTCTACTCCTCCCTACTTCCCATCATTATTCTTCAGCAGTTCAGTTTTATTTTAAACCTTGATTTTTGTAATTAAAATAGGGTTTATCTAATAAAAATTTTAAGGATGTTGATTGAGGAATAAATAATAATAATTATTAAATAAAAAATAAATTATTTTGATTTTTGATCAAGTTTTTTACTAATATGAGAATAATTCTAAGATACTATCACGATTAGAAGATCAAAAAATAGTTTATTTAATATGTAAGAATTCAATGTTTTTTTTTTTAAAAAATAGTACTTATTATTTTTTATTTTTTAACAAGAGATTTAAGAATACTTATCAGCAAAACCCATTAAAATATTACAATCTTGAATTTATTTAATACTTATAAGGTTGAACATTTATTATAAAAAAATTTCAGCCATACAGTTATTAAAAAACAAGGATTTAATGTACATAAACATTTAATTAAATATAATTTATGTAAATAAAATTCTAATATGATTGTAAGCAAATTTAACATAAATTTAGACAAAATTACATATAATAATAATAATCTTTACTGTAAAGAGGCTGAAGTGGATTTGGAATAATGAGAATCACTATTATCTTCATTATTAATTCAGATCAGTGTCTCGTGATTAAATTTAAGTAGTACAATTATTATGTGAGTAAAAATAAATTTAATTTTCCGGAGTATTTAGCAACTTTCAAAAACTAAAATTTAAAATGTAAAGTGTTTAGTTATTTCTTAAATTTTAAAAATCAGTTTTTACCTTAACTGAATTTAAAAGAAATTGGTTCTTAAAAAATTCAACTCAAAAGTAGGTATTTTGAAGTAGGTTTTTTAAGTATAAATTGTTCCAAAATCTCTCTCATTCCTTTCTATTCTCCCTTTTTGTATTGTACAGCTGGATGAAAGGGTGATTTTTGGATAAATAATAGTGATAACTGATCCATCTAAAAGTTAATAATTATGCAAATTCATTTTATTAAAAATTATAAATATTTAAATTGATTTTGAATTAGTTTTGAACCAAATTAGATTTAATTCTTAATTAATTTATTTCTATATGATGAGATGTAACTGGTTCTATTTTATACTATTTTAAATTAGATTTGGATTTGGAAGTTACTAAACATGCCATTAGATTAAATTTAGGTTTGGAAACTTTAATTGACGACAATCAGTATAGAAAGTGTGTGGTGTGTTTGTTACAATGTGAAAATAACAACAAACATGGGAGACTAAAGAGTAGAGAGAGTGAGACGACTATCTATATAGGAAGTGAAATGAGTCAATTAAGATTTAGGAGTTACAGATAGATACAATGAGTAGGAGGTGGGTCCTGACTACCCACACCCACTCACTCACTCACTCAGGAGAGGACCCCATCACCAGCGGACAAGAGATTCCAATTTGGCAAACTTGAAATTGAAAGAAACCCAACGCGCACGTTAAAGGGAAACCTGTAATTCTGTAAACAACTAAACAGAGAGGAGGAGGAGGAGGAGGTTAGAGAGAGAAAGAAGGTGAAGGTTAGGGGGGACTAAACCATCAATCCAAGCCAACTGTACCCATCAAAAGCTGACAACAATGCACCCCTAAACAATGTGCAGACAAAGATCTCACTCTCAATTTGGGATTAATGCCCACCTAGTTAGACACTCACTTTTTTGCTTGGGACCTTTCATGTCTGCAGATGAAATGAAAATACTTTTCTGCCCCCCTTTGATGTTGTTTTTTCCTTGCAAGGCCTATGGTAACACCCACTATTCCCTTCCGATATATCATATATAATAGCCATATATTTCTGTCTAAAGGTGCCCAAATAATACTCTATTTCTTTTCTCGATTATCTTTGTGCACATTATTTAAGCTAAAAAGATTTTTTTTATAAAAAATGAATGGATTTTGTTGGAGTCACATATTATGTATGGACTCATGCACAAATCATGTACCTCCTGTACTGATGCACAGACGATGCTGGCTGTCTTGTAATCCAAAAATATTTGGCTACAAGAGGAGAACACATGCTAATGGCCATGGTTCATGATGATTTAACAGGCAAGAAAAGATGGGCATTCTGATGTGAGTTTCTCTCAACCATAATTCAACGCATTGACAACCCGGGTAGGTTCTAAATCAAGGGAATAATTCATAAATCATATGATTGCTCTGCATACCTTAAAATGTTGGAGCTTCGCATAAAAAAAATGGATGGCATGAAGGCCGTGGTATGACTTTGGGGTGATTCACCAACATTTTGCCATGCACATCATCACTTTTGGGTTCCCAGAGCCAAATCCAATGAACTATATTTAAACAAAAAGTCTTAGCCTATCCAAGATGCAATAAATAATATGGAATATCAATTCAATCCACTTGTTATTGCCATCAATAACAACCAAAAACATAAGTAGCTGAAAACTAACCAGTTACCTGTTGCATCCATTATTTTTTCTCCTCCCTTAAATATTGTTAATGGTTCTGCGGAATACTCTTACTACATGTATTTGTAAGATACTTTCAGCTCTCCATTATAACATGACGGGTTTAGAAACCTTGTTACACGGTTTATTATTATAAATATATATATATATATATATATATATATATATATATATATATGATAGTTTATTGGTGAAATTATTTAATTGGCTTTCCTATTTTCTGTATAGTTTATTGCTTATACATCTAATCAATGTGGTAATATAAAATGGGCCACTTGATCATCGTGGACAGTAAATTAGCAGGCAATAGTGAACAGTCATATCTGGGAATTGGACCAAAAGCAGCAAGCAGTAAGCATAGAAAATTCCAGTAAGGAACTGGTCATACACGGTCTTTTGATACAGAATCTGTCACTAAAATCAAATCACTTATGGCTTGGACTGTTGCTTAAGAAATTTTAACTATCTTCGATCCCGTGGGGTCTGAGAATGTTGGGGAGGGACTGTTCTACAGTATTATAATACTGGGATGTCCTATAGCGACTATTTTAATCTTTTCCTCTTTCCCTCGGAATCAATTTGTTTTAAGATTCTTCCAATTTGACAATATTAGGAGAATAATTGGTATTATTATTAGTATGAAAATGAAAGGAAAAAAAAATAGAAGAGGCTAATGATTGCAAGCAACCTGTCAACAGGTCTCATTTGCAAATATGAAATTTCGGTGTTAGTATTATTATAAGATTAGTGACTATCTAAATGATCATACCTTCATAATTATGTGCTTACTCACATTTCCTTCATTTGTAGTCTTCTATTTGTCTATTATACACAGTAGCTGCGAAGCATGATTCATGGACAGAAAGCAATTTTCAGAGAATATAATGAATTTTGTACCATCAGCTAGCTATGGGCCCTGATTAGGATTTTCAAATAAAGTGTACTTAGGTCCACAACCCTTTCACTACAAGGTTTCATAGAAAAATCCTACATTCGTGATAGGGTGTAATCCTATCTAAATCAGTAGTTAATTACCCTCGATCAATCAGGATTTGCAATTATTAGTTATTTTCCTGTTAGTGACTGAAATTAGATAGAATATCCCAAAACAAGTATTATAATTATTAGGACGGAAAACATGTTAAAGTCAAAAGAGCCTAAAACACCTATTATGTCTTAATTCAAAACTTTAAGATATTAAATTTAAGGATTCTTTCACATTAACATTATAAAGTTCATACTTTGTTTATTTTTTTTTAATGTAAGACTTCTTTATCCACATATTTACTTAAAATTCACATTTAAATTTCCAACAAAACAGAGATAACAAGGAAGTTTAATATCATGAGCTCAGGTCAAATTTGGTTTTATTTTCCAGAATGTGATTTCCTATTACATGCAAGTATTAGAGAAATAAAGAACCAGCAGGAGTGCGCTTAGAGATTATGCGAATCTGCTGAGAAGAACTATAAGTACTAAAAGCCAAATTAATTATGACTAACTAATAACTACAAGGACGGGATCATAAAATCTTTGATGGCATTTATGAAAGCAACCAGAATCTGATATTCTAGTTCTATTAATTGCTTTTGGCAATTAAAATTTTATGTTTATCACAAAGTGCTGCCAAGTACAAACAAGAAGTTAAAAGCTATAATTGTATGGCTCCTAGTCATCTTTGCAATAGACAAGTTGCAGATTTTATACGGAGTAACATTTCTGCGTGCACAAAGCCACAAACTTGGTTAACAAGAGACTCGTCTAATTAAGTTCATCATACCTGACATGGAACCAACCAGAGTTACTATAATTGGTTTCATACCCTATAAGAAAATCCAAATCCCAGATTCATACGCTATCGATTTCCCATTTTCACATTATGCAAATCACGTTGCATTCTCTCTGTCATGCCCATAATAATTATATTCCTAGTTAAGAAATGCGCTGGACAAGTGATTTGAACCATAGAATCTCCCATCAGTCCACTTCTGTAGCTTTCCTTTGTCTAAGCTCTGTGACAAACTTCATTAATCCCTTATTTTCTTCTAACTTTAAGCCTCCATTTTTTTTTTCCCTATTAAAATACACCAGCAGAAGAGTGTGACAAGCACAAAAGACAGGGACACTCAAGTATCTTTTTTATTTGAGAATAATCTTGTCTTGAAAAATTCTAAATTTTTCTGTACAGCTGAACTACTATTTTTTATGGCCATCTAGGAGAGGAAACAAGAATCTCATGTACTACAGATACATGCACTTGGTTTCTCATAAATAGTAGCTCCATACCTGCAACATACACCAATCTTTTGTCAAACATATCTGTTCATCAGTTCATGAAACACCATTCATAGTTTTGAGTGGTCCACCACAAGAGGCTGTTCTTACCTTCCCAGTCGACCATACATGCCAAGTTGTCTACCTCAATTTGAATTGAATACATTTCTCCATCTCACGAGTTTTATTAAATAAAACCTCCAAAATACTCCTCCTCATCAACAATTGTTGGTGAGCACTCCACCGCATCTGTCTAAATATTTAAAATAATACACACGACTATTGAAGTGCTTCTGTTTTACATATGAAATTATCAATTTAAGGGAAATAATTTGAATCATTTTTCCTACTCCGGGTATCCTCTTATCCTTTAGGTAGAAGACTAATCCCATTACTGAAGCTGTCCTTCCCACTTTCCGCAGACTCAAACGCTTGACATTGCATAGTTCTATCAACTGCTTAACTCAAGTTTATTCACCACTTCAGCCGAAACATGTTGGTAGAAATAAATAATTTGAATTTGAGAGTTGGTACCATTAGACTAAATCTAAAACATTATTTGTTATTATATAAAGCTACCACTTCCTTTTCGTCTTTGAATTATTGATTTACTTACTCTTCCAGAGGATCATGTCTGGATCACAATGTAGGACTATGAGTAATACCTTACAAAAAGCATCTGTATAAGAGGAATGATATTAAACACAATAAATCCTCACCAGCTTTTGCTCCTACCCTTGTTAGTCGTTGCAGCTATTCCAACCTCCAATCTTTCTTGTACCTTTAATACATTCTTACTTTCATTAATCGAATAACATTTCATACTTCTATGGAATTTATTTGAAATTATATTAATCTAAGACTTCAATTCATTTGTAAATTATTTTGTGTATGATATTTTGGGATTTATAAATTTGATCACTTTTATATTGAAAATAACTTTATGTTAATTTCAAAAAATAATAAACCATCAAAGATAACAGTATAAGTAGAAACATTGTTGATTCTAAACCTTGCAAGTGTTAAGGTAGTATTACTCCTCTATATGATCTCTGTACCTGTGCAAGTTAGGAAAACTAACCTCACCTCATATGTCTGCTAATTATTTTGATTTTTTGACAAACTGAGTCAAGATATACCTATTCCATGATAGTTACACCGTAGCAAATTGCAGGTTTCTCTTTCAAGTATAGTTGTAGGGATTGGCTTCTCAATCACCCACCAACTTCTGTATTTAATAAGCACATAATTTGACTATTGTCCCATCATGATAATGATAGCGAAAATGGTGTTTTTTTTTCCATTCTAATGAGGAAACATAGTCAACCTATCGAAATAAATCCCACTTGATATATAGCGATAGCAGGTAGCCTCCCACAATTTTAAAAATGGGCAAACAGCAAAGTGACATTTCGGCACCAAATAAAATAAGCAATGCTGGAAGAGGTTGGCAAGCCCTAGGAACCAATTTCTCTGCTTGGCTTTTAAGAAATAAGAGAATGTTTATAATATACTTATGTATATAAAAAGCTGCATTATTTATAGGTGGCTGATTATTGTCAACAAAAATATAGAACGCATATTAATCTAGAGAAAGCCATTAATCAAGCCGTGTTACGCTACTTGGAGCACCATAATACTATATTAGTCGATAACGGGGTCAAGCAGCACCCCTTGATCGAACATGACCTACCAGATAAAAAAATTCTTCTATTCTTTACTTTTCTTCTTATTTTAGATTTTGAGTATAATTGTATAACTCGAATTGAAAGTCAATCAAAAAGTCATATTATTAGGTCAATGATCTAATTGTGAGTCAAGTGGTCAAATCAAAAAATTCGAACAAAATTTTTTTAAAAAAAATTATATGAAGAAATAACTTTATATAAAAATATTATATTAAAAAATATTAGTGGTAATACTAATAAAAATTATAAAAATAAAAAATATTATTTAATAAAAGTATGCGGTCTAATGATAGAATACATTTCATCACACTAAAAAATTTTTTGGTATTGATTTCAAATCTCACATATTGCATTTCCAAAAAGTCTTGTATAAATTTGTGTACCTAAATTGTATGCAATAACGCAATCACATCATTAAATAATTTTAAATATTTCGGGTCGATTTCGAATTAGTTTTTGCCATTTTATTTTACTTAGACAAAACTCAAACAAAAATTAAAAATTGCTAAAAAATCACCCACTACTAAAATGATAAAATTATACTCAAGTAACCACTCCACTTTCCAGTATTAAAAACTGCTTTACATATCTCATCTTTCACTCTTAATATTTTTTATTAAGAGAAAAATATACAAATGATTTATGATTTATATGTGAATAGTTTTACATAAATAAAAAAATGTGGATTGATAGACAGGTTAATACTTGTTAATCCTCTAGTAATTAATAATATAATTAATATAATACACTTAATTTAAATGCACTAAGTAAAGGTAAGAATTTGTTTCACAAATGCATCCCCAAGTCAACACATAGGTGAATAATTTATGATTTATATGTGAATAATTTTATATAAATAAATAAAAAATAAAAAATATGGATTGACAGGCACGTACAAGCAGACACATTAGTGCTTGTTAATCTTCTAGTAATTAATAATATAATTAGTCTAATACACTTAATTTAAATACACTAAGTTAAAGTAAAAATTTGTTTCATTAATGCATCCCCAAGTCAGCACACAGGTGCGCTCCCCCCTCCCCCCCTTTCCCTCTCTCTCTCCCTAAAGGGCCATGACATCGGCTTTGTAGGGCGGGTTGATGGGGCTGTTGGTTGTGACTGGTCTAATGCATTTTTTGACACTGGAAATTTAAACCAATCTAAATGGGTTCCTTCACCTACGTTTGGGTAAGTATTGGGCCATGCCCAATGTCGAAGCCGGAAAGCATCTACTATTTTACCTTGAATGGGCCGAATTCAGCTCACTTAAATGAAAACAACGATTTATTGTAATGATAATATACAACCATTAATTTATAGGGATTGCCAACTTCTTCCCACTTCCTTTTTTTTTTTTTGATACATTCTTCTCACTTCTTTGTAATGAGGATGTTAATAATTTTCACCTTTTACTTTAAAAAAAAAACTTATAATTTTTTTATTTAAAACAACTTTAATTTAAGAACATATTAGTAAAACTCTTATATCAATCTTCAATTCAAACTTAACTATTTAATGAAAAAATACGTATGAATTCATTTTATCAAATAGTTGTATTTTTTTACTATTTTATATGTGAATTTTTTCGTATGAAATCCTTTAATTTTTTTAAAAAAGAATTCAATTTTTCGTCCAAAAATGAATTAGAGTTTTTCTTATGTGAAATATTATTTAAACTTTTAATAATTTTATTAAAATAAGAAATGTGTTACTTATTAATAAAAAAATCAAAATTTTATGAGTTCTTTTCTATTTTCTTTCTCATTAATTGCAATATTTCTCTCTCCATTAAAATGAGATTACACTACTCTCTTTCTTCATTAAATAGTTAAGTTTGAATTCAATAATAGTGTAAGTTTTATTAATATACCCTTAAATTAAAGATGTTTTAAATAAAAAGATTGTGGATTTTTTTTCCAAAAGTAAAAAGTAAATGTTGCTAACATCCTCCTCCTAAAAATAAAGTAGGAAGAAGTTAGCAATCGTCTCAAAAATTTTGTTGTGGGTTGTGTTTCTATAATTTAAAAAATGAGTGAAATTGGTTTTTGACCTTAATTTAAAAGTGAGTTAAATTTACTCAATTTAATTTCCTTATATTAAGTCTTTTTTTATTTTAAGGGCTAAGAAAAAATTAATATGAAGGAGTTGAATTGATACAATTTCATTCACGTTTAATCACTTTTAAAATTATATACATACAAATCATAACAAAAAAATTTAAAAAACTAAAATAAAAAATTGATATATTTAGAGGAATAAAAATTATAGTTAAATCATTTTTTTTTGGAAATCTATGTGCCTCACATTTTTTAGGTATTGGATATTTGTTGCGAAAAAATAATTGAATGATATGTGGATGTGTGTACAATTAAATAGCAAGTTAATTATCTTCTAAACAAGTTGTCCATATCGAAAAAACAAAAGTTAACTTTGCCTATGAACCAAAGTCAAACTCTATATTTTATCATTGTTCTACTATAGTATGAGTTTTGCCTTAAAAAGTCCCAAATGAATGAACTTGCATTTCGATGTGAGTTCTTGAGATACTAAAGTAATCTTTCAACAATAAATTCAATACAAATAACTTAATCAATGTAAATAATATTGAATTGTATTAAATATCTTGAATCCAACGAGTTACAAGTAAAAAAGATGAAATACAATAAAATAACTTGTGTCCCGAAATACAAAACAAAGGAAATTATAGAAATTAAAGATGAAAGCAATAAAAAAATGTTGTAAAGTGTTTCAAAATGTAAAGAAAAAACTGAAAATGTAAACGAAAAGTTGTAAAACACTAAAAAAATTAAATATAGATTGCATGAAAATAAATGAATTTTTGTGTGATTGTTTGAAGATATTTTCTTCAATGCCTTTGAGACCTATTTATAAAATTAGAGCTGCAAAAACTATAATTTTAATGCACCTTTAGGCCTTAACGTTCACTTTTTTTAATTTTAAGAACATAATCTCCAACCACTTAATCACTCCATGTACTCTTAAGTGTGGGAGCATCTCCATGACATACTTTCATCCAACTTCAATAAAGAAAACTGTAAAAAATGTCATTCTCTACGTGTTTGAATGTTGACGACAACTATTATATCCCACTTTCTAATTGTCTGTTGCCACTTTCTCCACCTTCCTCATCCACGATTTTGACCTAGTCAAGCATATTTTAGCTCAGCTTCATATAGCAAAACACACTATTTTTTGCATTTTTAATTCCACTAAGCTACCTATTTCGTTGGGCCTTTGCCAACCCATGACCCTATCTCACAGCTTTCGGTCCGAAAAGCTCAACCCAGTAATTAATTTTGGGTTACCAACACAAATAAAATTTACTATTAATGAACCATGGTAACCATATATCTATGAATAAAAAAAATTAGAAACTAAATTAATTTACGCTTATTTAAAATTTCTATTAAAATATTTCATTATACGTACTTTTTTGTTGAAGATTTCTTGAAAGATTACTTAAATACTTTAATAATACAATCATACAAATATAAATGGTATATTTTGTTTGGATTTGAAGATTTCCAATCCTAGTATTGATCATGAATACAAATATCTTGCTTGACATCTTTGGCTATTGGACACACAGAGCAATCGAGGTGGGTTGTCCGATGACGTGTTTATGAACCTCGTTCAATTATGAACAAGAAACAAAGGCTTGGCATCCAGAAAAATTTTGCTGAAAGCATAAAAAATCATGAATTGCATTATCAAATAATCAAATATATTTTATTACATGTATTAATAAAGGATTTGGGAGGGTAATATTTATATTTCACATGCTAATCTTAGTTACTTTATTTTTTTATGTAGCAAATTTTTTTCTCTTTTAATTAACAACTATATTACATTCAATAATTAAGGTTTTATTTTAAAATTAATTATATAAATTTAATTTACTCTAATAACATTATATTTGTATTTTACATTTTTTAAAATAGGTACATCTTAATATCATATTGACATAAACAAAATGAAATTTTTAGTTTTATTATATAGGAAGCTTTATGAAAAGATTGAAAATAGAATAAAGAAACAAGAGTATTAAATGTATCATAGTAGTAATGTCTTCTCCATCTTGGTTTATTGGTAAAATAAATTTTTTATATATATAAATTTTGAGAAAGGGAAAGAAAGTGTACTAAAAGTGAGAAGAGTTAATAAATATATTGTATAAAGGTTAAATTTTAGTAGGAAGACGAGCTAAAATTGTGGCATCTATATATAAGCCATGAATCACGTATGTATATTTATCAAATATAGAGTTTAAAGACTTTTCAGTCATATATATATATATATATATATATATATATATATATATATATATATATATATATCAAGCGTAAGCTCTTTCAAATATATCATTTTTATCTTTTTAGCATCTTATACTATTAGTACCTTTAAAAGATTTCGGCAAAGTCCCCCTCAATTTGTCACTGCTTGCAGGTAGGGATAGAGATGGAAATATGCTAGATAGTTCATCAGATGCCTATAACCTGACTTATTTAAGGTTTAAGGTCTAACATGACTAGACTTTTTTAATAAAAAAGTTAAGTTAAATTTTTTTAAAAAGTCTATTTAGTTAAACATATCAGATTTCAGACATTTAGAAAAGCCTTTTAAATCTAGTAAGTCAGTTTATTTAATTATATATATTATTATTTTATATATATTATAAAATTTTAATATTTATATAACATAATTAATTTAATAAATAATACAATATTTTTTTAGAGTTTAGGTTCGTTAGCTTATATAAAAGTCTAGGCTCATTAGTCTATTTCATTAGCTTATTTAGAGGTATGTTTGTTAGCTTATTTAAAGGTTTTATTGCAAAGTAAACATTTAAATAGATTTTCTGACCAAGTTAGACTTTTAAAAAGATTAGATCAGACTTTAAAAAATGACCAATGTCAAGTAAATAAACCAGACTCAAGCCTCATATTTAAAAAACAGACCAGACCCGTTTAAGATAAAGCCTGGCATGTTTCCATCTAGGGCTGCACAACCCAACCCGCAGACCCGCGAATCGGACTACCCGACCCGACCCTATATATTTGGGTTGGTTCGAAACGGGTCCGTTCGGGTCAGACCCGATAAACCTATCTAGTTATCAGTTCGGGTGACAGGTTTGGTGAACCAATCCGATGACCCGACCCAATGACCCGAAAAACTACGTCGTTTTGGGTGGAAATTTTTATATTTGTTTCATTTCTGGTTCTTTCTCTTCATTTCACCCGAAGCCCCTCACGCCCTCACATTCACTTTGTACTCTCCCTCTGCAAAAATGCCCAAATAGAAACCCTCCCCTAATCCTAAGCGGCAGCGCCACCGTCTACCACTGCTTGCTGCTGCTCAATCTCCAGCACACAGCGACTCAACCCTTTCTCACTTGTTGGTCGTTGCTCCTCCTCTCCTCTTGGCCCTTCTTCTCTCGTTTTGTGCTTGCTCACCTTCGGGATCTAGGTAGTGTGCCCCGCGGCTTGTGCATGGATTCGGTTCATGGTGGATCTATTGGTCGTTGATGGGTGGCTGAGGCCTGAGGATGAAGACGGTGGGGCTGGGTTACGAGTCTGGTTTTCTGGGTGGAACATGGTTTGGACATAGTGGCTGTCATGGTAGGGTTTGGCTTGGACGTTCACGGTTTGGGTGGGTGGGTGGTTATGGTGGTGGCGTGTTGGTGAGGGGTGTTAAAGGTGAATGTGTTGCTGACTATTGGAGTTTGTGAGAGGAATTGCAAAATAGCAGAAAAAAGATCGACAAGAAGAGAGAGAAAGTAGATCTGAATGGGGGAGGAAAAACAAGACAGAAGCTCAGGAAGAAAGAAGTGATGAGAGAAAGAGGAAATGAAGAGAGGGAAATAGGGCATAGGTATTACCTTGACTTTATTGTCCACAGAATGAATGGATGAATGGGATGGGAATATGAGAAGAAGTTCTTCAGATTTGGGAGAGGAGCTACGTTTCACCTTGATAACTCCACAAAGTGTAGTTATTTGTGTCCCATATCTGTATTTCTCATATTGTTAAAGTCCTTGTATTTGTGCATATTTGAAAGGTTTTACGCTTCTATTTGTTATATCCAATTTTGATACATTTCCTATATGATATTGAGCAAACTGTGCATATTTGATATGTGATTAAGTGAATTTATATATGTTACTGATTTGGTGTTTTTTCTATCATATGAAGGGCTCCAAACAAGATGATATATAGAGCATTTGAGCTAAAATGGGAAGAGGAAGCCAAATTTGCATTTCAGACCTTAACGTCGCGGCGTGGCATGTGAATGCCGCGGCGTGAGCATGTCTTGCATCCCAAGTTAGAAGGCACGAAGAATTGACCGCCGCGGCGTGGAATATTAATGTCGCGACGTCCTTGACCTAAAACGCCGCAGCGTGGCATTTGAATGCTGTGGCGTGCCTCTATTTTTGTTGAGTCTATAAATAGATTTTAACAGATTTTTAGAAAGGAGTTTTTTGAGAGCTCCGTTTTAGTTTCTAGGTTTTAGAGAGACTGCGACTTGTTCTTCATTTCTGAGCTGATTAGAGGCCTAGGGAGGTTAGGTTGGATGTCATCTTTCTCATGGAAGGAGATTCAAGCTTCAAGGATACTATCCATGGATTCCTTCCTCTTCTCCCTTTGTTTCTCTTCTCTTCCCTATCTCTTGAGCATGGTTTTTTATTATAATTTCGTGTTCATAGATTAGCCAAGCTGTATTTAGGAAATATTTTGGATCTTTATATGAGTATTGATGTTTATGTTATCTTTTGAGTATCTATTGATGTTTAACTTTGTTCTTCCATACCTATGCTTAATGCTTGCTTCTGTTTGATCAATAATTGCATGATCTTAATTGATGCAAATGAACTAGACATAGGGATTTGTGGAGATGGACATGGTATGATTGATGCATGTTCGACAAGTTCAATTAGCTTGGATGAGTTGATTCGCTAACTGGATAGAAATATACCTTTTAGCCATGTATTAGCGTGTGTTTGAGAATAGATCGTTCATTAGTGGAGTTTATATTAGTCCTCATGCAAACACAAGAAATATAGTGGATTAGGTAAATGACACTAGGGTTGATCGACCTAGACATAAGCTTTTGACTAAATCAGATTCTCAAGCTAAACTAACTAATCATTTATGTTGCTTATAAGGATTGCATATCATTAGTATGAAGTAGAAGGTGAAGAAGAATTTCCTAGATCTCTAAACCATTATGTTATTGCTTTTGTAGTTTAAATTTAGATTATTTGCATTTCTTTATTTTATATGTTCTTGGATAGAATTTAGCTAAACTATTGGTTGTTACTTAGTAATGGAAACCATATATCCTCGTGGGAACGAACTTTTACTTTGTATCTGTATTACTTGAACGACCAATGCACTTGCGATACACAAATGGTATAACACACCTCTCTCTCTCTCTTCACTTTTCTCCTTCTCCTGCTGCTGCCAACCAAGCTCTTGTTTTTCTGCAATGGGTTGTGCTGGATCCTCACAGTCCAAGGCTGATGGTGAGCCCCCTCTGTCACCATAGCTTTATCTTTGCATTGGGTTTTGATAAAGCTTCAAAAAATTAAAAATTGATGTTGGGTTGTGGTCAAAATCTATTCTTTCTAGGTTTTTTTTAATACTGTTGATGTTGATGATTATGAAACCCCATATGACTATCTATGCAAAAATTGGAAGTGATTGCTTTATTGACTCTGCGTTATATTACACCTTCTTTATGTTAATTTTTATTCAATAGATTTGTCTGTTCTGTACCCCATAGGGTCCCTAGGATGTTGTGTTTCAAGCTTGATGAAATGTACTAAAACTGTACACTACACAAATAGTTAATATCCATTTGAATGTGTTTTTTTTTTATATATAGAATTATCCATTTGAATGATTTATATCAACGATTCATTAACTAGTCAAATAGTGACTCTGGAACCTAACTATCCAATTTTCTTTTCTCAATTTTTTGTTTACCATAAACCCAACTACCTGACCCGAATCAACTCAATTGTAATCGGGTTGGTTTGGTTCGGATTATCCCGAAAAAAATTCTCAAACCCGATCCAACCCAACTTGACGTTAACTAATTAGATTGAATTTTTTCGCTTCCTAAATCCGATGCAACCCGACCCAACCCGACCCGTGTACAGTCCTATTTCCACCTTTACTTTCAGGTCACTAGCCAAAGATATTAAGCAATATATTCTCTAATCAGTAAATATTTTCAGTGAGAAATAGAGAACGGTGGGGAAGGATTGATGGATGAAGTGGAGCTCGTGGCAGTGAATATTTTATATGGTGGTACAAAAAACGGGCTGATGGAGGAAGACAAAAGAGAGAAAGGAAAAAGCAAATGAAATCAGTTGACGTACGTGGGCGTTAATGTGAAGAAATTCTCATATATTCTGTAGACAGTTGAAAATATTAATTCATATAAATATTTTGCCGGCTTATTATGAGATTCTAACGTGAAAAAATACAAACATGGCACCAGTTAAATGCCAAATCATGTAAGATAAAACTAATCTTATTTTTTTTTTATTTATACAGGATGTATTTAGTATCTAAATTTATAAAAAAATTATGAAAAATTTGTATTTTATAAATAAATAGATGTATTTATGTAATAGTATGCATTAATATTTAGATACTATTATAATAGATCGAGTTATTCTTAAATTATTAACTTAAAACTCGGTCCAGAATAATTATCAACAATTTAGTTTAAGACTTATCCATGTCAATGAAACAAAAAAAAAATTAGAATCATAATTTTTAAAGATGATATGATTTATTTATGAATTTGTTGTTAACATCTATTATTAAGTTTTGAGAGTAATAATTTTATAAGTCAACTGCTGCTGAGTGCTGAGACCAACATTTTTATACAAACCAATTATTTCTCTGATAAACTTATTGCAGAAGCACCAAAGCTTTTCAGTACCCCTAAGCCCCCACTCAATAAGATCGTGCTCGTACCATAATATGGGGTAAAGGGAGATTATTCTGGTATTATTTTTTTAAAAGAAAATTAGTAATCAAGGTGAATTATCAATCATTTTATTATTTATTGATTATATTTAATAATTTTTAAAATATTTATGGTAAAATTAATAATCAATAAAATATTAGAGAATTCACTCAAAATATAATACTTTCATGGGTACCATAACAACTCTTAAGACATCTCTTAAGATGAAGTGGAGAGAAATTTGAATCAGTAAATTTGTAAATTTATTAGAGTGGCAAAATGATGACTTTTTAACACCAAACCCGCAATTTTCAAGACACAAAAAAATGACATTCTAAAAATAATATACTCAAAACTCATAAATGACGTGGCAAGGTAATAATTAACCAACCAGAAAATATCCTCACTCTATTGATTTTTTTTTTAAAAAAGTGTTTTTGTAAATTAGATTCTTATAACTGTGAATTCACAATTTTTGGTTCATTTCATAAAAAATAAAAATAAAAATCTATGATCATTGCAGAAATGCAAAATGTAAGGCTTAAATAGGCTACTTAATGAACACAAAACGTTGGTTTAAATGGTGAAGGCTACCCGAGTCTTGCTCTGTTGTTTAGGACGGAGTCTAGCTCTAGTAGAGGAGGCAGTGTATTAAGTAGGATGATCGTGTGATGATGTGTTTGAATATTAGTTTTGTCCATTTTTGGAGATCAAGGCATAAGGTTTCTCTTTTAATAAAAAAATTAGTTTCATTTCGTTTTTGGTACATGAAAATTTGATTAATCGACATACATATAAATTCATTCAGACATCACCTTACTTATTATCAAAAGAAAAAGTGACTATAAAATTTACAAAGTAGATATATAACAAAAAAAAAGAAGAAAAAGGGAAAATAGAGGATAATTCCATAATAAATAAAAATTTTAAGATATTATAAAAGACAATGAAATTTTAATTTTATATCTAACTAGGTAGAGGTAAGATGCTATAAACTTTTAGTTTTCAATCTTTTTAGATTTCAAATGTTGGAAACTGGAATAAAATGATATTTATATAGGAACTGAAGGAAAAGGAAGCGGAAAGGAAGATGCGAATAGAGGGAAACAAGACCACGTCACGTGGTTTCAGCGCGCTGTCACATGTCATGAATATATATTCATGTAGCTTTTCAATCCACGTTATCTTTGGTGACGAACATATTCTGTGTCAATTCCATTGATATATGATACAGTTCAGCAGAAGAGATACAGTAATTTGATGAATCCATCTAATAATTTGGTAAAATAGGTGAATTGAATTAGTAAAATATTAATTTAAAATTTATATAATTTAAATAAATTGAGTTTGAATAAACTGAATTTAAATGAATTGTGTCAATTTACTTTTTTAATATTATATAAAATTAAATAAATTAAATTAAATTAATAAAATATCATAAAATTTACAAAATGGACAAAAAAATAACTCAAATCCAAATGTGCCAATCCCTAACAGTAATGTCTCTCATCAAATGATTCCCGTGGCATTTATTGTCTTTCATATGATCGACTTCAAATTATTAGTGAATTTGATTCGCCGAAAGGATCGTCAGCATTGACGCAATCATATATACGGTATACCGTCACAAGAACTACTTTGTTATGTCACTTGGCTGGGAATTAAATCCATTAGTCTGCCGTCTATTTAACCCATCCATGTATAAATTCAAACCCATTCAATAATATTAATAAATTAGACTAAATTTAATCTATTATATTAATAAATAATTAATGGACCAACTATTTATTGAAAATCCAATGAATATCTATACGGTTAAGAGTAGTAATGGATCTAGAGATTTTAATCAGTGAAGACAAACGATAATACACAAGCATAAAAATTTCAAATGAAAAAATATATTAATGCAAAATTATAAAATATTTATTTATAATTACTTCTTTCATACTAAATAATTTTTTTATTATCAATATTATCAAATAATTTTTTTATGCATGTATGAGTGATTTTGACTACTAACTATTACATAGGATACAACTTTAAAAAATATATTAGATATATCTTAAATTCTCTCATTTACCCATCATCATATCACAAAGTTAAAAATATAAAAGGAATAACAATAATAAATGATTATCATAGATAATAATAAAAATTTAAAAGTGAGTGAGAATATGTGTCTCCACTCATTCACAAATAGGTGTATCCTTGGTTAAGAGAGTGAAATGTATTTAGATATATAAGAGGAGTCTAAATGACTCAATTTTAGAAACTTTAGTTAATTTTTGAAAGAGAGTTAATCTTTTTATTGAATAAAATATTATTTCAAATTGATGAATTAAATATTTATCCATTATCCATTAAAATATATTAATGGATAGATTAGATACGTTAAAATGTATCATGAATAAATTTGGATAGTTTAACAAATTTTTAATTAATCTTAAATAAACTAATAATTTATTTTTCATACATCCATTGTCACCCTAATCACCAGGCTTCCCAGGTACTAATGCTTAGTACACAAACAAGTGCATATCTTCTTGGACATCTCATGACCAACTGAAAGCCTACTTTAACATCAACCATGAAAAGCATTCAAGAAAGCAGCCGTAGCACTTTTAAGACGTACAATAAAAAAACAATGTGGTAAAAAGAATGGAGTGAAATTTTAGTAAAATGAAATGATATTTTGGGTAAAAATAGTATTTTTACCTGACATATGAAATTTTCTGTTGATACTTGGATTAAGCTTAGGTGATTGGGGTTAAAATTTACAAATTCAAGTGAAGTTAATAAACCCAAAAAAAAAAAAAAACTGCATGAAACCCAAAGAAATAACATTGCACTACAAACATTACAGTAGGTTTCCACGCAATACATCTCCTCAAGAAATTACATCCTAAAGACATTTTATCCCCATATTTCTGGACATATATCATTTTCTATTTTTTCGTATCCTTAATATATATATTATAGGCCCTTTTTTTTTTTACATATTTCCAGCACATATTTTTTACATATTTGATTATTTTCACACATATACCTCTATCGATCCTCCTCTCTCTAAGCCCTAATAAGTACCCACTACCTTGAGCATCGATCGAGGTACCTTTGTAAACTCTTGCTTCTAACCTTGCAATTTGTTTATTTTTCTTGTCGATCTTCCAAGAGTACACATTGTAGTAGACAATATCCAAATATCTTGTGAATTTTTACTATTTTAGTCTTTCATTCATTTAATTTTCGTTCATACTTAGCACACATTTATTAATCTTGAATAATTTATTGAGATTTTAAGTATAAATAAAATATGAAGGGCAAATGAAGAAATCCAACGTAAAAAAGTAATAGATAAAGTGATCACTATACAAAGTGAAAGAATATGTAAACTTGTTGTCTTAAAGGTTAGTTAAACTGTGGGTGTCAGGCTCACACTATTATAATCATATAATATATATAAAAAAATATATCTTTAAATTATGGCATGTGTCACTTTAACATGACATTATATGTTTAAAATATTGTCATGTAGATAAATACACGATGAAATAATTATCATGTGATATCTTATGTTATAATTTTAAAAGAATATATATATGTGTCGTCACATCTAAAAAATCTGGTCACGTAAGAAAAAAATTGAAAGACAATAAAATAAATAAAAATTTGGTATTTCAATTATTATGTATTAAAATTATAATTTATAATTTTTTTGAAAATAGAGCTAAAAAAAAGAAAATAGAAACATGAAACAACAACAAAATAAAAAAGATTCATTGAAGGGGAAGATATAGAAACATGAAACAACAACGAAATTATTCACAATGCTTCACTTTTCATCAATGACTAAAGTGTATTTTTCCACTAGAAATAAAATTGTTCTCCGTCGGAATTATTAGGCAACACCTTTGACTTTGACTCTGTATTTGCATCAAATATACCAATTTACTTCACCACATACTTATGTTTCCCCTTCACCTTCACCTTCGTCATTTAGAAGAATTGCTTCTAACCAGCTTGTCATAACATTATATTTGGGCAACTCCATCTTATTTGGGCAACTCTATTGTGCTTCGCCTGAACTCTTTTCCGATGGTCATGTTGCCCAAAAAAATGGTCATTAACGCCTTCCTTGATGTGAATCCCTCAATCTTTCATCTAATTGTCGTGATTTTTATGTATATCGATTTCTTCCTGACGCAACCCTCTCAACTAGGATTTCCCATCAAAACTTGCAACATGTTCATGATAAACCAGGACGAATGAATGAGGAAGAGGTAATTAATTTGTTTATTAAAAATTCCTATAAATTAGTTAATTGATGGATTGCATTTGAGATTCAATTTTTATTTGATTGGTTCCATTTTTATTCTGACCAACCATTTAATTTTTATTTTTAATAAGAAAAATAATGATCACTTATTTTATTTTTCAATCATAATGGATGCTGGTAATTAATTTGAAAATTTTACTAGTTTGTTAATAATTCTTTCCTAATATAATTTCTTCGGGTCAACTTTTATTTGCATGTGATTGATAATTCTTTCCTAATATTATCATAATTTCTGATTGATAATTTTAGATAGACAAGGGTGATATTTTACAATTATGTTCACTTTTTAATATGTTTTTACACTTATGAAAATATGCTTTTACAATTGTGTTCACTTTTTAATATTTAATTTTAAAAACATTTTTATTTTATTACTTTACTTCCCTAAAAAAGTATGCTAAAGGCTATTATAACTGAAATCAATTTTAATGTTTTGTTTTTAGAAAGCTTTCAATTTGTGATTAATGACTATTATAGCTTTTAATTGTTATTTCCCTAAAGAAACGTGTTTTAATGACTATTATGACTATTATAGTTGAAATCAGTTTAATTTTATATGTATTATGATGTTTCCTTATTAAATTCTTTCCTTCTATTTGATATGTATTTGAATTGATATTGACTTTGTATTTTTAGAAAAAAAAATTTATTACTCATTATTTACCTGAGCTATGATAAATCAATGTGTGATGTGTCAAAAAATATGATCATAAAATCTTAAAGTACTTCAATTTTGTGTATAAAATCACCCTACACGATTAATAAGAAATTGTGAGCGTTAACTTATTTCTCATATGAAGACCTTTAATAATTTAGTATTTATTATTAAATTGGTATTTTCATAAAAGTCTCTACAATTTAGCTGTAATAATTTCAGCCTTTAAATTTTTTTAAATATATTTGATACTATTGAATATTTTACAAACTCTAATTTTTCAATATACAACTCTCATCTATCATTTTTGAAGCAATTTAAACCAATTTGCAAGTGAGATATTGCAATAATTAGATAGATAGTAGTATTTTTTTGTGTTTACAATAATTAAAACAAACTTATTACATTAATGTTTTTATTTTAGTTTAAAATTTGTGCTTTTATCTTTATATTATACTAATTTTATATGTTATATTTTAGCTATATCCATATCTCGTAATTTATAAACTTTACTTTATCAACGTATTTATATCACGTCGTATTTGTATCTTGTATCGGTATTCATGTTTCTTAAGAAAATAGACTATAATGTAAAATTATTTCCTTTTTATACATTAATTTCACATTATATTTGAATTTAAATACTCAGTATAATCATTTTAAATACAATCATCTTCTCATATATAACCAATTCAATTAAGATATACAATTTTTTTCAAGTTCTTGCTATTTTTTATGTCTTTATTTATTTTTCAGTTGTAATTAAATTTAAAAACTAATTTTTATTTATAATAAGATTATCTTCAATTCAAATTTTAATATAAAATTACAAAATAATAAAAAATTATTTTATTTTATTTTATTCTTTTAAATTATTTTTAATTTTAATATTATTCCGTGCATTGTACGGATGAAATATTAGTTTCTCACTAAATTTATTGACGAAGGTCTCCTTACATTTTCGGCTGCCCTAACCGCCCTTACAGAATTACTTTCTATAATTCTATATCCCATATTTTTTACCTTCCTTAAGAAAATCTTATTTATCTTGATACCACTTACGCTTTGTTTAAATATTATTGCAATAAACTAATCTCCAATCTCCATCGTCTTTCTCATACTCATTTTTTTTTCCAATCTCAGCAGTCAGCAAGCTAGATGCTAGTTTGGGGAGGAATATTCGAATCTCTGTCCCTCACTTTCAGTGGGTTGGGCAGCAAAAGCTCTAGTGGCAATAATGCTTCAACTCACATCATTTAAGAGTAAACAGAATAAATATACCAAATTTTATACAATTTTTATTTATTTAAAAAAAACGAATGGATATGTTTTTTAACAATTTATTTTTTTATAATGTTTTTAATAACAACAATAATAACAATAACAAAGATACACAAAATTCAGAGATGGGTTTTTTTTTCCTTGGTAATTCTATATAAAGAGTAAATATGTAACTTTCTTAGAATTATTTTATTTATGTATATGATTTGGTCATTAAATTATAAAACATGTATCAAAATAATCTTTATTGTATCTCACTTTAATTTCTAAAAAAAAGACTAACTTGATACCAATTTTATAAATTAAAAGATTAACTTATGTTCATAAAGAAATTTAAGGACCATACTGCATATGGTGGATAATTTTAGATACTAAATTGTCTATTTACTCCTCCATAAAGCATTGGAAGGTTTAAGATGCATTTGATGTAACCTTGGCCGCTATTAAAACTGAGGGCACATTTGGTACGACGTATAAAGTCTGATAGGATAAGTTTATATAATATATTATGATTTATCAGTTGTTTAGTGTGACTACAATATTGTATAAGTATATCCAACACATCCCTCTTATACATTAAAATAACGTATAACTTAATCAAACATTGTTAGTAGAATTATGCCTTATTAAGTTTTGATGGATACAAGCCCCATAATCTAGAGAATACCTTCAAACAGAAATAGTAGAAGAAAGGGAAAAGAATGGAGGACCAGCGAACGTGGTGTGCAGTTTGGGGTCGAGCAACAATAGTGGCTGGTCGGCGTGGGTTGCCTAGGGATGGTGGAGCTCCGACGATGCAATGAAGGATAGCGGTTGGGTCACGCTTCTAGGTGGGGCGATGTGGGTTGACGACAATGCAACTGGAGGACAATGACAACGGTAGAGGCATGAAGCTGAGGAGTCTCACGGTGGCTGAGACAGTTCACAATGGTAGCACGACACGTTGCAACTCTGGAACAGAGGCAGGGGGCAAGAGGTGCGGGTTGTGAAGGAGCGCGGAAAAGGACATCGAAGGTGCGGTGGGCGGCACAGGGGAGGCATGTGCTTGGCCGGTGATGGTGACTAACAATATGAGGTTTGGGTGGTTAGGTTTGCTAGTTCTCTAGCTTATGTGGAGGACTGGGGTGGTGGGCGATAGTTGGTTGTTGGCGATTCAAGGTGGTGGTGGATCTGGAGTTTTAGAAAGGCAGAGACTACTAGTGGGTATGTAGGCAATGGTGGTGCATGGAAGTATCAAGGTGGAGGAGAGGTGGTTGGTTGAGTGTTGCGTTGAGATGGTGACTGCGGACCAGAGATGTGGAGTGGTGGCTGATCTATGATTTTAGAGATATTATCTTATACAACATAATATCTTATTTAATGTCGCACAAAATATTGGATAATAATAAAATTTTATTAAATTTTATACTATCAAAACTTATATTATTAAATATAATACAATTAAACTTTATCTTATCATTGCCCTGAAATTGTGTTTGGAGATAAAACTTTGGCCCGGTAGGCCAGACTAAAACTACTTTAGAGGGCTTTCCACGACAACAGAAAAGCTTCTTCCACGGCTTCTATATCTCTGCCTTCAGATCAATCTGCACTAGCGCCTCTTCCTCTAGAGTCTAGATAAAGTGATAAACAATTTTATGTTTGAATCCATAGTTAACTCCACTATATGCAGTTTGAAAATTCAGATACCTGCTTATATTGGCATTCAATATTCTATAAAACAAAATTAACTCACTTTCAAACACAGTTTCCCTCGTACAACTGGGGGACCAATAATAATGAAGAAGAAAAGTGGTCCTAGCAGATAAGGGAAGCAATAAGGACGGTAACCCAGGTGAGTATAGAGCTAGCTGGCTATTTTGTTGCACTTTGTTGGCTCTGCACCAAAATGCAAAGTGGGAACAAATTAAACAAGAGGGCCAAAAACCAAAAGATCCAACGCCATGCAATAGTAGGCATTCGTACGCAGCCATATAGGCCAAAACTTGTTAAATCAATTCACCGTATCTTCTCCTTTCCTTTCAATAATGCAGATGCACGTTTTTGGTTGAGCAAGGAATCGTCCCCCACACCTCACCCTCTTCCCCTTCCTCTCCTCTCCACGAAAAGGACTATCATCTAATATTGCAGTTGAACTTGAAAGAGAAAGAGCGAGAGAGGGGCTCCACTTTCTTTCTTGAAAAATTTGAGCAGACTTATGTTGCTTTCTAATAATTACCATTGCTTTGTAGCTAGATGACAGAAATTTTTTGTCCACGCAGACGACAAGATACTTAAACCATGCATTGATATCAGTATTTTTTTTTTCCTTCATTACTTGTTGGGTTTTATGTCTTTGAACGTGATTGGATAATATAAAGGAAACCACTTTTTTATTTCTTTGATTTTCTTTCCACCACAAATTAACGGCAAGAGCCGCCATAAAAGGTTAGTTACAAAAAGCCTTCAACTTGTAACAATAATATTTAGCTTTTTTAAAATAAAAAGTTACCTTATTTGACTTGAAATATAATATGTTTAGGACACCTTACTTATATGTGTATACAGTATAAATTTTAAAATCATATATATGATAAATGAGAATAGATAATTACACTCACATAGATATGGTATCCAAAGGAATATTATATTCTGTGTGTACAAATAATATTTTGTAAATAAAAATATATTATTACTTATTTAATTATTTATTGGATTTCATCAATAACTTGATTAAATTAAGAAATCGTTTTGCTTTTCTTTTTTTAATGAAGTTTTTGCTTTCTTAAATGATGATGTTAATAAATAGCAAGCCGCCCTGAAAGGAAACTAAAGAGCCTTCAGATGGTTAGCTCGTATGGTTGAGGGCCACTATATAAGGAAACATTTATTTACCAAATTAAAAAGAATCAGTATAATCCACTCTAAGCTATCATTGTCTATATAAAATTCTTGTCTAACAAAAATATCCAAGGGGGGAAGCAGAGTGAAGAATAAGGGTTTTACAGTCTTGGCTTAGTCTTCTTGTACTGTACATATATACCTGTCAAAACGTAGGCTAGCTAGTGCTCTTTCTTTAGTTTGCGAGTTGCGACCTTTCTTTCACTATTACCCTCAAGTGTTGGCAACCAATAAATGGAGACGACCCTATGTGGTCCTCACCCATTTCTCTCATTCTATTTACTACCCTTCTGGTTTTTCTATTTATATTAAGGTTTTTGTGGTCTTCTTCTGCTTGACTTCTCCATAACCATAGCCTTCTTCTGATCTCTCTCTGTCTTGCTTTCCCTGAACTTATGGACGAAAACTGGGGTGAGGAAAAGAGGACCTTGAAGTACAAGGATGAGGATGAAGAGGAAGAGGAAGAGGAAGAGGTAAGTGGGAGTGGGATGGATTTTGGAGAGGATGGGAGGAAGAAGAGGGTGGTGACAGATCTCTATAGCAAGAGAGGGTCCAAACCCGGAGGCTCAGTGCCACCTTCTTGTCAGGTGGATAGTTGTAATGCTGATTTAAGCGATGCTAAGCAGTACCACAGGCGGCACAAGGTCTGTGAGTACCATGCGAAGGCTCCTGCCGTACTCATTGCAGAGCAGCAACAAAGGTTTTGCCAACAATGTAGCAGGTTGAGAACCCTAATCTATTTTAAATCAACAGAATTTTTTTTGTGAATCTAATCATATTATTTGCATTTCTTTAATTCAAGTTTAATTAATCTTTGATGTGAAATGGCTGAGGAAAGAGGTTTGATTAGAATTATGTTAGATATACTTTGCTCTTTTCATCCAGCCCTAGCTAGAGGAATGAAGACATATTATATGAGATGTGTCAAGACTTGTATTTTGTTTAAAATTTTGTTCATTTTCACTTGGATTTTCACTCCTACCAAGTACAGTTAGCTTAGCTAGAGTATAAACTATTCTACTAATAGTGACTAATATTGCTTTAGTTTCTCTAAAGATTTAGCAACTGCCCGAATGGAAAAATCTTAGGTACATGATTCTTAACACTATATACCCTGATTATGTATTGCGCATTTTGCGTGTATATAACTCTCGGGCACATATTATAACAACCATTCATGAATGTGCTCAATTCAATCCTATTACCACAACATTCTTTTTTTTTTTTTTAGGGTGAAGATTACCCCAACATTCTGCACTAAGGTACGATATATTCGTAGATGACCAACTATTTGTACTAAGACAGGGTGATCTGCCTTCAAGATCATATAGTATATTTTCTGAACGGCATTTACAATACACCAAATATATATGGATATCCCATTTCCACTTTATTGATCACTTAGTTTTGGAGTCATGATTTTAAACCATGAAGTTGACAATTCAAATTGTGTTATTTGGTTTCATTTTTTTTTAATTAGAGGATCCTCCATGGAGAAGCCAAATCAGGATGATTTTCAGGCCATTCGATTATCAACAATTTTGATGCATGGTTTAGGGTAATGCAGACTCACCAACACAAGACACATCCTTTCTTTCTTTCATTTTTTTCCCTATAGAGTTATGTTGGTACATTATGTCAAGAACCAACTCTATCTAACATGTTTCCTTATGCAAGAGTGTTTTGTGATTGAAGCACAGATAATATACAATCCTAACATTTATTATGCTAACTGCTGAAATTCAATTTTTATTAGATGAATGGGTGCCGCAAAGACTGAACTCTGGCCACTTAGTCATAGAAGTTCTATGTCATGTCAGGAACCAACTTTCTTAAATGTTTAAGCTGTTATAAGTGAATGCTTATGAATGGTTTTAGATCTAACATTTCAATTTTTTCTCTTCAGGTGAAAGGTAGATTTAAATCTGTCTGTATATACTAAATCACCTTGCACCTTTGAGCCTGTTCTCTTATATATAAACTAAATCAACCAAGAAACATATAATGTTCTTCATAGGAACAAAATTCAGTGTCTATAAAATTTCCCATATGGCGACTAACTTCACTTTGGAATTTTGTTTTACAGGTTCCATGAGCTATCAGAATTTGATGACTCAAAAAGGAGTTGTAGAAGGCGATTGGCTGGACATAATGAAAGGCGTCGCAAAAATGCAGCTGACTAACATGGAGAAGGATTTCATTGATGAGATGGACAACAATGAACATTGAGGCAAGAAGCATATGACTGGAAAAAAGTCTCCCATGAATCCGTCATATTCAAATTCATGTTATTGGTCACTGAGGAGCTCTCTCTCTTCTGTCAATCTCTTGCTTATATATGCTCAGATTGCCGCTGTTAGTTATATCTATGAGAGTATTTTCACCTGAAATAATAAAAAATCTTGCTTCACAACATGACCTTGGAAAGTATTTGTGTTCCTTTTGCGTATTAGTTCAATTTATTAGCATAACTTTCTCTAATATCTTGAAGGGCCATGCTTAGAGAGCAATGATAAATGTCCCAAAACTTGTACAAAAATTCTTGTCCAAACGATGTGACATTCTAAGTTACCATTGGAGAAATTCTTATATGCTCAATGATCAAGAAATTTCTTACTTTATACTATTAAATGTGTGTCATATTATCTTTGTGAGTCATCGTTATCTCTTACTTTAGCTATATTTTTAATATCATGAATGATTTATCATGTATGCAATGATGTAGAATGAGAACAATCTTTTAATTATTCCGAAAATACATAAGAATCTCTCCTTACATCATTGATCAAATTTAAAAATAAATAAATAAATGAAAAGAAAACTATTCACAAACAAGGATTTTTAACAAATGTGCTTTCCTTTTTTGACCTTTACTGTATTTTTTTTAAAAATATTATCTAGTAACATGGCCCGTCATTTGGATAATAATTTTCATTAAAGTTTTGGAAAATGTAACACTACTTTTCTTTCATGTTTCATATTCACGAGTGCTGTATTATACTCTCAACTTTCAACCTAAAGATCGCGTTTCAATTCCAGCTTAATCCATTGTCTTTGTTGACAAACTTGTCCTTTAAGTTTGAGTATCCATCATAAGTTTCTTGCATGAAAGAATAAAGCTAGTGGGTGGGTCCGTCGCACCAGAACATACTAGTGCCCTTCGGTAGGCAATTGTCATCCAATTTTGTTGTTCTCTATTCTTCTTTTGATTTTTGTTTGCATGTTATTCACGCTAGTAAGTATAAAATTTTGGCATTGGGAGCTATTCACATGACTTCACAAACGCAAAGGGAAGTGGATCTCTACTAAAATAAAAAATATTATTGTAAGTATAAATGTTGTATAAATGATATAATTAAATTTTAATATATGATTAAATTAATTTGTAAACATAAATATTTATTAACAATTGTATTTGTCAGGATGAGTATCATAAACATGTTAGCGAGAGAAACTCACCGCGACTTTTGAGGGAGAAAATTATTGACATTCACTCTGACAACAACATCTACTTAGATATTGTTGGAGGCATTAGCAAAAAGAAACACATTTATGAATTGGAATCTAATGATGCTTGTCATGCATCATCTTCCTCTACATCTGTTGAATGTTATTCACAATTGGAGATGGAAGTCATGAGGAGTTTAGTTGCAAGTCTCAATACACAGGTGATGGAACAACAAGAATTAATCAACACAATCTTACAGCGCTTAAACGCATCTACTTGTGGCTCACAAGCTACAGGCAGCGGTCATGAGGATGAGTCACTTGGTGATGGAGATGATGATGACTATGATATTTTTCCTCTTGATGTTTAATACATTGTCTTCATGTTTGTTTTGATAAGAAACTTGTATAACTTAATTTATATTTACTTTGACCTTTTAAAATACTTTTACTTTGACTTTTTGAAGTATTTTGTAGAATGACTTGATATGCAATTATGATAATGATATTTTTAAATTTTTTTGCTAGATTTTGGATTGGATTGTTGTACGGCTATGCTACATACAAGTTTAAATTGTATAATGGGACTTTTTAAAAATTCAAAAAAAAAATTAAAAAATTTTAGGCAATCAACGACGGAAATCATTTGTCTCTAACATGCACATATTATACTTCCCGTTACTAAAATCGTTACTAAATAATAATATTTTAATAATAAAAAATTTTTGACTACAGATGTGGTGTAATGATAATGATGAAAATTTTTTAAATAGCGATAAAAAAAATATGTCATTATTTAGCCATGGAACTCTATTTTCCATCCCTAGGCAATTAGTCACTAATGATTATGCGATGTCTGCTATTCTGTGACAGATTCAATCGCTAATTATTATAACAACGAAATTTAATAGATCATTAATGAAAAAATTTCATCGTTATTCGCATAATTTTTAGTAGTGAAACTAAAATAAAAAGATACATGCATCGCTCACTCATTTCAAGTTACAAGTTACAGGAGGCATTTGTTGTTGTGTTACCATTAAAGGGGTGGATTGTGAAGAGCAGAATTTAAACAGCAATGCAAATGGTTATAATTGCATGCCTAAGTGGAGCAGCGATCAGTTGTGAATTTAAATGATTTTTTTAAATAGCATTAAATAAGAGGTACACATAATCAGCAACTCCATTGTTACAATTTAAGGAATTGTCCCCTGACAGTTTTCACTGCCATTATCAATCATGAAATAATAAGGCTGACAAGAAATTTTGTCCAATTGTCTTAACTGTTTGTAGCCTATGTTCATTTTTTATGGTCAACATCGCTGTTAATTATTTATTCCCTTTTACTATTTTTTCAAAATCTCCCACATGAGTTATGGCTGATAGTCATTTTCAAGGGTAATAGAATTAACAGGTACAACTCGACCCAAAAATTTGAAGCTCTACACTAAAGTTCAATTTGAAAAATAATGGGAGAATGGCCAAAATAGTCAGCGTACGATCAATAATTTATCCACAATTAACCACAAATCTGAATGAGAAGCGTTGAAAAATATTTCCAACATGCAATAATATTTTGGTCATTCTCCCAAAAATGCCATAACTTCAGGATTTAACATTCAACTGAATCATAAACACACTAAGGTAGAGGCTCCGTTCTAAACTATCAAGTATCAAGGTAAAAATGCAACACAAATGTCAGTCAGCCCAACATAAGGTGAAAAATAAAAATGCAACGTCAATGTCAATGAGCTAGACAGCCGAAGTTACTTTCAATAACTTACTGCATCAGATGATAATAGACTCAGATCTCTCACATGGGTTAAAAGTATGCAGAGGTCATAAAGTGTAGCACTAGTTAGTAGTCTAATAGTACAAGAAAGTAGGGTTTTCTGAATTGGTAGTGTATGCTGCTTGCATTTTAACTTAAATGGTCATGAAGTTATCTTATACACGAATTAACATTTTAATTTCATTCCAAGGTAATAGTTTTTATTCCAATCCTTCTCTAGATACGTAGTTTGAATTATGGTCGGACTCGTTGGAGTGCCTCCAAGTAGGTCAAATCTACCAGTCGGAGGAGTATTTGCAAACACTCAGACGTTCAAGTCACTATGTGAATAAGGAGAGTAAAGCAAGGATAAAGAGAGAAAAGAGAAAATGAGAGAAAGAAAATATCCCCTATAATGTGTGAATAGTGGCTATTTATAATGGTGAGAGTAAGGTGTATACTGTGCACCTCATAGTACAACGTTGTGATTAGAGGAAAAACTCTCCATAGGCATAGTGATATGTGTCCGATTGTTATAAGATATTTTGGTATTTGGGTATGAAAGTTAGACTTGGGTTGAGTGGCGGCTAGAGGTTATAGGTCGAGTTACTACTAGAGAGTTGGATCTGAGTAATGTGGGTAATACCCAATGGGTTTTGTTGAGTCGGGTGTGTTAGGGTTGGGTCGGTTATGCCTTGGGAACTAGGTCATCATAACCCTTATGGTTTTGAGAGGTGACATTGGACTTGGGTTGGGCCCAAATGTTTTAGTATAGTCCACAAACCCTTAGCTCGGAGCAAGCTAGTGAAGCTAACAAGCAATCAGACTTCATGTTGATGTTTTGGTTATTCTTCTTCTTTGCTATTCGGGCGGGGGCTTAATGGCTCTTTCAGTCTCTCGAAGAGTTGCCTTTTAGCAATATTGTTTCTATTTTTTGGTGTTTTTTGCGGTTGCCGAGGTTCCAACGTTATAGTTGATTCAAATTCCAAAACATCTTGACGCGTTGTTTACAGTTGCCATATCAATCATGTGTCATTAATATCAAGTTACGGAGTGATCATTGAATCTGGGGGAGTTTGATCATGTTGGAGAGCTTCATGCTAGTTGGCAATGGTGGTCCTCTGGTTGGAAGTGAGGTGCCATTACCTAACTTTACTATTGTGACTGACATCGGACTAAGATAGACTAGTTGGTTCTTGCCTAAAAAGGATACACCAGTCCAATTTTCTATCCGTAAGATTGATAAATAGGGGGAGTTACAATCAAGGCCCCTTCCTCTAATTTCTTTAACCAATCTCACTAATTTACAAAGTAAACAACATGCAGCTTCAAATGCAATGCTGAATTCTGTCCAACATTGAAAAGGGGAAAAAAATGAAAAACAGAAGCACTTTCAAGGAATTAAAAAGCAATATCTTAAAAGCATCCATCTCTTTGTCCTGTTCTGATATAGTGTGTAATTTTAGCTTCATGAAAGCACACTTGAGCTTTGATGTTGTATTATCCGCTGCAACATAAATTCGCTGTAGATTCTGTAGAAAAAAATACCACACAGCAATCATCATTGATATGAGTACTGATAATAAAAGTTTTCATATCACACGTGAAAGACAATAGACACCAACCTCAGTCATGCTTAATATATTTTCATTGCTAGCTCCCAGGCGACAATTGCTGATGCATTAATAGAAATTGCTCCATTTACTGTAGGAGCCAGACCTGTACAACACTGCTTCAATCCAGCACTCTTCTGAATATAAAAAAAAAAACCACTTTGGGGCTCTCTACTTCATATATCTGTTTTAAAATTTTCAATGATTGGAAAATAAGAAAACACATGTAGAAAGATTTTGGGAGAGCTTACAGAGTTCAAGACTTGAAAAGTATTTCTTAGACATTTATCAGGGTTAGTCTGAATTATAGTTTTTGCCATGTCCAGGGGCAAAACTGCCAACCAAAACTTGAAGAACAATTAAGGGAAAAAAAGGTTCAATAGGATTAATGGCATGCTGCTTAGTTGTCAATCACAACAACAAAAGAAAAATGCTTAGTTGTCAAGATGTTTACAGCCACACCACCAAGGCCACAACAGAAATGATCTCAATTCCCATGTCAATCAAGTTGCTGTAATGGGATGAGGCAGCTTTCACAAGTGATTGTCACAGCATGTGATAACGCACATATTTATACACACAGTAAAAAAGACAGCAGTACCTAAAGATTCTCTAAACAATGATGAACAACCTCCACGCACCTGAAATATCTTGTGTCGGCTATTACACACATTAATTATGAGGTTGCAGAATGTGGCGTATTTTCCTCACCCCCTCAGTTTTTACAGTTTCAAGGACACAATAGGGGACCGATATCTATTGACTTAGGAACCAAAGGATTAATGCCTTGGATTGGATCTGCATCCTACACTGGATAATTTCATTCTTGTGGTTTTTTTAAAAAGTTTTAAAATATTTGTAAGAGTATGAGTCGTATTAAAGTATAATTGAGTAAGTATGAAGTCAATTTTATATAAATTTAGAGTTAATTTTAAGTATTAGAAAATTCTTTCTAATTTAGTCGTATAAATTGCTGAGCCAAAAATACAAAAATTAAATTAAATAAAAAACTAAAATAAAAAGTAAATTAAAAGAAAGCAAATATATAAATTTAGTTTTAACTAGAAGCAAGATGACTAAGGTTCAGAATTCATCAAGATTAATTTTAATATTGACTATGTTAAACTATTATACCCAAATAATTTATCTCATGAATATTTAGCGACAAAATATATACTCACGGAAAATCTATCAATGAAGCACTAAAAATAATAATCAAATGTATGATAAAATTTTCCTAATTAATAGTAAATTATCAAATCATCAAATGTATCTCTAATAAGAAAACACAAATGATATCCAACAATTATCATTAACACTCAAATAATACAAATAAATTGCAAAGCATGAGAAAAACATGACTGAATTCATCAAAAAATTCACTCATATAATCTGATAAGAACATAGAATCAATAAGCATTAACTCCTGAAATTGAGTAAAAATAATTTAACATTGCAATGTCAAAACGATCAAAGTTTCATCATCACCTTAATATAGAGAATTTAACAAGACATAATAAAATTAAAACACAATAAAATTATTTCACTAATATTCTTCATTGCACATAACTTCCTCTTTTCTTCTTTGCTGCAACGTTGTTGGGCCGCTACTGGCCTCTGCGTTTCTGTGTTTTCCTTATCAAATAGTAAGAGATTTTATGTAATATAAGTGTATCTTGCACAAAATCTTCTTAATTGATTCCCAAATAATAAAAAGATATTGATTCGATTTAGGAAATCAATTTTAGGAAACTCAATCTCCTTCATTAGATGCTGCTAGATTTTTGTCTTTTTCTTTCTTTATTGTGGGTCTAAGTCTTAATTTCTTCCTTCAATTAAACTTGCTGTCAAATTGTCATTATTTTGTTGTCCAAGATTTTTGAACAAATTCTCTACAATTATAATAATAATTAAATTAATAACTTCTTTAAATAAATAAATCAATAGTATTATAAAGTCACAAAAATTAAATATAACACTACTAGAAATTTGGCTTTTAGAGGCCGAAAAATCGGTCTCTAAATCAAGAAAATCGGTCTCTAAAATAGTTAGAGACCAATTTAAATCAGTCTCTAAAAGTCTCATCGCTAAATATTAGAGACCGATTTTAAAGAGACTAATTTTTTCGGTCTCTAAATCAGTCGCTAATTTTTGATCAAATATTGGTCAATTATATTTCAAAAAAGTACATTAGAGATTGATTTAAAAATAAAATTTTCAGTCTCTAAATCAGTCTAAATCGGTCTAAATCGGTCTCTAAAAGCATAAATATATATTATATATTTTATAAAATCGATCGTTAACGTAGTCTCTAAATTAAAGACTGATTTATCGGTCTCTAAATTAGTCTATAAATCAGTCTCTAAAACTCTGAATATATTATATATTTTATAAAATCGGTCATTAAATCAGTCTCTAAACTAGAGACCGATTTATCAGTCTCTAAATTGGTCTCTAAAGTCTCTAAATGTCTTTTTTAATATTTACTAGAAGATCCATCTATAATACCCAAACTTCAATTTAATCTATATTATTATTTTTTTGTTGTTTCCAGAGAGGAAAACTATGAATTTTTCTTATTTCAATTGACTGTAAAATATAGAGGAATATATAAGAAAAAACGTGGCTACAGGTCTGCCACTAAATCTCCTTAATTCCAGTAAAAATCTCCTAATTTAAATTTTAAGCATATTCCTTCAACCAATTTGCCAATAAAATGGAGCATTAATGAGTATGTATAAACTTTATATAATGGCTATCCACTGCACTCTAATAGAAGTAATAACATACAAATCTTGGCAATTGATTGGCTCTTTACCTTCTTAAACAAAGGGAAAAAACTATAATCTGACTAAAGAAGAAAAGTCAGACAAATATGTTTTCTTTCTTTAATGCATGAGATATAGACTTGCACATACATTTCAACTCAAAAGATACAAGGATTTTTAGATTAAAAAAAAAGAGAGATACAATGATTTGTCACTATCAAGATGATTCTTAAACAAAATACAAGAGAAACAGGTAATTTCAAAAACTGGATCCACCTTAAGCAAGAAATTTGCTCCTGCTACAAGACAAGCCACTTCATCTTCTTTATCAGGACTAACTCCGAGTCTTTCTTTGAAAAGGTCAGCAAATTTATATGCTCCAGCACCAGTAGCCTTTGTCACGAAATGAATGCATTAATGGAGTACTTCAACGGCATTAACACAAAACAAGCAGTAAATAATTACAAAATTAATTATAATCACAGTTTTCAATCCGAAATATTTACAACTATGAACAATCATAAAATAAGTCAAATAGATTACAAATTAATCAAGCAAGTTTCTTCATAGAGAAATGGGGAAAAGAAAAGAGAAAGCTCTTGTTAGTTGTTATATAGATTACAGACAATGTCTCTTTTATACACATTGTACACTCGTTGTCGTCTCAAGAGCATTGTCAATTTCAAACAAGTCCCAATTTATCATAGATACTACTAAACTCTTGACACAAACAATTATCAAAGTCAAGTTCAGACATTTTATCAAACACATAGCGTGCATCATAGATCTCAATTGTATTTGAGCTCCCAAATTGAACCAAAGTAACCAAAACAGAGAATTGAAAAGGAAAGAGTGATTTTCAATAATCTTATAATAGTAATACCGAGACTGTGAAACAAGTCCATTTGAAAGCATGAGCAACCCATAACTTTATTTATTAAAGCACCGGGCAACCAGATTCTAGCATCAAAATTCTAGCAAGAATGATATAACACAAGAAGAAAGATTACAAAGAACCACTTTTTGGGTTGAGAGGAAGCTCCTGCAAAACATTAAAGTTGTTTTATACATTTCATATACATTAAAGAAGCCAACAAATGTAAGTTATATGAAGGGTTTTTATTCGCTACCTGATTATGAATACATCAACATTAACTAGACACAAAAAAAAAGCAAAAACAATATTAAATAAGAAACAATCTTAAAATGATATAGGAACACCAGATGTTGACATATGAAAACATCTATTTCTCCTCCAAACAATACAGAATCATTGTCTACATCACCTGTCGAGTATATGTCTTTAGCACAACACATTTTCCATTCCTTTGAGAGTCAAGATCAATATTGACCCCATCTTCTTCAGCTTTATTTTCTGGGTTCATTTCCAATATCTAAATGCAAAATATATCATGTCAGAATTTGAGAAGAATGTGGTAAAATTAGGAGTGGCAACCTCTGCCATCTAGATTATTCAGAGTTCAAAGTAAAAAAAAATGTCAATTGAATGTATAGAACAACTAAAATAGAGATGTATACGAGATATAGTGGAAACGAAGAGAAGGGACCAGAAATTCAATGACATATAATCATTCGCAATGGAAACAAATAAATAAATAGCAGCACAGGAACAAGGAGCAATAACAACAAACTACCTCAACGATGTTGTCAACCAGGTAGGGCAACTGCTTATTGAGCTTAATCTTTTCCTGATTCTCTTTTATCTTCTCCTTGTATAATTCCAATTCCAGATTCATCCTCTACAGCTTTTCCTTCAGCCACAAAAACAATTCAACCAAAATCAGAAACTAAACAAAAATCATAACTGTGAAAGCCAAAACTTAAAATTATATCAACCTTTTACAATCAACAAAGAGTAACAACAATAACCACTAAGTCTTTTCCCACTAAGTGGGGTCGGTTACATGGATTATCCATATCATAAAGATTCGATAACATTTTACGTTGACTGTCGACTATCTAATACAACCCTCCTCTTTTATCTGGGCTTAGGACGGACTTTGTAAGAATTCCAAATAGAAAAAAATAAAAAAAACATGGCAGCCTTAACCAACAAATGGAAATGAAATATAAAGATGAGAAACTGTAAAATGCTCAATTGCATCAACAGTAATAAGTTATATTGAAATGTGAATTATGATTAAAATAACTTGAACAATAATTTATAAAAAATAAATAAAACTAGCAATACTGGCATGGAGAAGAGGCGATGTCAAGTAATTTTATGTATCAACTCCAATGATTCTACAACTGCATAAAGCAGTGAAACAACAGAACATGAGGAGGGAAATTCTTGTCAGTCCATTAGCATTTAAAGCAAGACATACTCAGAGAGAGTTATTAGCTTTGCCAAGATGGACTGCTGATAAAGAGTATGTGGCTAAAACAAGATTAATATGACAATCAAGTTCTTTCCACAAGACATTCCAAATAGAATAGATAAAAACATCGGAGTGTATTAACTAACAAATGCAAGTTGGTAGCATCATTAACTAATAAATGAAAATGTAACATAATGATAAGAGAACTATAGAATGATAGCATTGGCAGTAACAGGTCATATAGAAATGTGAATTTTGATTAAAATAACTTGAACCTTAATATATACACAGAAAAAAAATTACTGGCACTACAGGCCTAGAGAAGAGGTGATGTCAAGTAATTTTATGCATCAACTCCAATGATTCTACAACTCCATAAATTAACGGAACAACAAAACAGGAGGAGGGAAATTCTATGTCAGCCCATTAGCATTCAAAGCTAGACATTACTCAGAGCGAGTTATTAGCTTTGCCAAGATGTGTTGTTGATAATGACATTTTCTATGTCATCGGCATGTTGATGAGTGTGTGGCTAGAATAAGAATAATATGACAATCATTTTCTTTTTACAAGGCATTCCAAATAGAAAAGATAAAAACACAAGAGTCTTCTCTATCTACATATCGATGCAAGTTGGTAGAGTTATTAACTAACATATGAAAATGTAATGTAAAGATAAGTAAATTCTCAATCATTATGACAAAGACAAAGAAGCACCACAAACTCAGAGCAAGTTATTAGCTTTGCCAAGATGGGCTGCTGATGAAGACATTCTATGTCATCGGCATGTTGATGAGTGTGTGGGTAGAACAAGAATAATATGACAATTATTTTCTTTTCACAAGACATTGCAAATAGAAAAGATAAAAACACAAGAGTCTTCTCTATCTATATATCAATGCAAGTTGGTAGAATTATTAACTAACATATGTAAATGTAATATAAAGATAAGTAAATTCTCAATCATTATAGAACAAAGACAAACAAGCACCACAAATTGTTGCTATATAGCATCAGCAGTGACAAGTTAGCCAAAAAAAAATTGAAACCTAATTTATCCAAAAATAAAATAAAAAAGAAAACTGGCACTATTGACCTGGAAAAGATGTGATTTCAAGTGATTTTATGTATCAACTCCAATGATTCTGAACCTCCATAAAATTGTGAAGCAATAGAACAGAAAAAGAGGGAATTTTTATAAGTCCATTAGCATTCAAAGCTAGCCATTACCCACTGGAATTACTAGCTTTGCCAAGATGGACTGCTGATAAAGAGAGAACAAGAAAAGAAGGGAACCTTCACTAACTATACCAAACATTTATAATACCAGCTTCCTTAATCCCCCTCCCCTATTCCTGCAACTCAGAATGCTCCAGCTCCATAAATGATACAATAAAAAAATTAACAAGATGTAAATCAGTCATAGAGAGTGGACAAAGTTTCCATAAAACACATTAATGTGGACAAGCAAAAAAGGATGTAGCAGACAAATATTTTTTAATCATACCAATGACAATCCATCAATAAAGTACAGCTAAGTATAATAAGTTAAAAAGAGCCATAATAAAGAGTCTATACAAAAACTGATAACAGATATATGTTTCATCTCCACTGATATGCATCTCCACAAAATATATAAAGCACATAACAGTTAAGAGAGAAATTTGACATAAGTCCATACATTATAAGCTAAATCTTGTATATAAGACATTCTAGCTTTTTCAAGATGGACTGGCATTCTTAAGGAAAATAAATAAATGAAAGAAAAATAGAAACACCAACGCTTATGCCACATATCCAATAGAAATGTATCTGTCAAACAGAAAATCATATAATATGCATGTACTGCATAATATGAAAATGATCTAAATAATAGAGATTTAGAAGTACACACCATTGAAAATATTTTTTTTAAAGAAAATCATGATATTTTATTTCCACTGAACAGAATCTCTATGAAGTATACGGAACAGATAATAAAAACATTTCTCTAAGCACAAATCTTTGTGTGTCATATTTTTTTGAGTTAAGTTGGATAAGATGTTTATCATTATATTACTTGGGGAGAAACCCAGATTGAAAACACTGATAGGTAAATTAAACATCACCAATCCTATCATCCCATTAATGCATGAAAAATGGGGGCTTCTAAGCCAGAAAAACCCAAGTTAATTGCAAAAATGAATCCTTATTACCATTTAAAAAGACAAGAAGGAAAAAGAAAAAAGAAAACAAACAGAAGCTTCAAAATAAACTAACAAAGCCTTAAATACTCACCACCATAGTCCTTGTACTCAGGATCAACATATGAATCTGGGAGTACAAACAGAACTCCAGGCAACCCTTCCAACATATAAAAATAAAAACATTTAGCAGAGAAGCATATGCATATTAAAATGAAGATTTGATAATGTCCAGAAAGACAAATTTGATAATGCATTCTTGATACTAATAATAAACTCTAATTTAATTTCTTAAAAATGAGGCTAAATTTCATCAAATACTCACTGCTACTTATTTATATCCATAACTATCAAATCTCAGTTTGTTCGAAATATGGTCAATGGTTACTAACAAAATGATCTGATGAAAGGAATACTAGCTAGACAGAAGTAATTATTTTTAATTTTTAATGATATAAGAACATTAACACATTTTAGCAAAGACAGCTCCCTTCGGATCAGGATCCTCTCAATTTTTTCCTCTCTCAAGTGGTCAATTGTAGGAGAGAGAAAGACACAAAAAAAGTTGAGTGTGGAACCTAGTTGAAACTTGTGAAATTTCTTTTATAACCTTGTGTCTTTCTCTTTCCTATAATTGACCACTTGAGAGGAAAAAAAAATGAGAGGATCTTGATCCGCTCCCTTCTGACCATTTTAGCAATGACAACCCCCCCACCTTTCTTCACCCATTACGCATAACCTCAACTCAAACCAAAACGAAATTCATAGCAAAGGAAAATCAGAAGAACAAGAAACACAAATCCCAGTGCTTACCTGTGGAGTAGAGGTAGAGGCTGATCTGCGTGCTACGAGCTCGTGTTGGCCGGATCTGGACCTACAAGTCGCGACAGGTGGTGGCTAGCTGCGACAAGTGGCTCGATGGTGGTTTTGAGTTTCACAGCGCGAGGCCGGATCTGGACCTGCGAGCCGCGACAAGTGGTGGCGAGCTACGATGGTGGCTTTGAGTTTCACGACGCGAGTTTCACGGTGAAAGTGTGAGGGAGAGGGCTAGAGAGAATGTGAGAGTGAGATGGATAGGGCGAGAGAGATAGGGTGAGAGTGAGAATAAGCGGGAGAGCACGAGAAAGAGTGAGAGGGTGAGAGGGAGACCACAAGAGTAAGAGGGTGGACTGATAAGGTTATTTTTTTTAGCGACCGAATTTTTTTCTCTATATTTTTTAAATTTTTTTATTTAAAGATCAAAATTTCAGTCACTAACACTCTTTTTTTTATTTTTTTAAATTTTTTTATATTTTTAAAGACCGAAAATTCAAATCGCTAATTATTTATTTTTTGTTTAGAGATTGAAATATTTTTTTATTTTTTTTTTTTTTTTATTATTTTAGAGACCGAAAATTCGGTCACTAATTATTTATTTTTTAAATTTCTTTTATAATATAATTTATGTCTCTAATTCGGTCTCTAAATTTTTTAGCGATCGAATTAGAGACCGATTTTGTTTTGGTAACAAATTAATTTTTTTCCTAATTGGTCTCTATAGAGACCGAAATAAATCGGTCTCTAAATCAGTGACTAAAATCCAAATTTCTAGTAGTGTAATGAAATATAATAATGCCTATTTTTATAAGAAAAATATATAAAAATCAGGCAATTATCGCAACTCTCAATCAACTTATTGCTAGTCCCTAGCAATAAAATTGACTAAAAATAAAGTTCAAAGTGAAAATATCCCTAACTAATTTAATCAAATCTAATTCATCTTAACTTAATAATATTAGTCATGTATCAAAACACCACAATTGCCACAAAAATTATACCATCATCAAACTCAAAGTGTGTGAATAATATAGCTAATATGATATATACTTTTTGTCTTCAAATATCACAAATAAAATTCCCATCAGAAAACATCTTTCAATCAAATACAATCCTCTCAAGAGTTGCACTCAACAATGAAAATCACTCGGAAGTATAGTGTCACTTATAGCAAGTATATGTGAGTAGAGTAGTAAGCACAAATCAAAACAAATATCTCACATATAAAATAATAGAAAGAACACTGAGAAAATAGAACAAATATCATTTCATTAAAAGATGCTAAGAAAAGATTTTACATCACACCTTAAGATTAGTCATGTACATTGGGAGAACCATGCATTCCTTTAAGATCAAATATGACATTATTAAGCTTGTAATATGAGTAAAGGAAAAATGTGAAGGCTAAGAGAAACAATGAAAATCAGAAGTGTTTCAAGAATATTTAGAGGCATGATTTCTACACTTTCAACACAAATTTCTTTACCTTCTTTAAATCACTTTTTTTTTTCAAACTCCCAAACCGAACTTTTTTTTCACTTCTTTTCTCAATTTCTCAAACTTTGTAGCTTTTCAAATTTCGTTCTTCCTTTTCTTTTTCTTTTTTTTTTTTTTGTTCTTTCACTTTGCCTTTGTTTTGTTTTTCATTTTTCTCTTTTTTTTTTCCTTCTCTTATACATTCTCATATTGCAATAATATTATTTCTTTCCTGAAACACTTTTGGAAAGGATTATGAAAGAAAGACTCACTAAATAGGCTTAAAGGGGTGACTAGCAGAAATATGTGAAAGAACAAAAATATTATTACAAGGCTCAAAATAAGAAACATAGTCTAATATCATCTCTCAAGAAAACACACAATTCTATCAACTTCCATGACATCAGATTAAATGCAAGTGTGATATAAAACTTCTCTTTAGCCAAAAATAACAATAATGAAATGATCTAGTCAGGAAAAAAAATTATGAGCACTATAATAAAATTTGATGGTCAAGAAAATACTCTCACAATAAAAAAAATGACTCAAAACTAACTCGGCAAAAATATGACATCCACATGCTTTCATCAAGTTTTCTAATGATTTTAATTTTTCAACAAAGAGACATACAGAAGCAACTATGAATAATGTGAAACAAGTAGAGTAATATGATAAAAAAATTATCCTCGCAAAAGTGGTATAATGATAACATGACTGAAATTCAAGTAACTCACCCTCAATCAAAACCAAACATTGTCCTTAATGTTTCAAATTAAATCTACACTTAAGAAATAATCACCAATATACATCAAAGAAATTATTAAGATAAAATAAACAAAGTAATGGAGAGTAGTCACATACCTGAAATATTTAACAATTAAAAAGAGAAGACGAGAAGAGGATAACTACATCCTGACAATGGTTAGCAATGATAAAAAAAATAAAAAACAAAATTAAGTAAAATGAAATAAATAAACATGCAAACTAAAATAATTTTTTTTTTTGGATTTTGAATATTTTAATTTTTTTTTGCCAACACTATTTACATCCCCATATAAAGACTCCGAAATATATAAGACACTTAAGTTGACTCAACAAAAACAAAACTCAAACTAAAAACTTACGTCAATTTTGGTAAACAGGATCGTTTACTAATGTCTCTTCTACATCTGGATTTTTAACTCAAGGTACGACTTCAACCGCTGACCATTTACCAAAAAGGTTTCTTAAAGGTCTTGCTACCTTGCTGAGAACCTTGATGAGAAGATCTAATTCCGTTCACAAATTTAAGGAAAAGAAGGTTATAAATCAAGTCAATTGTAACCTTATCAACCTCAATGTCATCTTTAGATATTACGTGACCATCATTAGTATTAACATGATTCAAGCATGCTAATAATGGATCATCACGACTAAAATGTATAAATGAGTCATGAGTCAAACTATCAATCAAATTCAATTCATGCACCTCATTATCATTATCATCAGACATCTATTTATTAATATGAAAAATATTAAGATCAACAGTCATATTCCCAAATGACAATTTCATCACATCACTCCTACAATTAATCAATGCATTAGATGTAGTAAGGAATGGAAGACCCAAAATAATATGAATTAGGGGATAAGGATCACAAATAGTCTCAGTATCAAGCACAACAAAATCAATAGGAAAGTAGAAATTCTCATTTTTTATCAACACATTATCAATAATGTCCCTAGGATATTTAACAAGTCTATTAGCTAATTGGAGAGTCATATTAGTTGGTTTCAACTCCCCTAAACTCAACTGCAAGTAAACAGAATAAGGCAACAAATTAACACTTACACCAAGATCTACTGAAGCTCTCTCAACATGATGATCCCCAATTTTACAAGCAATAATAGGTGACCCAGAGTCTTTATACATAACAGGATATTTATTGAGAATCACAGAACTTACCTATTCTATCAAAAAGGCTTTCTTGGGAACATTAGACTTCCTCTTCACAGTGAGAAGATCCTTCAAGAATTTAGCATACGCAAGCACTTGTCTAATAGCATCAAGAAAAGGCAAGTTAATTTGTACTTGTTTAAAAATCTCCAAAATATCATCTGACTATATTGTGTTCTTGGGATTTACTAATCTGTGAGGAAAATGGGCCCTAAGCACATACTCATTAACTTCAGGCTCTACAAATTTAGGAATAAGACACATTAAGCTTTAAGGGCACATTATTCTTTATCTGAGTTATTCTTATCCCTAGAACTATTGAGTTCTAACTTCATATTATCCCTTACAGGTTCTACAATATGATTATCTATTTGCTTCCCAAACCTAAGGAGGTGATAGATTGAACCTACTTATTTTTCCTATTAAAGATAGATGTTTCATGAATTAAATACCGTCCTTTGAGATTATTGATAGACTGACTAGAGAACTTTCTTTTTTTTCTTTCTACCATCTGACTGACCAACTGACTCATCTGAACTTCCAACTTTGCTATAACATTAGTGTGCACTTGGATAACATTCTTTATCTCTTGAATGACATTGGTAGTCACTTGACTAGTATTTCTCATCTTTTACATAAATTGACCAAGAATCTCCTTTAATGAAGATTGTTGCCTAGACTGACTTGATCCTTGATTTAGGAAATATGATGGCCGTTAGTAACCTTGGTTAGGCTACTGGAACTAAGTCTGACTCTCCATAGGTCGATCACCTAAGTTACCTGAAAAGTTATTTTGCTTCCAAGAAAAAATAGGGTGATTTCGTCAATTAGGATTATATGCATTTGAAGAAGTATTAGCAAATGATCTCCCTATTACATTTCCTTACTCAACAAAATAATCATTATTAGCTGCATAATAAGAGCGCATAGAAGAAACATGCATACTACTTTCACAAAATGCACAATTTTCTTGTTAGACACTATTAGCCTGACCAACTCCTTTATTAAGTGAAAAGGACTTAACTTCACGTGCAATATCATCTAGTCTAGTTTTGATATTTGTATCCTCACCAACATCATATAAACCTCCCTTCTTAGGTTGGGTTGATCTATCCCTACAATTAGCAAAGTCCCACTGTTGAAAATTTTCAGACAAATTCTTAAAAGATTGATAACTCTCATGTGCATTCAAATTAAAAAATGTGTCACCATTCATAGATTCAACCAAGCCCCTATTAGATTATGCCAACCCATTATAAAAATACTGTACAAGACGCTATTTTTCAAAACTATAGTGAGGGCACCTCACAAACAAATCTTTAAACCTCTCCAAATTTTTAAATAATTTTTCATGGTCTTCTTGACAAAAATTTGAAATTTTCCTTCTTAAATAATTTGTTTTGGACATGAGAAAAAATTTAAATAAAAACTTTTGGCACAACATTTTCCATGACAAAATAAAGTTAAAAGGTAAAGAATTCAGCTAAGTTTTTGTTTTATCTTTCAATGAAAAAGGAAAGAGACGCAAATGCACAGATTTTGCAATTTTTTTTTGAAATTTTAATGTTTCACAAATTTCTGAAAAATCATTGACATGAAAGTATGGATTTTCCCTATCTAAGCCACTACAAGAAAAAAGGAGATTTGCAAAGGATAAATCGCCGCAAATCACTCAAAATCCACCGCAAATTAATAATTTGCGGCGGATTCGGGTCCACAACAAATATGGTCGACTCAATATAGTTTGCGGCAGATTTTTATTTCTGCTGCAAATCCGCCGCAAAACTCTCCGGTGACATGTCGGCATAGTTGCCGAAAAAGGGCTAATTTGCGGTGGATTTTTCTGTGGCTAATTTGCGGCGAATTTTTCTGCCGCTAATTTGTAGCGAATTTTGCGGCAGATTTTTCCACGCCTGATTTGCGGCTGACTTTTCAGTCTCTAATTTGCGGCGGATTTTTCAATTTGCGAAGGATTTTGCGGCTGATAATCTGCCCCAAAAATCTACCCAAATTTGCGGCTGATATTTCTGCCGCAAAATCCACCGCAAATTTTTTTGAATATTAAAAAAAATTAAATTGAATATTTAAAATCCACAATATAACAAAATCCACACAGACATCAATTTCAACCTGTCAATGCATTTAATCAATCCATAAAACAAACATAACAAATCGCATACAAAGTTTGTTCAAATACAAAGTTTAATAATCCTTATTATCATTGTCATCTTCATCATGATCATCTTCACTATTCTGATTATCTTTTTCTGTTAGTTGTAGTTGTTGGCTTGGTTAAGTGCCAACGGCTTGTACATATGATTTCAACTCCTTAATCATTTGGTTCTGTTGACGTTGGTATTGTTCAAATCGCATTTTCCACTCTGCCTCACGTTGTTGGCTTTGCTGCTCCATTTGTTGTTGAATCTGCTGAACCCGATCCAACATCTCCTGCTACAACTGCTCCTTAACCTAATTAATATATGTAAACATAATTTCATCAATTCATTTCACGAATAATGAATTGGATCAGGCTCTTCCTCTCCATGATCTATCCAATACCTAGGTTTGAATCCTTTTTTATACAAGTGAATTTTCACAATCTCAGGTTTCAACAATTTCCCACTATAACATATCAAACAGGGACACCTAATTGTTCCTTCACTTAAGTAATGGGAAGATCGACATGCATAATTCACAAACTCTTCAACTCCACATACAAATTCTCGTTTAAGTCCTCTACGACCTGAATAAGTCCTATTATACATCCATCTACGATTGTCTGGAACTACCATTTTCTGCAATGATAAGTTTACACTTAAATCAAAATACAAAAATGCAAAATGCACAACATATGTTACATAATTAATATATTTTAAAATTATACATGTATAAATATTTCAATCCAAACAACTAGTATTCTTCACTAATGTGGTCAATTTAGAAAGCCAAAAATACAAAAGTGTTCTCCAATAAAAGTCCAAATCCTATGCATACATTATACCAAGCCTAACTTTTAACAAAAGACTAAGCAAAAGCAATGCAGGTTAATTAACACCAATCAAAAAGAAGAAAGGGTGAATCAAAGAGTAGATCAAACCTGTTGGAGACTGCCACACCGCACCAGTTGGAGATCTCCTCCTCAAGGTGTCACAAAATGCAACGTGATGCTAGCTTTAACAAAAACACAAACTAGATTTATACAATGTCTTCAATGCCTTCTTTCACTCCTGCTTTGATCATATACTGGATTTACCATGAAAATAAGAAATTGGGGTGAGAATTTGAAATTCTCAATAATAGATTTATACAACATAATCTCATAATAAATCCAATTACTGTATATAAAACAAGTTACTTAATTATTAAATAGAAAAATGGCATAAGTCAAAACAATTCGTCTTTTCATTTCTGATATAAACCATTTATAAATAAAAACAAGAAACATTTATAATACCTTTCTAATAAGAGTCACCTTGATGTGATTTTTAAATATAAGTTAAGCTAGAAATCTCATTTGCACCTGAACTAGTCGTGGCCTTATTTAAAAAGGAGCATCATTCTATTTCATTTATTACATTCAATAGATTCCCAACAATTGCCACAATTCCAAATATTTCCAATCATATATGTTCATCAATTAATCTTTAAACTTATCTATTAGGATAATAATTGATTTACATGCATCACGAATACACTTTATTAAACACTCTTACTAAGGTCTCATCACACTTATAAATGCATACAAGAAAGGTCCCCACACTTAGGAAAGCTAGTTTTTCCCAAAATAACATTTTGGCATTTTTCTCAATTTCAACCCTTGACCTTTGCTCAGTAAAATGAGCATAACTTGAGCTACGTATGTCGAAATGAGGTGAATTAGGTGTCCTTGGAAAGCTAAGAGAAAGAGCTACAACTTTCATGAAGAGCACAAAAGCTAATTCTCATTATATCTTAAGACACGAGCCGTGTTTTTTGACACGGGAAGTGTTGTTTGACACGGGGGAGCGTGTCCTACTCTGTTCTGCACGTTTCCACTAGATTTGCACTGGCAGAGAGGGACACGGCCCACCCCGTGTATTAAGACATGGGCCGTGTTACTGGGACAGAAGTTTTGCAGAATCGTGGTTACGGTTCCATTGGCCAAAATCTTGGATTTTGGCCACTCCAATCCAGTTTCTAGGTGAGTTTAAGTCCCAAACAAGTTCACAAACATGAAAGGAACATAAAACACTAAAAGATTTCACGAAAAATAAATCAAAACACTACAAATCTCATCCTTGGTTATTGAAAACCTAAAACCCCAAATTCTCATTTCAAATGGAAATCAAGGTATACAAGTAATGAAAAACTGTTCTCATGCCTCTAGCAAACCAAATCATATTATTCTCAAGTTTTCTAACAAGATTCAAGCCAAAACAAGCAAAAACAACTCAAAACCTCAATTCCCACATCAAGTCACAACTCAAGAACAAGATGAAAAGAATAGGAAAGTGAGTCAAGAACAAGGTTTTCCCCCTACCTCAATGTCTTGAAGATGACGAAGGTTGCTCATGGAAGCTTTTGTCTTGAAAGGGGAAGTGAGAAAGGGGAAAGGAGAGAGGAGACATAATTAGAGAAAGAATGTCAACTGAAAAATGAAAATGGCAGAAGGAAGAAGATGAAGTAGATTTAATTTTGCGGGTGAATTTTTTGCGATGAAAAAATCTGCCGCAAATGTATTTTTGAATTGCGGCATAATTTGCAGCGGATTTTTTAGCCGCAAAATATTTTAATATTTTATTTAGAATTTTTTATTATACTTATCAATTTTTACGGTAGATTTTTCCGTCGCAAATTAAAATTTAGATTTACGGCGGATTTGGCGGTGAATTGTTTTAATATTTTTTTAAAAATTTTTATTATACTGAACTAATTGCGGCGGAATATCCGCCGTAAATTTTTTTATCTGAAAAAAATATATTTTACGCTAGAAAAGTCACCTGAGATTTGCGACAGATATTTCCGCCGCAACATCCTCCGCAAATATTTTTTATTTTTATTTTTTAAATTTAAAAATAAATTTATATTTTATTTAAAACTTTTTTCATAAAAAAAAACTTTTTACGAATTCATATCCTTCTCAAATTGGGGGGGGAATCCGCCGCAAAATCTACCGTAAACGGATCCTCCACAAAATCTACCGCAATCGAATCCGCCGCAAAATTCATCGCAAATTTGAGACGGATTATAATCCGCCGCAAATATGCCTCTATTTGCGCCGTAAAAAATCTGCCACAAAAACGTATTTTTCTTGTAGTGAGACATGAAAAATTAGAAGTAGATTGATAATTAGGGTTTAATCTCAAAATAGGTAGTAGTAATAGTAAGTAAAACAATGCATGAGGGTGAATTCACAGATATTGGACAAAATAATTTCTTAAGTGATCTAACATCATCTCCTTGCACAGCCACATCTATCTCTACTATGGTTTCTATACCAACATCCACATTCATCTCTGTTATGGGTTTTATATCAACTCTCACTAATCTATGTATATGATCACGAACCCAAGCTGTCATGTAATGCTCAAACAAAAATAAAATAATGCAATTAAATAGAAAATAAGATAAGGTAAATAAGAAAAATAAATAAATAAAACTAGTAAAAGACAAAAATTTAACAAATACTTAACTTTTAACAAACTAAGTCTCCGATAACAACGCCAAAAACTTGTTGTGACTTTTTTTTAAAAGCCTTAAAATACTCGTGAGTGTACAAGTCGTACCGAAATATAATTGAGAAAGTACAAGGCTTAATCTCACAGAGACTTAGAGTTAATTTTAAGTATTAAAAAAAATCTTTCTAATCTAGTCGCATAAATTGATGAGCCAAAGATATAAAAATTAAATTAATTAAATAACTAAAATAAAAAGCAAATTAAAAGAAAGTACATATATAAATTTGGTTTCAACAAGATGCAATACGACTAAGGTTCAGAATCCACCAAGATTAATTTTAACATTAACTATGTCAAATTATTATACCCAAAAAATTTATCTCATGAATATCTAGCGACAAAACAAGTGCTCACGGTAAATCTATCAACGAAGCACTAAAAATAATAATCAAATGTATGATAAAATTTTCTTAATTAATAGTAAATTATCAAATCATTAAATGTATCCTCAATAAGAAATCACAATTGATATCCAACAATTACCATCAACACTCAAATAATACAAATAAATTACAAAGTATAAGAAAAACATGACTGAACTCATCTAAAAATTCATTCATATAATCTGATAAAAAAATAGAATCAATAAGCATTAAATCTTGAAATTAGGTAAAAATAATTCAACATAACAATGTCAAAACGATCAAAGTTTCATCATCCCCTTAGTATAGAGAATTTAGCAAGACTTAATAAGATTGGAACACAATAAAATTATCTTACTAATATTCTTCATTGCATATACCTTTCTCTTTTCTTTTCTGCTGCAACATTGTTGCGCCTATTCTGGTCTGTGCATTTATGCATTCTCCTTATCTATTAATAAGATATTTTACTTAATATGAGTGATCTTGCACAAAATCTCCTTAATTAGTTCATAAATAATAAAAAGATATTGATTGGATTTAAAAAACTAATTTTAAAAAACTTAATCTCCTTTATGGGATGCTGTCAGATTTTTATCTTTTTCTCTCTTTATTTATTGTGAACTCAAGTCTTAATTTCTTCTTTTAATTAAATTTAGTATCAAATTGTCATTATTTTGTTGTCCAAGACTTTTTAACAAATTTCTTATGATTATCACAATAATTAAATTAATAATTTTTTAAATAAATAAATTAATAGTATTATAAAGTCACTAAAATTAAATATAATAAGATATAATAATATCTATTTTTATAAAAAAATATAAAAATTAAACTATTATTATTCATAAAAATTGGTGTGGTGATAGATAAAAGAGCTACAAATTACACTGCAGTATACAAACCCTTGGTTCTCTTTACCTTCACTAGCTCTGCTGGACATAACATAAAACTGATGATGGCACCACCATTTGCTGCAGATGGTATTATTATCAGTTGAAACTGTGGTTTATCATTTAGTATGCCTCCCTAGATTAATGTAGAAAAGCAAAAAGTAGAAGGCATCAAAAGAAGCACGCGAAGAGATAAAAGATACTTCATGACAGATACATCTTACAGCCACAAAACCCTTAAAAAGCTTGTAATACTCTGTCTCAGAACAACTAAGCTGATTGGAGCAATGTCCAATCAAGAAAAGCTCATTTAAGTCATTTTCATGCAAACCTGGAGGGACAGTTTTGTCTGTGAATAAATGCCAAAAAGAACTTTCAAAATCCATCCCAACAAAATATGATGTTGCTCTTCTATAAAGTCCTTTGATCTAAAACAGAATAATTGCTAAATTACATTTCGAAATCTCGAATTAATCCCCTCAAAATCTCTAAATAAAGAGAAAAAAAAAAAAAACTTAGCATTTCACATCAATTATGCATAGATATAATATCAGCAATATTTGATACAAGACATTTAGATAGAGTATAGTCAATCATGCCTCACCTATCTCTTGAGTCTTCCCTTCTCAACATCTGTTATACAAGAAGATATATTTCAAAAGTTAAAACCCACTTCTAAAAGTTGAGAAAATCTACTCTAATTATTTAACTTCTACAATTTTGGAGGGAGGATTGATCATGAAAGAACAAAGTTAAAAGTTCAAGGGTGACAAGGTGCAAGTTTAGGATCTCTATTTCTCTCTTCTATTTTAGCAATCAAAAGGCAAGATGCAGGAGCAGGGGAGAGATAAAAACAATTTCATTTCAGAACACATCATGACAAGAAAGGAAAGGAAAATGTGCAAATTGGACAAATTTGCCTTCTGAGTTTACAGGAACAGGATAGCTTATTGTTAATAAGGCTGACATGAAATATATCTCCCATTCAGATATAACGTCCTTTCCTCTCTAGGAAGATAGCTCCCAAAAACAACATTTACTTATTGTGGACCTCTCCGGAAATAAAACGCAAAGATGACCAAATAACTTCACTATTTCCTATTAACTGATGTGATGGTCCCATAATTAATAGAACCTTCAACCTAAATTACTGGAAGAAAGAACACCAATCAAGTCAATGACCCACTACATGCTTACATTATTATAAATTTATAAACTACAATTGACTTGACTCCCTGCTCAATAGGCAATACACAAGAAAGCATATTAACCAGCACTAGTCCAAGTTAGCAGCTATCTGTTACTTCATTATTCCAATATGTGGACTTGGCATGAATAACCCATTAACTTTAGGATAAATTACAGTTTTCCCCAGGTGGTTTGGAACAATTTCACTTTTTCCACCGTATGGTTTAAAGTTTACCCCTTAATTTTTTGTATGTAAGATAAAGTTTGCATACATATATAATATGTACGAAACAGATGAGTAACGATATATATAAGGTCATAGAGTTGTCTTCTTGACCATTATACATCATATGGACAGAAAAACCCACATAAGGGTTATGTGCTAATAGAGCAAAGCTGAGGGAGCAAGGTGTCATTTTAAAACCATGGGGTAGCAAAGTGAAACCAGGCCAAACCACATGAGGAAAAACTACAATTACTCTTTATTTTACCCCTCAGAAGGTAAAGGTCAAGAACCATACTCCTTCTGTCTTCAATACCTAGCAGTGCAATGCAAGCCACTCCTAAGTTGAATCATATGCGTTTCATTCCAATGCACAAGTTTAAAATTTCAGAAATTTCTCTTCTTTTCCAAAGCTTGTTATCCCCTTTCAAAATGTAATATATGAGTAGCATTAAATATTGATGAATTGTAAATTTCTGAAAATCCAGGTTATGTTCTCCAGCTCAGAAATACTTTATTTTAAAAAAAAAAGAATTAAACTCTAGCTCTGAAATATGGTAATGCTGATCTATCTAATTACCATTCACCAAACAATTATGTATGTTATATATGAATTAGCCCGTGTTATACATATTCAGGTTCACTCCATTCCCTGTTTCAGCAACAAGTCATGTTGTGTTCTACTCCTGCTCTTATCCCAAATATCGTTTAATCATAATAATTTTCCATTGGGTAACTTTAAACCCCAAGATTTTCAATCTTCCTGTTTGCCAAGATTATATTTCAAAATATAAGATAAACCCTTCATCACAATTGCGTTTTTAAGAGCTTGATCCCTCTTTTGACGCCTTCTTAAGCTTTCTTCGAGGTTTTGGAGGGTGATCTTCTTGTCTGAAAGCTCATGCTTACCCCTCATTGGTGAGCCTAATCGACTTTCTCCATCACAAGTGCAAAGAGTTTGACAAAAGAAAGTAATACTCAAACAAGAGGCAACTCAACTGAGAAAATATAGTGGGGAATACAAAGAGAAATAGGATTCAACACAAAGCACCATTTTGTTTCCTAATTTCTATGTGGCAAACCCAAACTCCATGTCAAAGCAGCGCTCCCCAAGCCACCTCCCACCCCATGCATGTGCTAAGGAGATGAGAAAGACTTGAACTTTGTCATGAAGCTTGTTAAGTAATACTGACAAATTCCCACCATTCTCAACATAATCCCACATCCTTATCTACACTCAAAAGTTTACAATTTACATACACAGTAGAATGGCAAAATTCCTAACGACTCAATCAATCATGAATACATGACAAAACAATTTAACACCACCCACATTAAGTTTCTGCTTGGTACAGCTGGAAATGTGGAGAAGAAAACATACAAGTTGAAAACTTGAGATGCAAATTGTCTTACACTTGCTTAGTAAATGGATGGTTGAAAATTAGAAGCACCGTATTTTAATTTTCCACCTTCTCTAGTCTCTACCAAAGCACCAAGCAGTGAAAATAAAAACATTCACATCTTCTTCACTCTGTTTTCAAATCGTTGGGAAGCATACTAACCCAGCAGAAACTGAACTTTAAGGAACAATTATCAAATAATGTCTCAGACCCATGAAAAATGAAGTAAAGGCAGGCATAAGCTTAGAGAGATGACATAATACACGCACAAGAGTGGATAAATATTGAACCTTTACCCCTGAAGTTGAACTCTCTCACTCTACTTTATCTAACTAGAACTAGACTTGTCTGACTGCTACTCAGCAACTAGTGTAAATGATAAAATTAGTGACTGAAAGATACATCGTCTGTCATATGAGTCTTTAAATAATGAAATTTACTCTTGAGGTTCTTGAATGTATATCTCTGAATGTTCACACGTTCAAATTAGTTAACTGATGTCAGGAATTAATTTAAATAATAAAATACACTTTCAAGAATATCAGAAGCAACTTCCATTATTCAAGACTAATATAAGGATGATTGTTTTCAAAAAAAAAAAAAAAAAGACTAATATAAGGATGATTTCATGCACTAAATTAACCATTTACTATCAACTATCTTGTTGCTGTGATCGTCTCTACCAACTCTGTCCTTGTTCCAAGTCCTAACAAGAGTGGCCGACGTGATTCACTTTGGACTTTGGAGTGGTTTACTGATTGATACCTCCAACAAGCAACAAAGTGGGCCATGGCAATGCAACTGGGAAAAAATCATGATTAAAGAATAATATCTTCAATTAGATTTAATTTGTATTCTTAACGCATGTTTAATTCAGTTTACATTATAAGAAATAATTGCTTTTTTTTCAAAGATTCTCTTAGAAAGTTTTTAATTATAAGTTATTTTTAATACAAAATAAGTTAATCCAAATATACTCTTAGTATTTAGTTTGATAATTTTATTTAATTCTTGTCTTAAATAATTTATAAATAATAGAAGGTATTGTATAAATAATTAATTTTCATTAATTTGATTATTTTAAAATAAATTATGTGAATTTAATTATTTGAGAATAAAAAAAAATATTTATATGAAAAATGAATAATCCTTGATTGAGAATTTTAAAAATTATTTATTTTTAAATGTGTCTCTTTTTAATGCACGGTTATTGTAAAATTTTTTAGACTATCCTCAATTTGATTAATATAGTCAAACTTTTTTAATGATAAAATAATACATGATTAAATACTAAATATAAAAATATTTTATACTAACAATAAATTATAATTAAATACAAAAATGCTATAAAAAGTTCAAGTATTTGAGCCTTGGTGCTTTTATTTCTTTGATTGATACCTATCGGTTTTTTTTTTTTTTGTGGGTAGGGGGGGGGGGGGGAGTAAAAAATTGATACCTTTCTAATATATAAGCAAACTTTTAATAATATGAAACACTTCTCGACTTCTAGTCAATGTTTTAAAATTGATTAGACCGAACTAATAGATCCGGTTGAATCGCTTATTGAATTTCATATCAATTTAAATTGAACCTTAAACTTGTCCAAATAGAATCGGTTGAAACACTTCTCGACTTCTGAAATGTATTATTGTTTCCTCTACACCCTGGGATCACAATTTTTAAGGGAAATGGCTCATTTGACATACTATCATTTTGTTATACACATGCATAATGCATAATAATAACGTTGAAAGACTGGGTACTCTAACGTGAATGCACTTTAAAAAGTAAAATTAAAGGACAACATGAGGCTATAAAACTTTGCTATACTTGCAAGGAAGGGTCAGGATCTATAGTAGGCAGCCTGCAAGAAGCTGATTTCGCGGTAAAATGCAGAACAAAAATAAATGTTGACGAAAAATCATCTTTGAATTTTAATGAAGTACAAGCATAATTATTCAGAGACTCTTAAAAATTTTATTTCCTTGATTTTATTTTCACTATAATCCAGTGCAGAAGATCCTAGTCCGAAAAATATAGATCCAAGTAAGTGCACCCGTCAACAACAATTCATTATATTCTGGCAATCCTTTCTCATTCAGCGGAAGTAAACTTCATCACTTCATAGAGGTCATAACTTACTAGGAATAACTACCTTAGAAACCACTCCACTCTTTCCAATATGAGAAGGGCCATTGAAAATATCCTTTCTTTCAGCAATAAACTTAGCAAACCGAGAACCCTTCTCTTCTTTGCTTTTATTGTCTACAAGAGACTGAGGCATAGGATGGAGCTTGGGAGATGATGGTCGCATCAATGCCCATACAGATGAAAGGTACTCGTTCGGTTCGTCTAGAATCCGTAAAAGTGATAAATCCTGCATGTCTGCAGTGGAAGAACCATATCATAAGATGTCAACCTACCATGTGGGGACAATGTAGAAAAAAAAGTGTAGTTTAGCCTACTGTTATAACTAGTTTTCCTAGATTTCTGATTTCAAATATGTTACTAATTGTTCTCATTTATAGTGTTGAGCTCCTTTTGGTACTTGTTAGCCAAGGAGAGGTGAGGTGGGAACACTGTAGGAAATATTCATTGTGGGACTAAACAATTACTTTAAAAGCACACCTTTTGAGAACTTGAAGATGGGTGCCAATGCTGCAGAGGGAATGCTAAAATTAAGATGAGGTATTACCGCTCCTCCACCATGCCTTGCATTGCTGTGTCATAAACCTTATCTAATTCAATATGGAAGTTTAATCTACAACCATTCAGGAACAATCAATAAAGAAAATAAAAATCACAAAAGCTTATATTATGCAGAAAAACAATTGGACCAACCAGAGCAGGCTGGCCTCTTATCAGCAAATAGGGTCAAGAAAAGACAGTCTCATGCTGCAGAGACATTTAAGTGTCAAAGCTAAAGAATTCCATCCAAAAAGATCTTCGTTGTCTTCAAAGCATGAAGGAAGCAAGACCAAGGCAAATTTTAATTTGCAGATTATAGGCTGCCTGAGAACAATATATTGCAGGCAATCCAACGCACATGGACATCAAACATTAGACACCCTACTTACATTCTGATTTCAAAACCCTGATCCAGAACGTGGGGTACCAATAAAATCAGTGTGACAAATGTCTACCATTTGAACTAACTCATATCTTGCAGTTCAGTACACAATGAACATAATTTTTGTTGATGCAGGAATAGGATAAGCTGATAATCTTATACATAAAGTTGGTGGCATTACCTTGTAACCAGGCCAATCATGTGACCGTCTGAATTGATAACAGCACCACCACTGGCACCAGGGTGAACAGCAGCTGTTGTTTCAAGCATTGCTGGGAAGTGCCCATGGGTGTGCATGTGCTCAGGTTGAATGGATTGATAAGATTGAGGAACCTTTGCTTCAACCACTTTTGCTACCACACCAGAGGAAACAGATGGGAAGAATCCTAATGAAAATAGATGACTTCCAAGGTTAAACAAAGAAAATAGAAAGACAACCCACAGTAATTGAGTCAGTTCTTTATAAAAATAGATACAATACATGACGTGTCACCCTGATCACCCCAACAACAACTTATCATATATAATAAGATATGGCATAGCCACAAAAGTCATGAACAATATGGAATATATCCATTTATTCAAATATCACTTGCATTGATGCATATGCCCCTTGTGGGTTTCAAACATATGAGCTCATTCCACCTTGTTTTGAAAGGTAAGCATAATTCAAACAACAATAGAATCAAGAAATCATAAGCCTAAAGATCAAAATAACTAAGTATTTTGGTTTAGTTTTGATCATGGGGATGATTGTAAAGTTCTGTTAGACCTTACCAGGTCAAAATTGTTTAGCTGATTAGATTTAGCGCACTGCTACTTCAGTTAACTACATATTTTCAATCCTTGGATCTCATAGTAATTTTCATATTTGCAGTCTCAGCCCCAAGTCATGGGCTGTACTTGAACTTATTTAGGTCTTACTTTCTCTAAGTTCTACTTATGGGTTTAAAAATAGCAGGAATTAGGGAATCTCAATCCTTATGAAGTCATTACCCAATCCTTGTAAGACAAATTTGTCAAGGACCAACAATCCCAAAAGCTTAAGCTATGAGGTGGAGGCCCAAGAATGGTTTTATATCTCTAACAAAGTTTATAAAGATGTAATGCTTCCTCTTCATACTGAAGATCAGCTTTATGTTTTATTCAGTAAATAGGTTTGCTTCTTGGTTGTTTGAAGCATTCTTTGGCAGATCTGCTCAATGATGTGCAAGAGGGAACCAGTAGCATTAGAAGAAAATAAAATTTGACAGTTGACAAATCCTTAAACACATCCAGAAAGAGTATTGATGTCAACCAGAGGCAGGAAGATAAGTCATTCACATAAGCTCTTGTTTATTTTGCTAGTTCCCTCCCTACTATTGAAGAAATTAGTTACATTTTCATGCCCATAAATATGGTTGGAACTGCTTGAAGCAGGAACTCCAAACACGCAGAAAATCAAATAACCATAAGGATTAAAAAAAGGTTAAAGGAACTTTAGCTTGGCAGATATGTGATCATGAGTAACCTTAAAATTCATTCCACAGCAGGACATCTAACAAAGAAAAAAACAAATAAATTAGATCAGCAAGGACGTACCACATTTAGGGCCAAACAATCCATGGCCAATGACATATGCCTTTGATCCTATGGATGGCCCGGAAAAATTCATTTCAATAGGCAAAAGCTTATCTGGAACAGATTCAAGCTGCAGTAAGGCAACATCCCACGGTCCTTTACAGATATACACTACTTTAGCATCACACCAAACCCACGGTTTGACATGATCAAGACGTACACGTATGTTTCCATGGTTGTCATAAGTTGGATTCAACTTATATCTCCCCTGCTCATCAGCAGTGAAAGGATAAAGAATTGCCATCTTCGACGGCAAAGTTTGACTCTTTAGATTGCTCTCAATTCCATTCCCAAGAGATGTGGCTCCCTCCAACTTGAAAGGAAGTTTTTCTGAGTTGGTTCCATATCCTCCACCATTTACATGTGTTTTCCCAAATCTCCATGGTTCCAACAGGTGGGCATTTGTAAGTATGAGACCTTGATTGTTCAACAAAACACCAGATGCCCATGCTCCATCACCAATAGTAACAAGACAGATAGTAGCCATTGCCTTCTCAATTGTTAATGGTGAGGAGCTACCAAAATTTAAATGCTCTTGTTTATTCCTCACGAGCACATCTAACTTGTCAGTATCAATAAAAGGTGCCTTTCCTGCAGTATAAGGCTTGCCCTCCTGATTGTATAACCCTTTCACTGTGTTCTGAGGCCACTTCCGCAGCAAGCCACTGGAAGCACTCGCAATGGCTTCCCATGGAATCACCAGCTGTGACCAAAGACTAGAGTTTTGCATGATGAGTTAAATTTGAGAAGGTTTAAATAATGTAGATCAAGAGGAGAATGTATTTGAGGTACCTGGATTTCTGCCCCACTTGTCTTCTGCCTCAATGGTCTGATCAGGATACCAGTAAGACATGCATGCTCACTGAAAACTGGACTGCCTTCCATTCCTGGCAGATAGAGAGTCAAAATAGAGCCAGAACCAATTGCATAAATGACCAATATGCATCAGAGAAATGGCTCACACCAGGAAGACTGCGTATGTCCGCCATCAGCAATGATCCATCAGATGAATAAGGAGGATAGCAGTTTGCAATGCATCCTACAGATATACTGATTCAAGCAAGCAACCAAGTCAAAAGACTGAATGATACAAAAATGTCAAACATTGATATCCACTTGATCAAAGCATTAGAGACAAAATAGCTGCCTGTACAACTCAACTCAACGCATAGTTGATCCCAAAAGCTCAAGGAAATGGTTTGACAGAAAATAACAAAGGACATGTTACATCTGGGTGATTAAGCAAACTTACAGTGAGAAGAGTGTTTAACCATTTTTAAAGCAACTACCAGATTTTTTTTTAATCTTTTTTTCTTCTTTTAGCCAAACAAAAAAGTAATACCTGTTAAAGAAGTGCGTAGGTGACAGGACTCCAAATGGAGACCCAACAGCCAGAAGAAAATCACCCCTTTTATTCATGGAAGATGCTGTACCATCCAGCAAGTCCTATGTTACAACCATCAACCAGTTATTCCCATGAGTCTCTATGGATAAACAAAGAACACCATAAGATAAAAATCATTCCACGTGTAATCATTAGATTATGTTATAGCTATTTGCGTAAGAAATCCGACTGGAGAAAAATAGAATAAAAGCAAAAAGATACCTTGAAAGATAAAGAAACACTAAGAATGGCCATTCTAGTCAGTGATTTGCACACAAGAGTTGAACTGCCAGATCCTCCCACTGCCAATCTTCCCTGCCATTTCACGGAAGATTTATCATGCTCCATCCAAAAAGATTGAGTTTGTTTTTATGCATCATGATCACGAAGATGTTATTCCCAAAGGCAATTTATACCATCAAGAAGAAGAAGAAGAATGAAACTTTAATAAGTTATAACAAGAGGACCAAAAGTGTATAGAAACCAATTTTTCAGATGAAGTGCATTTCCATTAATTAATGAACAAATTGATATTTGCAGTTGCACCAATATTTTTTTTACAAAAGATATACAAACATATCTTTGATAACAACTAAGCTGAATCCAATATATTCTTTGATCTAATACAGAAATTACATGGTTAATCTAAGTTAATATTCAACCAAAAACATATTATGTCTATTAAACATATTTGTCAAGGCATAACTTTCTAACTCTTTCTTTAGTCATAATCGATATTGTTGATTATTGTATATTCTGATTGTATATTCTGATCTGATTGTGATTAGATTAGGATTCTATTTTGATTTGATTTTTCTGTTTAGTTAACTATATCCCTATAGTTTAGGAAACTCCTATTATTATGAGATATTGGTTGATCCCCTTTGTAATTCCTTGCTGTATATATTGAATGAGTGCAGAGAGGATTTCTCTCAAGCAATTCCAACACATCAAGTTGGTATCTAGAGCAGGTTTCAAACAGGGACGCGTCTCCGCTCCCCGTCGCAGTTCTAAGTCACTGTCACGACTAGAACCCTAACCTTCGGACCCTCCACCACCAAGGTGAGAGCACGAATCGTCTCAGAAGCATCCGGTCGGCCGTCCCTCCGAGCAGCTTGCTGAAGGCCCCTGCCACGTGCCCTCACGTGCGGCTTCTTTCATCTCGTCTTGACGGCGCGTACAAGCCACACGCCATCATCCCGGCCTCCGTTCTACTCACCAACGTCTCCTTTCTCCATTCTGGTGGCTCGGAGTGTGTATTCTAATGATATACAATGCCTCTATGATTCTATCCATAACTTGGCCATGCTCCAAATGACAGACCATGACCTTCCTTCTTACTTAAACAAAGCATTAGTCAGTCGTCGAAGACATCTGACTCATTCTATTAGGCAATGATCTTACAAAGGTACTAGAAAAACTTAATAACATGTATATGGTCTTCATTCTTCACGGTCTACATAAAAATTTTGAATCTGTTCGAAATCAATGTTTGACCAATCCTAATATTCCTACGGCGGAGGAACTCATTGATCGTTTACTTCATGTTCCCTCATCGGAGGAGACATCTGGCATTGGTTCTCAGATAGTTTCAGAATCTCCAACTTTTGTCTCAAACTCAATATATCGTGGAGGCCGAGGCCGTGGGCGTGGTGGAAGAGGTGGTCGTGGTAGAGGTGATCGCTCTCAGTGTTCTAATTGCAAACACACGGGACATACTCAAGACAAGTGCTATTCTCTGCATAGTTTTCCTAAAAAGACAGCTAATGTAACACAGTCTCAGGCATCGGGTTCTGCTGATAAAAAAATTGAATTTGGAAGTGACAATCAGAATCCTTTTTCATCCAGTGAATACAAAGAGTACCTTCAACTTAAGGCCAGCCAAGCCAACAAGCCTCATCTTCAGCAATTATAGCCCATACTGGTAATTCTACAGTTTGTCTCTCTCATTCATCTCCTATTGGTTCCTAGATTTTGGATTCTGAAGCTTCTGATCATATAGCAAGTAATTCTTCCCTCTTTTCCACCTTATCCTCTCCCAAAACACCACATCACATCACTCTTGTTGATGGCTCTAAACAACGGTCACTGGCTTTAGTCAAGCTTCACCTCTTCCCTCTTTATCTTTGAATTCAGTTTTATTTGTACATGGGTGTCCCTTTAATTTAATTTCTATTAGTCAACTTACTCGATCTCTCAATTGTTCCATAACTTTTACTTCTAATTCTTTCTTTATCCAGGACCAGAATACGGGACAGACGATTGGAGCAAGGTCTGAATCACGTGGTCTCTATTATCTACAGCCTCCGTCCTCAACCATATGTGCTGCCACAAAATCACCTAGCCTTCTTCACCATCGTTTGGGTCATCCGAGAGTAAACTCAAGAAAATGATTCCTCATTTCTCTCATCTACAGTCCTTGGAGTGTGAGTCATGTCAACTTGAAAAACATGTTCGGGGCTTCCTTTCCAAGCAAGGTTACGGGTCGGTCAAAGTCTCTTTTTGATATTATTTATTCTGATGTTTAGGGTCCTAGTCGTGTCGTGTCTATCTTAGAATATAAGTACTTTGTTACTTTCATTGATGATTTCTCAAGATGTACTTGATTATTCTTAATGAAAGAACGTTCCGAGTTGTCTACTATTTTTCAAAATTTTTGTAGTGAAATTCTTAATCAGTCTAGTCGAACTATTCATGTCTTACGAAGTGATAATGCAAAAGAATATTTTTTTGTCCCTTTCAATTCTTTCATGACCTCTCATGGCATGGTTCATTAATCTAGTTGTCCTCACACATCTCAACAAAATGGTGTAGCTGAGCGCAAACATCTTCATATAGTTGAAACAACTCACTTTTTTATTACATGCCAATGTCCTTTTAAAATTTTGGAATGATGTTGTTCTCACTACAGATTATTTAATAAATCGTATGTCATCTTATGTTCTCAATAATCAGATTCCTCACTCTTTTATATCCTAAGTAATCCCTTTATACTGTTCTAACCCGTGTTTTCGATTCTATTTGTTTTGTCCATAATGTTGCTCCAGGTCTAGACAAGCTAGCTGCCCGTACTGTGAAGTGTGTCTTTCTCGGCTATTCTCGTGTCCAAAAAGGGTACCGGTGTTATTCTCCGTCCACCCATCGTTTTCACATCTCTGCATATGTCACCTTCTTTGAGGATACACCTTATTTTGTCTCACCGGTTGTGTCAGAATCTGTCTCTCAGGTATTAACTGTTCTTTCTTTTGATTCTCCCATCTCTATTCCATTTGTGCCACAGATTCCCGAAAATTCACCGGCCTCAGAGTATCCTATCCAGCTGTTTCATCTCACTTTCCAACGTCGTCCACGTCTTGAGATTCTGGAGGCTGCCCCTGTTCCATACACCAGTGATTCACCTCCTACTCATGCGTCTCCACCTATTCTGGCCCAACCCGAGCTTCCAACTGACCTACCCATCGCTCTTCGCAAAGGTACTCATTCTTCCCATAATCCTCATCCCATTTATAATTTTTTGAGTTATTATCGTTTATCTTCTTCCCATTATGCCTTTGTCTCTGCCTTGTCGTCCATTTCTATTCCTAAAATTGTTCAGGAAGCACTATCCCATCCTGGGTGACGGCAGGCTATGCTTAATGAGATGACAACCCTAGAATCTAACCATACATGGACTCTTGTTCCGTCCCCTCCTAGGAAGTCTATGGTTGGCAGCCGTTGGGTTTTCACTGTCAAAGTTGGTCTCGATGGTACGATGGATCGGTTGAAGGCTTGTCTTGTGGTAAAAGGTTACACTAAAATTTATGGTTTCGATTATGGTGATACTTTTTCTCTTGTTACTAAAATGGCCTTTGTTTGTCTTTTTTGTCGCTGCTGCCATGCATTATTGGCCTTTGTATCAGTTGGATATTAAAAATGCATTTTTACATGGTGATTTGGAGGAGGAGGAGATTTATATAGAGCAACCACCTGTGTTTATTGCTCAGGGGGAGTCGGGTCTTGTTTGTAAACTAAGAAAGTCGTTATATGGCCTAAAACAGTCTCCTTGGGCTTGGTATAGGAGGTTTAGCAACATCATACAACAGTTTAGTATGGTCCATAGTGAGGTGGTGTGATCTATAAACATTCATTGTCTAATAAGTTCATTTATCTTGTGGTCTACATGGATGATATTGTAATTGAACAATTGTAAGAATTTCTCTGTTTTTCCTCTAGAACGGATTACAATATATAAGGAGAAGGACAATAATTACATTCCTATAATTAAGGAACTAAAAAAGGAAAGAAAACTAATTATAGTAACTAATCCCATAATTACATAAATTAAACCTATTTACAGTAACACAGATTTGACAGAGAATCAAACTAATGCTAGTTTTTCTTCCTTGTGAATAGTGTCGCGGCACTCCACTGATTTGTGCCGCGTGAACAGTGCCACAATCCCATAAATCGTGAGATTTGACCTTCCAACACTCCCCCTCAAGTTGGTGAATAGATGTCAATCATTCCCAGCTTGCTCACACAAGATTCAAAACTTGGTTTGGATAGAGCTTTGGTAAGAACATCAGCTTCCTGAGAAGTTGTGTGAACATAGGACAAGACAATAGTTCCATTATCTATTTCAGATTTAATGAAATGTCTGTCAATTCTAACATGTTTCATCCTGTCATGCTAAACTGGATTGTGTGCTACACTTATCGCTGATTTACTGTCACTATAAAGTTGCATAGGACTGGTGATAGACATGTTCAAATCTGCCATAAGTCTTTGAATCCAAATGAGTTCACAAGTTCCTTGAGCCAATGCACGAAATTCAGTTTCTGCACTGCTTCTTGCAACAACCGTTTGTTTTTTACTTCTCCAAGTGACTAGATTTCCCCAAACTTTAGTGCAATACCCAGTTGTAGACTTGTTGTCATCTACTGCCCTTGCCCAATCTGCATCCGAGTACCCCACCACATCTCTAGTACTTGTTTTCTTGAATAGTAGTCTTTTTCCTGGACTTCCTTTTCAGTATCTCAGGATCTGAATTGCTGCATCCATATGCCTCATTGTGGGAGCATGCATGAATTGGCTCATCAAGCTCACACTAAAAGCAATGTCAGGCCTAGTTAAAGATAGGTAGATCAGTTTTCCAACTAGGTGTTGATAGGTCTCCTTGTCCACTAGAGGATCATCATCTGTGATCTTACACTTCCAATTTCTTTCTAAAGGTGTTGATGTTGGTCTACACCTCAATTTTCCAGTTTCCTTCAAACAGATCCACAACATATTTTCTCTATGAAATGAAAATTCCCTGTTTACTCCTTGCAAACTCCTTTCCCAAGAAATACTTCAGAGTGCCGAGGTCTTTTACCTTGAATTCTGACTATAGTTCTTTCTTTAAATTTACAATCTCTTCATTATTATCCCTGTGATGACCATATCATCCACATAGACAATCAAAACTGCTTGCTTCCCATTATCACCCTTTTTGACAAATAAAGTATGATCTGCCTACCCTTGTTTGTACCCAAGTTTCTTCATAACAGAGCTAAATCTAGTAAACCATGCTCTAGGGAACTGTTTTAGGCCATAAAGGGATTTTTTCAGTTTACATACCTTCCTTGGTCCTACATGCATCTTCATAGTCCACTCCATAGGTTTAGGTGTACCCTTGAGCCACCAATCGAGCCTTGTATATTTTACTGTAAACACCCACTTGCTTCCAATAGTTTTTTTTCCTTCGGGCAACTCCACCATCTCCCATGTTCCATTTTCTTTTAGAGCTTTCATTTCTTCCATTACTTCCATTTTCCACTATGGATCTTGTAATGCTTCAAGAATAGTGTGAGGCACTTGAATCTCATCCACTTTGGAAATAAAGGCCCTCTAATTTCCTGACAACTGAGAATATGTGAGATAGTTAGAAATTGGGTGTTTTGTACAGCCTCTTACCCCTTTCCTAATAACAATTGGGAGATCCAAATCATCTTCTTCTTCCACATCTTCTTCCACATCTTCTTCAACCATACTTTGTTCCTTGTCTATTGGAGGATCTACCACTGGTTCAAACTCAAGGTTCTGCTCGAGAGTGTGTGACCTGCGAGTATAAACATGTTTAATTGGTGGTCTAAGGTTGTGAGACACTCCATGATTGTGGGACACTCCCCCTGGACTTGTGACATGTGCGGTTTGATTGTTTGAAGAGGAAGAACTGGATGTAGGACACTCTAAGTTTGTAGGACACTCTCCCTGGATTTGTTCAGGATGTGGTCTAACAAGTTCCCCTACGGCTATTGGATCCCAAAGATGAGCTCCTGATGAGGTCTTCCCTTGGAGATTAGCTTGGGGATAGAAAAATTGGTGTTCCATGAAGGAAACATCACAGGAAACAAAGAATTTTTTTGATGGAGGATGATAAAACCTATACCCCTTTTGAGAAGCAAAATAGCCCAGGAAAATACACTTAGAGGCTTTGGAGTCAAGTTTACTAGGATTGGGTTGAGTATTGTGAACAAAGGCAAGACACCCAAAAACCCGAAGAGGGAGAGAATTATGAATACGAGAGGAAGGGAAGACAGAGAGTAAAGCACTAAGTGGAGTGCTAAACTTAAGAACTTTGGATGGTAACCGATTAATGAGATAAGCTGAAGTCAAAACAGCCTCTCCCCAAAGAAAATGAGGGACATGACTAGTAATCATGAGGGACCGGGCTACTTTCAACAAGTGCCGATTTTTTCGCTCGGCCACCCCATTCTGCTAAGGAGTATAAGGGCAAGAGCTTCGGTGGAAGATACCCTGGTCTTGCAGGTAATGATTAAAGGCATGGGAAAAATACTCTTTGCCATTATCAGTGCGAAGAATTTGTATAGAGGACTGAACAACATTTTTAATAAGCTGGTAAAACTGTTTAAAGATCATAGGAACCTCAGATTTATCTTTCATTAGGTAGACCCAACAAATCCGGGTGTGATCATCAATAAAAAAGATAAACCACCATTTGCCAGTGATGGTAGAAATTCGAGATGGACCCTAGACATCACTATGTACAAGGTGAAAAGGCTGTGATGGTGTATAAGGACGAGCAAGATGGAGAAAACGTGATTGTTTTGCCAGAATACAATGATCACAATGAAAAGAACTCAGATCTTTATTAATGAATAACTGAGGGTACAAATGCTTTAAATAAGAAAAACTAGGATGTCCTAAACATCTATGCTAGAGAGTAACATCAGAGTCAGAGTTGGTATGAAGACCCATAAGAACAGAAGGACTGAATAGACCACCATTGGATAGATAGTACAGGCCATTGTGCTCTCTAGCATTGCCAATCGTCTTCTCTAATAGTAAATCCTGAAATTGACAATGGGAAGGAAAAAATGTTACAGAGCAATGTAAATCAGTTGCCAATTTATGAACAGATATTAAATTGCAATGTAATTTTGGCACATAAAGAACATACTTAAGTTGTAACCCAAACATCATGAGGTCACCCCTGCCAGCGACTTTACACAAGGATCCATCTGCCACTATAATACCAATATCCTCTGTACAAGAGCAAAAATTCAGTAGCCCAGTCGAAGAACTACACATATGGTCTGTCACTCCGGAATCCACAATCCAAACATCCAAATGACCGGTGTAGGATAAAAGGGAAGTACAATAGCTAATTTTACCTGTGTGAGTCATAAGAGCAGTTTCCTTAGGGACCCATGGATCAGTGTCCTTAGTGGGATGGAGAATTTTTTTAGCACCTCCATTTGTTCAACTGTGAACGGTTAACCTGCTAGAGGAGGGGGGTGCAGGAGGAACATCAGCAACATAGGCTGTTTTGGTGCGTCTTTGATTTCTGGGTTTCCAATCAGCAAGCTTCCCATGAAGATCCCAGCACGTCTCCTTGGTGTAATATGGTTTGTTGCAATGCTCACACCATAAACGATCTTTCTGAGGACCGAGAGACTGCTGTCCAGGATGTCCTTTGTATTTCTCAGGTCGATATGCTACTAGTGCAGAGCTTTGTGTAGTAGGATCCATACCAGAATCTAGGAAGTGAGACATCATAACACATTTGCGACTTTCTTCACGGTGGACAATTGCAAACACTTCGTTGATAGTGGGCAATGGTTTGGTGCCCAAAATACGGCCCCTCACCTCACCTCATCTAATTCGGGATTGAGACCTGGTAAAAAATCAAAAACACGTTCTTTCTCCTGTATATCTCAAAACAGTTGATCATCCTTGGGACAATGCCAAGTAATGGTGTGATATAAATCAAGTTCCTGCCATAACTCAGAAATGTGATTAAAGTATTCTATAACAGACATACTTCCCTGTTTTTTGGAGTGTAAGGCAGTCCAGACTTCAAACAATTGAGAGACGTTTTCCAGGTCTGAGTACATTTGGTGGACAGCAGTCCACACTTCTTGTGCAGTGTTGTAGAATAAGTAGCGCCTTCCAATTTGAGGTTCCATGGATTGGATGAGTCAGGCCATAACCAGAGAGTTTTCCGCTACCCATGTGCTATATTTGGGAGATTGAGAGTTCGGGGCTGATGGAACACCAGTAAGATAGCTCATTTTCCCTTTACCAGTCATCACGAGTTTCACAGATTGATACCATTCCCGAAAGTTGGTGCCGTTGAGGCGGTGAACAGTTAAGGGAATAGGGTGGTGGTCAAGGTGGGACGTCTGCACAGTGGCAGCGTCGATATGTGTTTGGATTTCAACTGTCGGAACCTTGGAGAGTTCCGCCGGTGGAGAAGTGGTAGGCAATGCCATGATAGGTCACGGTGCTGAGGATAGGTCATGGCTCTGACCTAGCTCTGATAGTAATTGAACAATTGTAAGAATTTCTATGTTTTTTCCTCTGGAACGGATTATAATATATAAGGAGAAGGGCAATAATTACACTCCTATAATTAAGGAACTAAAAAAGGAAAGAAAACTAATTACAGTAACTAATCCCATAATTACAAAAACTAAGCCTATTTACAATAACAAACAGATTTGGCAGAGAATCAAACTAATGTCAATTTTTCTTCCTTGTAAACAGTGTTGCGTGAACAATGCCGCGACACTCCACTAATTTGTGCGGCGGCGTGAACAATGCCACAATCCCATAAATCGTGAGTGTTGGAAACTGTTGGAAACATATGTAATTAGGTGTAATTAGTAGTACAACTGTTAGTCTCACATCATGTAAATTGTGTAATTAGTTATTACTTATTGGGTATATATTCAGCCTCCGTTGTGTAGTTGAAACACGCGGTTTCATCATATGTCTCTCTTCCTTTCTCTATTTCAACATGATATCTAGAGCCTAAAGAGAGGCAACCCTAGAACTGCGCATACCCGTTGGGTCCACTGCCCTCCGATGAAAATTTTTCCGGCCAACCGTGTTTCCCTTCCGGTTTGCCGACCTTTTTCCCTTGTCGTGACGTCTTTCCGGTGCCGTTTTCTCCTTGTTTGCCGCTGCCACCGGCCTCCGCCGCCGTCTACCGCCTCTTTTCCGGCCGCCGACCTCACCGCTGGAACCGCCTCCCTCCAACCGGCCAGACCCCCTAAGCTCAGCCCCAGCGCCGCTGTCACCCGCCCCCACGCGCCGCCCGTCTCCGCAGCCGCCCAGCCACCGTCCGGCCTGTTTTCCGGCACGTGACGGCACGTCCAGCCGCCGTTCACCTTGTCTGACTCGTCTCGGACTCCTCTACGCCGATCTGCCCTCAGATCCTTGTTTCCTTGCGTGGGATTTTTCAGGTATCTTGTGTTTTCCATTTTTGCCCCTAATATTCTGACCTATGGCAAGTTCTACCTCTCCAAATGGCTCTAAAGATCATCCCAAGGTTGAGCCCCCCATTTTCACAAGTTACCTCCATACCCCGCTCTCTACTGATAAATTAGATGGCAACAATTATGATACTTGGGCTTCAGACATCAAGTTGTGGCTTGAAAGTCAAGGGTATGAAGACCACCTCACCACCACTCTTAACTCTATACCTGCGGAGGAACAACCCCGGTGGAAGAAAATTGATAAACAGTTGTGCGTTGTAATCAAGTCCACCATTCACTCCTCTCTCAAGCAGATCTTCCGTGCGCAGACCACCTTGTGCTTCTATTGGGAACAATGCAAGGTTCTTTACACTAATGACACTCAACGATTATATGGGGTCTGTCACAACCTCATGAGTATTATTGCTCCTCGTCAATTTGATGGACCTATGTCTGCTTACTTGGGTAAGATTCATGGTGCTCTGCATGATTTCAATAAGTTGCTACCCCCCGTTGCTACCCCTGCACAAGAACTCGAGCAACGTAGCACCTTTTTCATGCTCATGGCCTTGTATGGGTTACCTCCAGAATATTCTGCTAATCGTGATCAGATTTTGGGTTCGCCTACAGTTCCCACTCTCTCCTCAGCTTGGTCTTCTTTGCTTCGGGTCCCCGCGAAGCAACCCTCTGGTTCTGTCCTAGCTTCGGCTCCAGTTGATACTTCTGCCCTCGTCTCCCAAAGTGCCAATCGTGGTCGTTCTCGCCCTGGCACCTCGGGTAGGCCTCGTCCGAAGTGTACATTCTGTAACAGGTTGGGTCATACTGAGGATCGTTGTTGGACCAAAAATGGTCGTCCTCCACCGGCTGCCAATATTGCCCAGGCCAATGTACCTGATTTACCTGAGTCCTCTGCTCCACCGACCCCATCTCCCGTGACCTATGCAGATTTTTTGAAATGGTTTGAGCAACAACATAGGCTTCTAACTCTACTGCATCTGTTGAGCACACTGGTAATGCATTTGCTTGTCTCTCTCTATCTCCACCTTTAGGTCCTTGGGTACTTGACTCTGGTGCATCGACCATATCTCAGGTAATAAACGTCTTTTCTCTAAATTTTCTAACTCGGCTATTTACCTATAATTACTTTAGCAAATGGTTCCCAAACACAACCCGAAGGAATTGGTACTTGTCCATCCCCTCCCTTCTCTGTCTGTTGATTCTTTCTTTATGTTCCTGGTTGTCCTTTTAATTTACTTTCTATTAGTCGTTTGACTCGTTCTTTAGATTGTCGCATTAGTTTCACTAAAGACTCTGTCATTTTGCAGGGCCGGAGTTCGGGACGGATGATTGGCGCCGGATGTGAGTCTAATGGCCTTTACCAGCTCTCTGCCACCTCTCGTGTGTGCTCTGTTACCGATTTCCCTCTTACCATCCATGCTCAGTTGGGTCACCCTAGTCTTGCCAAGCTACAGCAAATGGTGCCTACCTTTTCTAAGTTATCTACTTTACCTTGTGAGTCGTGTCAACTTGGGAAACACACCCGTAGTTCGTTTCCCGATAGAGTGTGTCGTCGAGCTGCGTCTCCTTTTGCTTTAGTGCATTCTGATATTTGGGGTCCTAGTCGTATTAAGTCTACTTTTGGATCAAAATACTTTGTTACTTTCATTGATGATTATTCTCGGTGTACTTGGTTATTTTTAATGAAAAACAGATCAGAGTTGTTTTCAATTTTTCAAACCTTTTATAATGAAATCAAAACTCTGTTTGGTGTTCCGATTCGTATATTGCGTAGTGACAATGCCCGTGAATTTTTGTCTCACAATTTTCAAACTTTTATGGCATCTAATGGCATTCTTCACCAAACATCTTGTCCCTATACCCTCAACAAAATGGGGTTCTTGAGCACAAAAAATAGACATCTTATTGAAACAACTCGGACCCTTTTATATCATGGTCATGTTCCTTTCGTTTTTTTGGGCGATGCGGTTCTCACTGCTTGCTATTTGATTAATCGTATGCCCTCTTCTGTTCTTGATAATCGGGTTCCCCATTCTGTTTTGTTCCCTCACCAACCCCTCCACTCTCTTCCACCTCGTGTCTTCGGGTCGACATGTTTTGTCCATGATATCACTCCCGGTCTTGACAAACTCTTTGCTTGCTCTATCAAATGTGTTTTTCTTGGTTACCATCGGTCTCAAAAGGGTTATCGGTGTTTTTCACCCACTCTTAAGCGTTATCTAGTCTCTGTTGATGTCACATTCTTCGAGTCTGTTCCTTTCTTTGAGTCTCCTGACCTGCCTCTCCCACCCATCATTGAAGTCCTCCCTACCATTCCTCCTCTTGTCCCTGTTGCCCCTGCTCCATCACCACCTTCTCCTATTGGTGCCCCGGTCCCTACTACTGGCTCTCTCCAGGTTTATCGTCGTCGGCCACAACCACCACCACTACCACCACCATCATCAGAGGTTGTAGAAATTACTGAAGCTCCTTTGGACTCTCATCCGACACCACCTCCTTTACCAGCTCCGGCACTGCCTCCTGCGTCAGACCTTCCCATTGCTCTTCGAAAAGGTATTAGATCCACCCGTAACCCTTCTCCTCACTATGTTAATCTCGATTCCATCGCCTTTCTTTATTGCATTATGTTTGTCTTTCCACCTTGTCTTCTACGTAATCATTCCTAAATCTCTAGGTGAAGCTTTATCTCATCCCGGGTGGCGACAAGCAATGATTGATGAAATGTGTGCACTTGACTTGAAGCAGTGGTACTTGGGAACTTGTTACTCTTCCTCCTAGGAAGTCTGTTGTTGTTGCCACCGATTTATCTTGTCGAGGTTGGCCACTAATGGCACTCTTGATCACCTAAAGGCTCGTTTGGTGGCAAAGGGGTATATCCAGATATTTGGTTTGGATTATGGCGACACTTTCTCCCCAGGTGGCGAAGATGGCTTCGTTCGCCTTTTTACACTATGGCCGCTATTCGCCATTGATCCCTTCATCACCGGATATCAAGAATCTTTTCTTCATGGTGATCTGGAAGAAGAAGTCTACATGGAGCAACCACCAGGGGTTTGTTGCTCGGGGGAGTCTTCGGCCTTGTGTGTCGTCTACACAAGTCATTGTATGGTCTCAAACAATCTCCCGGCTTGGTTTGGTCGATTCATCTGATTGTTGTGCGAGGAGTTTGGTATGACTCGTAGTGGTGACCGACCACTCTGCTTCTTATCGCCATACTGATCCAAGGTTGTATCTATTTGATTGTATATGTAGACGACATTGTTATCATCACAAAGATCACCAAGGCATAACTCGGATAAAACAACATCTCTGTCATCACTTTCGGACCAAAGATCTTGGCAAACTTCGTTATTTCTTGGAATTGAAGTGGCACAATCCAAGGATGGCGATAAGTAATCTCACAAAGGAAGTATCGCTATGGACATTCTTGAGGAAACAGGACTATTGAATGCAAAGCTTTGACACCCCTATGGATCCTAATGTTAGACTTTTACCTGGGATCGGGGAGCCACTTTCGAAACAAGGAAGATATAGACGATTGGTTGGAAAACTTAACTATCTTCTTGTTACCCGTCCAGGATATCTCCTTTGCATAAGTGTAGTCACCAATTTCTAAACTCACCTTGTGAAGGGCATTGGGATGCACGGTGATTCGTGATTCTCGGATATATTAAGGGAGCTCCAGGAAAAGGCGCTTGTCATGAAGACAAAGGGCACACTCAGTTGTAGGATCTTTCGAGATCTTGATTGGGCGGGTTCTCTATTGATGGAGATCTACTTACAGTTATTGTGTATCCATTGGGGTAATTTGATTTCCGAAAAAGTAAAAACAAAATGTGGTTGCAAGATCAAGTCACGAAGCGAATATCGAGTCATGGCTTCGGTACTTCTTGCGAGCTAATTTGGTTAAAACAATTTCTTAAAGAGCTTCGTTTGGAAACGTTATGCAAATGACTCTTATTTGTGATAATCAAGTAACTGCATATCGCCTAATCCAAGATTTCATGAGAGGACCAAACACATTGAGATAGATCGTCACTTTATCGGAGAAAAGATCTTGTCTGGAGACATCACCACTAGTTTCGTCAATTCAAATGATCAACTAGCATGTTTTCATTGTCTTTGAGAGGACCTCGAATAAACTATATTTGTATGAAAGCAGTACATATGACTTATATGCTCCAAAACTGAGGAGGAGTGTTGGCTGTTGGAAACATATGTAATTAGGTGTAATTAGTAGTCAATGTTGTTAGTCCACATCATGTAAATTGTGTAATTAGTTATTACTTATTGAGTATATATTCAGCCTCCGTTGTGTAGTTGAAACACGCGGTTTCATCATATATCTCTCTTCCTTTCTCTATTTCAACAGTGAGATTTGATCTTCCAACAATAATCACAGGTGATGATCATGAACGGATCAATGGTCTAAAACAAAACTTGTTCCAACATTTCCAAACCAAAGATTTGGGCAGGTTAAGATATTTCCTTGGGATCGAAGTTGCTCAATCAAAGACAAGCATTGCCATCTGTCAAAGAAAATATGCACTTGACATTCTGGAAGAAACTGGGGTGTTAGATTGTAAGCCAGTCGATACTCTTATGGATCCGAATGTTAAGCTAATGCCAAATCAGGGGGAGCTATACTCAGATCCAGGCAGATATTGGAGGTTGGTGGGAAAATTGAATTATCTCACTATGACCAGACCAGATATATCCTTTATTGTTAGTGTTGTAAGTCAGTTCCTTAACTCCCCTTATAATAGTCATTGGGATGCAGTAGTTCGCATCTTACAATATCTCAAGGGGTCTCTTGGAAAGGGGCTAATCTATGATAACTGTTGAAATAGAGAAAGGAAGAGAGACATATGATGAAACCGTGTGTTTCAACTACACAACGGAGGCTGAATATATATACAATAAGTAATGACTAATTACACAATTTACATGATGTGGACTAACAACAGTCTACTACTATTACACCTAATTACATATATTCTTGTGAGCAGCTTCAACACTCCCTCAAGTTGGGCATATAAGTCATATGTACTGAAACATTCTGAAATATAGTTTATTCGAGGTCCTCTCAAAGACTTAGTGAAAACATCTGCTGACTGATCATTTGAATTGACGAAACTAGTGGTGATGTCTCCAGACAAGATCTTTTCTCCGATAAAGTGACGATCTATTTCAATGTGTTTGGTCCTCTCATGAAAAAGCTGATGGCGATATGCTGGCACTGATTATCACAAATAAGAGTCATTTGCATAACGTTTCCAAACTGAAGCTTCTTTAAGAAGGTGTTTTTTAACCAAATGAGCTCGCAAGTACCGCAGGCTCAATGGCTATTCGCTTCTAAGATCTTGATCTGGACATTTTGTTTCTTACTTTTCCGGAAATCAAATTACCCCACGATGGATACTGAATAACTGTAAGTAGATCTCCTATCAATAGGAGAACCCGCCTGTCGAAGATCTCGAGTATCCTGCTGACTGAGTGTGTCTTTGTCTTCATGTACATGCAAGCCTTTTCTGGAGCTCCCTTAATATATCCGAGAATACGAATCACCGCATCCCAATGCCTTTCACAAGGTGAGTTTAGAAATTGAACTCACACACTTCCGCAAAGGAGATATCTGACGGGAAGAAGAAAGATAGTTAAGTTTTCCAACCAAACGTCTATATCTTCCTTGATCTGAAAGTGGCTCCCCCGATCCCAAAAGTCTAACATTAGGATCCATAGGGTGTCAACCGTCTTTGCATTCAATAGTCTGTTTCCTCAAGAATGTCCATAGCATACTTCCTTTGTGAGATTACTATGCCATCCTTGGATAATTTTCAAGAAATAACGAGTTTGCTAAAGATCTTTGGTCCGAAAGTGATGACTGAGATCTTGTTTTATCGAGTTATGCCTTGGTGATCACCGCGCGGCGATAACAATGTCGTCTACATATACATCAAATAGATACAACCTTGGGCCTATGGCGATAGAAAGACAGAGTGGTCGGTCACCACTACGAGTCATACTTCACGCACAATCCAGATCAATCGACCAAACCAAGCCTGGGAGATTGTTTGAGACCATACAATGACTTGTGTAGACGACACACAAGGCCGAAGACTCCCCGAGCAACAAAACCCAGTGGTTGCTCCATGTAGACTTCTTCTTCCAGATCACCATGAAGAAAAGCATTCTTGATATCCAACATGATGAAGGGACCAATGGCGAATAGCGGCCATAGACGAAAAAAGCGAACGTAAGCCATCTTCGCCACCTGGGGAGAAAATATCGCCATAATCCAAACCAAATATCTCAGTATACCCCTTGCCACCAAACGAGCCTTTGGCGATCAAGAGTGCCATCGTGGCCAACCTTGACCGTATAAATCCACCCCAAGAATCAACAACAGACTTCCTGGGAGGAAGAGTAACAAGTTCCCAAGTACCATCAAGCTCAAGTGCACACATTTCATCAACCATTGCTTGTCGCCACCCGGGACGATGAGATAAAGCGTCACCTGAGATTTAGGAATAGACACGAAGACAAGGTGGAAAGACAAGCATAATGCATAAAGAAAGGCGATGGTAAATCGAGATTAACATAGTGAGGAGAAGGGTTACGGTAGATCTAATACCTTTTCGAAGAAAGCAATGGGAAGGTCTGAAGCGAGGAGGCAAAGTCTTGAGCCGGTAAAGGAGGTGGTGCTTGGATGAGAGTCAAAGGAGCTTCAGGAAGTTCTACAACCTCTCGATGATGGTGGTGGTAGTGGTGGTGGTTGTGGCCGACGACGATAAACCCGGAGAGGCCGCAGTGAGGAGGGACCGGGGCACCAATAGGAGAAGGTGGTGAGGATCGGGGTAACGGGACAAGAGGAGGAATGGTAGGGAGGTCCTCGGTGATGGGTGGAAGAGCAGTGTCAGAAACTCTCAAAGAAAGGAACAGACTCGAAGAATGTGACATCGCAGAGACTAGATAACGCTTAAGAGTGGGTGAAAAACACCGATAACCCTTTTGAGACCGATGGTAACCAAGAAAAACACATTTGATAGAAATGAAGCAGAGTTTGTCAAGACCGGGAGTGATATCATGGACAAAACATGTCGACCCAAAGACACGAGGTGGAAGAGAGTGGAGGAGTTGGTGAGGAATAAAACGTAATGGGGAACCCTAAGCTTATCAAGAACAGAAGAAGAGGCATACGATTAATCAAATAACAAGCAAATGAGAACCGCATCGCCCAAAAACGAAAGGGAACATGACCATGATATAAAAGGGTCCGAGTTGTTTCAATAAGATGTCTATTTTTTTTCAAGAACCCCATTTTGTTGAGGGTATAGGACAAGACAAGATGTTTGGTGAAGAATGCCATTAGATGCCATAAAAGTTTGAAAATTGTGAGACAAAAATTCACGGGCATTGTCACTACTACGCAATATACGAATCTAACACCAAACTGAGTTTTGATTTCATTATAAAAGGTTTGAAAAATTGAAAACAACTCGATCTGTGTTTCATTAAAAATAACCAAGACACCGGAATAATCATCAATGAAAGTAACAAAGTATTTTGACCCAAAAGTAGACTCAATACGACTAGGACCCCAAATATCGAATGTACTAAAGCAAAGAGACGAGCCGACGACACACTCTATCTAAAACGAATACGGTGTGTTTCCCAAGTTGACACGACTCACAAGGTAAAGTAGATAACTTAGAAAAGGTAGGCACCATTTGTCGTAATTTGGCAAGACTAGGGTGACCCAACCGAGCATGGATGGTGAGAGGGAATCCAGTATGTGAATGCACACACGAGAGGTGGCAGAGAGTCGATAAAGGCCATTAGACTCACAAATGGCGCCAATCATCCGTCCCGAACTCCTGGTCTCCGCAAAATGACAGAGTCTTTAGTGAAACTAATGCGACAATCTAAAGAACGGTCAAACGACTAATAGAAAGTAAATTAAAAGGACAACTAGAACATAAAGAACGAATCAACAGACAGAGAGAATCCTCCCTTCGGGTTGTGTTTGGGAACCATTTGCTAAAGTAATTAGAGGTAAATAGCCGAGTTAGAAAATTTAGAGAAAAGACGTTTATTACTGAGAGATATGGTCGATGCACCGAGTCAAGAACCCAAGGACCTAAAGGTAGAGATTGAGAGAGACAAGCAAATGCATTACCGTGTGCTCACCGTGCATGAGGTAGAGGTAGAAGCCTATTGTTGCTCAAACCATTTCGAAAATCTGCATAGGCCGCCGGAGATGGGTCGGTGGAGCGGAGGACTCGTGTAAATCAGTACGGGCTGGGCAATATTGGCGGCCGTGGAGGACGGCCATTTTTGGTCCAACAACGATCTTCGCATGACCCAACCTTTGCTGAACGTACACTTCTGACGAGGCCTACCCGAGGTGCCGGGCGAAACGACCTCGATTGGCACTTTGGGAGACGAGGGCGTATATCAACCGGAGCCGAGCTAGGATAGAACAGGAGGGTTGCTTCAACCCGAAGCAAAGAAGACCAGCCGAGGAGAGAGTGGGGAACCGTAGGCGAACCCAAAATCCGATCACGATTCCAGCAATATTCTGAGGTAACCCATACAAGGCCATGAGCATGAAAAAGCCGCTTTCCGTTGCTCGAGTTCTTGGGCGGTAGCGCGGGGGTAGCAACTCATTGAAATCATGCAGCATGAACCTTACCCAAGTAAGCGGACATAGGTCCATCAAACTGACGAGGAGCAATCTCATGAGGTTGTGACAGACCCCATATAATCGTTGAGTGTCATTAGTGTAAAGAACCTTGGCTTGTTCCCAAATAGAAGCACAAGTGGTCTGCGCACCGAAGATCTGCTTGAGAGAAGAGTGAATGGTGGACTTGATTACAACACACACTGTTTATCAATTTTCTTCCACCGGGGTTGTTCCTCCGCAGCATAGAGTTAAGAGCGGTGGTGAGGTGGTCTTCATAGCCTTGACTTTCAAGCCACAACTTGATGTCTGAAGCCCAAGTATCATAATTGCTTTGCCATCTAATTTATCAGCGAGAGCGGGGTATGGAGGTAACTTGTGAAAATAGGGGGCTCAACCTTGGGATGATCTTTAGAACCATCTGGAGAGGTAGAACTTGCCATAGGTCAGAATATTATGGGCAAAAATGGAAAACACAAGATACCTGAAAAATCCCACTCAAGGAAACAAGGATCTGAGGGCAGATCGGCGTAGAGGAGGCCGAGACGAGTCAGACGAAGTGAACGGCGGCCAGAGGGTGGCCTGGACGCGCCGCGCCGAAACAAAGCCGGACGGGCATGGGCGGCATGGAGACGGGCGCGCGTGGGGCGCGTGATGGGGGCCGAGCCGGGTCCGGCCTTGAGGGGAGGCGGTTCCCCCGGGTGAGGTCGGCGGCCGGAAAAGAGGCGGCGGCGGCCGGCGGCGCGGTGGTGGCAAAGCGGCAAAAACGGGGAGAAAACGGTGCCGGAAGGACGTCACGGCAGTGGGAAAAGGTCGGCAAACCGGAAGGGAAACACGGTTGGCGGAAAAATTTTCACCGGAGGGCGTGGACCCAACGGGTATGCGCGGTTCTAGGGTTGCCTCTTTTAGGCTCTAGATACCATGTTGAAATAGAGAAAGGAAGAGAGACATATGATGAAACCGTGTGTTTCAATCTACACAACTAGGTGAATATATATACAATAAGTAATGACTAATTACACAATTTACATGATGTGGACTAACAGTTGTACTACTAATTACACCTAATTACATATGTTGCCAACAGTTTCCAACAATAACAAAGCCACACAGACATTGTTGCCTACACAGATGTAGATTGGGCAAGATCTCCTGGAGATAGGAGGTCAACTTCTGGATATTGTGTTTTTATTGGGGGCAATCTTATTTCTTGGAAGAGTAAAAAGCAGAATGTAATCGCGAGATCAAGTCCAGAAGTAGAATACCGAGTCATGACCCTCACTACATGTGAACTTATATGGCTAAAACATTTACTTCAAGAGTTGAAGTTCTGCAAGATAGGCTCTATGAAATTGATTTGTGATAATCAAATAGCTTTGCACATTGCTTCCAATCCTATCTTTCAGGAACGAACTGAGCATATAGAAATTGATTGTCATTTCATTCAAGAAAAGCTTCTTTTAGGGAAGATCAATATTTCATTTATAAACTCTAATGATCAACTTACAGATGTTCTCACTAAGGCTCTGCAGGGTCCAAGGATGATATACATATGTAACAAGCTTGGTGCTTATGATGTATATGCACCAACTTGAGGGGGAGTGTTGATTATTGTATATTCTGATTGTATATTCTGATCTTATTGTGATTAGATTAGGATTCTATTTGATTTGATTTTTCTGTTTAGTTAACTATATCCCTATAGTTTAGGAAACTCCTATTATTATGGGATAATGGTTGATCCCCTTTGTAATTCCTTGTTGTATATATTGAATGAGTGCTGAGAGGATTTCTCTCAAGCAATTCCAACACATCAAGTCATATTAAAAGTAATTAAAATTTAAATAATTTATCAAGCACTTTAGAGGGGATATGAAGGAGGAAAAATAATGAGAAAAAAATGCAGGTGTGGAAGAACCATGATAAGCTAGGGCCTGAGTTGTGATTGTGGTCGAAAGTACAAGTCAACTAGGCTCACTTTTTTTTTTCCTCCCCTTTTCATCTGTTGATAAACAATCTGCAAACTACTTCACTAAACCAAATTCAGCTTCAGCTTCTGCTTCCCACTACAAGGCTACAAAGCTAAAAATTTGAGCATATAAAAATAGGTTTTACCAAACACTTCAAGAGACATTGAAGAACTCTTGTAACTTGTAAGCCATTTCTAAGCTTAACTAAGTGGTCTCTTTGTAGTCCACTAAAGATAAATGTTTCAATAAAATTCAGCTAATACCTGAAGTCATGAAAGGATTATCATTCTTTGATCTCATGGCCTAGAATAATAACTCAGATTATGCTGCCTTCAGGCTAGTATAAATTGACTGTTTTCTCCTAGAAGCAACATACATAGACATGCTACAATTTAATTCCAGAGTTTAACTATTTTATTTAGACAAACATAATACAAAGCGACATACAAGTCATATTATCAAATTTGTGAATGCAGAAATGCACTTTTCTTAAGGCATTTGAATCATACTTCCTGTTTCGTTATTGAACAGGGATGTCTCCTAGTGTACACATTTTGTAAAGTAAACAAATTTTTAGCTAAAGGAGAAAGCACATTTATAAAGAACAAACAGGGCTAACCTGAGTTTGAAAAAAATCTTTAGAAGGTTGAGAATCATTACTATAAGATGCCAAAGACCAACCAACCTCCCATTCATGCTCTGGTGAGCCCAAAGATGCTTTGATAAGTGACTGGAGACAAAGGGCTGAAGCAGGAATATCAACCTGCATAATGCATAAATCTGATTAGCATTGAACCAACAAATAATGATTAAAAAAACCAGCATGTTAATAAATAAATGTTACAAATTGTCAATAACAAACCATTAAATTTAACTATAGAGGCCATTATATGAGCCCTAACACAAAATTCTTGTCCAAAAACATATGATGCTATGAACTGAAAGTTCACCATTATCTTTCTAAGAAAATGAATGGCTGTGTCAAACACTAAGAAGAAATCAAGAGAAAAATCATACACAATCCAGAAACGTCAGGAATTAAATGACATTAGACTAAGCTAGTCATGTACCTTAATGAGTCTCACTAAATAAACACATTCACAGTGATGAACATGTTATAAAACTGAATCAGTCAATTAAAATTACAAAGTATGAGGTGCACCACATCATTAATTGTCAACATCAAGATAATAAGAAACAACGTAAAAAAAGTTGAAAATGCCTACTAATGACAAAAGCTGAGCCACAAGCCAACAAGGAGTTCGTTGATTTGATTTTTCATTGGTTTTCTCTGTCATAATATCAATCTGAACACCAGAAATCAACTCAGGCCTACCCTGAAAAGCATAAAATAGAAATTTAAAACACATATACACAAAGCAAATTCAATAAATATAAAAGCAAAGAAAGTTAGGGAACTTTAGTACGAAATCTATAAGCACCAACCTGAGGAACATTCTGTCTCTGTTGTGGGGTTAGAAAAGGCTCAACAACTGATGCAACTGTCAAAACCAATACCCTACCCTCAGAGTTGTCACCATAGAGATGGCTAGCTACTTGAGTGTCACAAAGAGTATCAGGAACAAGCATCCCTGAAGCTGAAAGAGTTGTTTCTCCAGAACTACACATACCCAGAAGGAGAATCAGAAAACCCCACACCATAAATACAAAAACAAAACTTTGAGAAACAAAGGAAGTAAGATTATGGATGGGTTTGTGGAAAGAACTAACCGGTATTGATGAAAGGCGTGTCTTCTCATCTTCATCCCTTTTGGGTCCTGAAAGTGAAGGGGGGGGGGGGGGACAGAAAAGTGCAAGCTGAGTGACCCATGATTATATGGTATACATTATACACAACACAGTACTGGGTTTGTCCAAATGGGAAGAGAGAGAGAGAGAAAGAGACTCACAGGACCACGAACTCTGACCATAACTGCGAAATTGCGAGCAAAATCAACGGTTTCCGACAAACCCATTGTGAACACAAGGCGTTGTTGGTCGGAGTTGAAGGAATCTGGGTGTGGCATGGATGAGCTTCAATTTAATAGTATTGGGGGCATGGCATGTCTTTGAGAGAGTCAACAACAGCATATATCATATTACTCCAACATTAAAAGGAATAACTGTGATTTGAATAGAGTGAAATTGTGAATGTAAGGTAGTGAATAGTGAATGAATAGTAGTAATTGAGAAGGCAGTGAGAGGATAAGACCACAGTGTCGTACGTTCTCCTATGGGTGTCGGTTGGAACAGTATTTTTGGACTTTTCTAAATTTTTTTTACTCAACTCGATTTAATACGATCAGTTTAATAATGAGTTAAATTTTATCTGAGTCCGATATATTTTAAAAAAAAATAATTAAAAATATAAAATATAAAATTTAATAAATTAATATTATAAATTTTAATTTTAAATATAATAAATTTTAATTTAATAAATTAATATTATATTTTAAATATAATAAATCCAATTTAATAAATTAATACTATAAATTTTAATTAATTTTATTCAAATATAATAAATTTTAATTTTAAATAAATTAAATATTATAAATTAATAAGTACATAACAAATAAATAATTAATAAATTTTATTAAATTTAAAATAAATTAAATAAAATTAATCATAATTTAAATAATAAATTAATCTAATCAATCAAAATCAATATAATAACACAATGACTATTTAGATGCAGTTGAAACTATGACTAAATGATTTTTTATTTTTTAAAAAAATATGAGTGGATTAAATTTGTACAGATTAGACATGTTTCAATTTATTATTTGGCTTATATATTATGAATTAAAATATTTTTTTAATCCAATTCAATTTGTATTTTATAAATAAAATTGAGTTGATCCGTTAGAGAGTTCAATATTCCCAAACGCTTAGGATTGGATTGGATTCTATTCAAAATTCTGGGAAACACGGGCAGCGGTTTATGTATTTTGAAGCAATTAGAATTTAATTGATTTTTAAATTTGATTGCAGGCATTGCATAGCTATATAACGTGTATTAATTAATTAATTAATTCAATGTATAAACTCCATGGCTACTTCATTAACGAATCTGAGATAAAGCCGGTGCTGAACCTATAGTTTGCTTAAATAATTAATTAATGTATAATACTTTTTTATATGAATAATGCATTACTGAGGAAAGTTAAATCCTAAAAGAATGTGAATTTTTATATTTCAAAATGTATATTAAAAGTAAATCTGTGAATATGCGTTTTGTTTGAATATTAATTCTCACACAAACTTGGTTGGTGTTAGAAGTGCAAAGAATATTCAATTTGATTCGGCATAAATCTCTGCCTTTGATTGGGATGGGAAGATAGATTAGTCAACGTAATTCAAAAGAAAGTGATGATGATGATGATATATATATGTATATTTCTACTAGTGATATTTTGAATTCTACTGGACTATAAACTATCAGACCTCTGTGGCTTTCAAAGTTGCTTAACCCATTTGAGATCATGTGCTAACATTTTAACCAGTGTTACAAATTTCTCGACTAAAAGGCTGCTATGTTCATGTTTTTATCATTTATTATTGTTTTCTGGTTCTCTGTTTGAGCACTTATATACTGAAAACAATGATGCGATCAGTGGTTTGGTCTAATATTATTTCAGTTGGGCATCCGGCTCATGCTTGTCTGTTTTGATGAGCAAAGAATACCAAGTTTGCGACAGCTGTACCTTTATCAATCATCCACCTGTGCCTGATTATTCTGTTTCCAGCTTATTTGACATTTCTATTTAGTATATCTCTTCTTGATTCTAATTGTTTTGCTATTTACAGTATGTTGCAGTTCAAATTGCACTGCAGGTTGATGAAGTTGAATTATGCTTGGTAAAAGAGTGGCAAGCCAACATCATAAGAGCTGCAGGCACAGTAGATGCAGGCAAAGATAAGTTGCATGCTCTAGGAGAGCAAGAAACTTTGACTAAACTGAAAACTGATAATTTCAGCTGTGACCATATTTTACTTGATTAAAAATGTTCTATTGAGTACCACACCGCTCCCATTCAATCTATTCACGTTTCAATGTATTTTGTTATAAAACATGTCTTCTGAAAGGCCATTTATTTAACAATCATCTGCACAAAAGAAAACTCAAAAACCCATTTTGAGGCTCATGCACTTCTCTTTTTCTCAGGACTCACACATACTGATGAAGGGCATGTCCTTCTTTCTCCTTAAGAACTCTTTGTGAGCCAAGATGAAGAAAAGCATCAGAACTTTCTGCAACAGCCAAGGGTCAACCTCCACTCTCAACAAAGACAATAGTACCATAGGCAATAGCAGCCATTGCCAAGGTGACTTCCCTAGCAAGGTAAGCTCACCAACACTGAAGGATCTGATACTACAACTGGAGTTGGAGGAAGAGATAGCTAGGAAAGCTAAGCTCAGTGGTGATTATAGTGAAATGAGGGGGCAGGATGTCAAGTGTGAACAACTCTGACATTTTAAGGTCTGCAAGGAACGCCTTGAGTCAGTACCCGCGGTTTTCACTTGACGGTAGGGATGCCATGTAACCGGTCAAGTTTTGGGAACGTGGAAGGAAGAAGATCAGTTTGCTGTGACACAAGTTTAAGAGGAAGGTTACTAGAAGAGAATGATTTAGACTCAAGGTTTGATAAGGCTATGTCTTTGCCCCCAACTTTGGGAGGGGAGAGTATGGTGTGGTATAAACCAAGCGTTGTAGCAAGGTTAATGGGCTTGGAAGCGAGTAGCAAAATATCTGACAGCAAAGAAAAGTTCCTTGCTGTTTTCAGGATACAAAATCTAAGGAGGAGATTGTAGAGGCATGAATTGGAGACAAGGATAGCAAAGGAAATGCACGGTTATACTGAAATTTGAAGAAAAAATACTGCTTCTTGTTCTAGAAATAGGTATTCTATTAATTAACCAGTTCCACTAGAGGTTCTGACTGTGCCGGCTGTTAATCTGCCATGGATTGTTATGCTATTTGAAATTATGCATGTAATGCCTCTATAGTTACAACTCACAAGGCTAACAATGACAAAGCTTGATCAGCATTTTTAATGATTATATCAGTTCTCTTTTTTCTTTTGCTGTAGATACATTAAATTAAGGTAATTGTTATGCTATTTGTTTACCTGGTTTGTTCTGATGGCTTTTAAATGTCAGCTAGAAGTATTAACATGAAGGCAATCACTTCTTAGTTACCTTAGAGAGGATGTAGACATTAAGAATATGGAAATGTTTTTTGTACATCACTTTTTTACATCTAATTGTTTGGAAAAAAAAAGAAAGAAAAAGAAAAAGAAAAAGAAAAAGAAAAAAGAGGTGTGCAGCAAATATTGTTGTTAAAAATAATGTAAACTGATACTCTCAAGAAGCAAGCAACTCCGCAAAAGCCATGAGGTGCGGGCAAATTGAATTATTAAAAGGGAGCACTGAGTGATGGACATATATCTTAGTAATATAATTAGCTCTATCATGGGCCATGCACAATGATAATAGTTTGTTCACTTGCATTGTCGAAATCAGTTTTATAAAAAAATAGTCATTCTCCCAAAGTAATTGTCCAGGGTTTTAATTTCAACAACCACTATTACGATTCAATGTTTGTCGCAAAAGTCTTGGATACGAATCATCCGATAAGGTTAGGTTCGTTGATAGTCCTTTCCCTTTATTTATTTTATTTTTGTTTAGCCCTTTCGATAAACTTGAGTACAGGTTGGTCAATTACAAATCAATATCGTGAAAATGAAAGGATAGTGACTGAGGGTTAAAAAAAGGAGCAAAACAAAGAAGCCAAGGTTTCGATGATGTCAATTACTGATCTTAAATTATCGACATTCAAACAAAAGATAAGATAATTCTCTCTCCATTACATCATTTAATTAGAAAAGATGGACTTAGTAAAGCCCAAATGCTTCAATTATTACTAAATATTAAATATTAAATTAGGATGATAAGGACAGCCACCAACTTGTTACGATGTCAACATTACTAATGAATTATTATGAGAAGATAGTGCAAATCCATAAAGATGGTATCTTATCTCATCTCACCAAGATTAAATAGAATGTTTAACCAGAAAAAATATAATAATAATCCACATTACATGAATATTAAAACTTTAAATATAAAATTACAATTCTTTTTTTTTACTTGGGGTAAAGTTGTTTAATAATTACATTATATGTGATCACACTAATTACAACTGAAAAAATTTAGAAAAAAAAATATATTAACACGATTTTACTTATAATAATAAATCAAGGGAGATCTGACTTAACAAAACAAACATAAACACAAATAAGAATTTATCTAATATAGAGTACATGTAAAATAGTCTATAGATGGTATAATTGATTTTTAACTATTAATTTTTTATCAAAATAAATCAATAATTAAAATTAAAAATTTAAATTTATACAATTTTAATTAATAATACTCAAATTTATATATAAATTTAATTAGATTAATTTTTTATAAATAATATATATACAAAAAATTTATAAATTTAAATAATAATATTTATATATATCTAAATTTACATATAAATATTATCAAATAAAATAAAATAAAATAACAATTCATCCATAAACTAATTACCAAATTCCAAGTGATTCACGATAGAAGACTCCCATAAACAAAGCATACTGATTATTAAGCATTGGACATTCACTTGTGCTCAGAAAAATAAAACACGCTCATTCAGTCAGTAACAGACCAATCAAAACACAACGCGTAATGGGGAAGCTAACACGTGGTAGGCGCTCAACCAGATAGGACACTATTTACACGAAACCGAACGTGACTTCGCCGTCACCTCAGCGATGGTGCTTGCTCCTGCTCTCCCCGCTATAGAGCCTGCGATCACATGCAACCCAATTCATTTTTTATCACAAGTATATACAGAACGGCCATTTAATAATCATAATATAAGCCGTCGATTGAAGATCTCATATGATTGAATATCTAACGGCTCATATCACCCCAATCACATACATAGCACGCTAGCACCGGAGGATTCACTTAAAGATTCAAAATGCATCATACGCGTATCATAAGCAAGTGAATCACAACACCAAATATTTGTTGGTGTGCTAAGACAATTGGTTTAATAAACCATACAGGTGCTGGTGGTGACTAGTAGTGAGGCATAATATAAATAGTAGTACAACTTTGCACTAAAAGATCACATTAATAAAACATAAACCCTAAGTTATTGAAGTGATCCAATCGGTCATCATCGAATTACTAACGAGAGTTAGAACTCATAAGTTCAATATTTTTTGAACAAAATGAAAGTAAAGTCTAATAATTAAGTAACACTATTCTCATAATATAAAAACGTTGAAGAAAATAAAAACATTACAGTAAGTATTGAAAAAAAAAAAAAAAAGGAAGCATAATTTTTTTATAATTTTAATATGACATATCTTCTAGCAAACTCGTTTCTATGTATGCATGCAAAGTAGTTGATCACTGATAGCCCAAAAAGGTAGCAATAATAATAAGGCATACCAATCATAGACAGTTGGAGAGTTGGGCAGTGGTTTGTCAAATATCTCAGCACCAATGGTCCTTGTGGCAGAGTTACTCCCAGGATGGAACACACTCCTCCAAACGTTGTCAACTTTACGCGCCGACATCGGTGTCGTCGGCGTCGTCACCGGGGTAGCCGGTGTAGTCGGCGTAGTCACCGGGGTAGCCGGTGTCGCCGGCATCGACATGGTCCTCTGGTACTTGCTTCCTTCTCCTTCATCTACACCCAAAATTATATATAATCCCTTCATTCATATGGGTATACAAAACACAAGCTTGCACATGACATGACCAAGAAGTGAGAACTTACTTAGCTCTATATATTCTAGTTAGGAAAATATACAATATTATTATTATTATTATTACTATTATTATTATAAGAAGCTACCTTTGATGTTGGTGGTGACGGTGAGCTTCCTGAGCCTGCCAAGGCCGCGCTCAGGTTGAGGACCAGCCACAACATCATCCCAGAGCTTCTCTAGCAGAACCATATTGGAGTTTGAGATCTTCTTGTTGATGAACACAAACACAGGATCCTCAGCCTTTTGGTGTACACTCTATATAAAGAGGGTGATGCTTAAACTATCTCTGACCACAGGGGTGTTCTCGGTTTTTTCTTTTTTTTTTAAAGACCAAAGTGGGATGAAGTGTTTTCCTGCTTCCAAGTGTAACTTTTTTAAGTTTTGATATGACAGTGAATGGCCATGGGGTGGAAAGAGTGAGAGGAAATTGGACGAGGGGAGATGGATAAGGATGAAGAGTTGGTAAACGTAGGACCCGCAAAATAATATCTTCATGAGATGGTAGAGAAGTAGGTATGAAAATTTTTTTAAATAAATATGATATATTATAATTAAATATATTAAATTAATTAAAATTTAATATTTTTATGAATATTTATATTTTATAATTAATTTTATAATATTTTATAAAAATATTAAATTTTAATTAATTTAATATACTTAATTAAATGTACTTATATTTAGTAAAAAAATTCGATAGGTTGGTCGTGGGTTACCTCACAAGTGTACAGATTAATTAGTTTGTCCTTGGTCCTATTCTAAAGAGCAATGTGGGGTCCATGGTGATGGGATATGGGAGATGGACCCTGGAATTGATCGTGGACCCCATTCCTTGTTGCTATGTTTTCTTTTTAATACAAAGTTTAATCATGTAATGGGGTGGATTAAGATACTACGGTCATTTTGCCATGGCCTAGGTCCAGATGCGATGAATCCCTTAAAGGAAGGATCTAGATGTGGATAAAAGTTATGGTGCTTCCATTGTGAAAAGCAAAAAATGATATCCTAGGATAGTTAGTTGTTCAAGATAAATCGAGTCATCAAAAAAATATCATATAATAAATAAATATTTAACAAATAAAAATACTAAACGTAATTCTTTGGATTTCACTAGAATTTTTTTTTTTTTTGGGGTTACATTCGCTAGAATATTTTTGTTGTAAATGGTTTATTATAATTATAAAATTATATGTTATAACTGAACAAACTGGTTATAAATAATAATAATTATAAAAAAATTTACAATTTTTTAATTTACTACAGCCACATGTATGCTTTATTTTAGACTGATTAAATAGCAACAATATATCAGATTAAAAAAAAGGCAACAATTATGATTATCAAATAGATTAATTGATTTGATTTTAGATTGGATCATAATAAATGGATCTAAAATAAATTATTAATTTATTTAAGATCTATTATAAAATGTTTAATATTATCTAATCTATCCATGATTCAATTTAATAGATGGATATTCAATTCATCCATTAATCAATTTTAATAGATTGGATAGATAGATATCCAACTCACTCATTTAAAAAAAATCAATCTCTAAATTTTTTTTCTCTTTTTAAAAGTTTTCATTTTTTCTCTAAAAAATATTTCTCTATCTCTCTAAAAGTTTTCATTCTCTCTAAAAAAGTTTCTCTCTCAAAAAAAATTCATTCTCTCTCTAAAAAATAATTTTATCTCTCTAAAAAATAGTTTTCTCTTTCTAAAAATTTTTATTATTTCTCTACAAATTTTTTTCTCTCTCTAAAAATTTGCTTTCTGTAACACCTTCCCTGTAAGTATCATTCTTACTCCCACTCATAATCTGAAAAGAAATTATGAAAGTTTGAGTTATAAAAAGTGAGTTTCAAAATTTTTTCTTTCTTGAAACATAAATTTACTTGAAAATATTAGGTAATATTGAAAATCATATTTCAACTATTCATTATGCAATATTAATACTAATTAATATTTCACAATTTAAAGAAATATAAAACTAACAGACTCTTTTTTTTTAACGATGTGAAAATCCCATGACGGTTTACTTAATAAGATCTAACACTAACGTTAAAACTTAACATACTTATTCATTGTGTGTATCCATCTTGTTTCCGTTTCTATACATTCTTTTTCGTAACACTCAAAATCATTGTCCACTCCTTATTGTTATCACCAATCTCAGTATCCATGTAGTTATGTAAGACAACTCGATTCCTTCTTATTATTTGATTTTAACAAGATAAACAATATAACAAAGAGTCACCTATCGCTCTACCAACAAAAGCGCGAGATAACACAAACAACATATCATACAAATATATCATGCCATCAACATTAATCAACTATCATCATCCAATCATTTATCGGTTCAATTATCATAAACAATAATTACGATAATGCCTCAACATTGTCTAATTATCATCATCATCATCATCTTCAAAACAATTTATCATAGAACATTCTCAATTAATATATCACACAGATATAAATGTCGATTATGCGTAATGTAAAAGATCGATTTTTAAAAACAACTCCATGGAGGTTTTCACAATTTCGAGAATCTTTCTTCGATTAAAATTTTTAGCGAAAGAAATCTTCCAGGTTGTTGAAAAGAATCGTGTTCTTGTCGGGTATCTTCATGCGTTACTGAACTTGTCAAATAATTTTCGCACTCAAGATCTCATAGATCAATTCAATTCTCATTCCCTATCAACCATAAGAATGCCTATACTGATGCGAATATATCGGTCTGAAGTCAATCCCAAAAGCCAAATCTTTTCAATTTCATTATTTCAATGTATCATATCCTCAACGCATGTTTTTCCAATGCATGTATAATGCACCAAATCCAATTACTGAGACATCTCTTTCCAATACAAATAAATTGTACCAAATTATCTTTGTATTTTCAACAACAAAATCATGTTATCACATTTTCATAATTATAAAACACTTTCGTCGTGTTTTTCACAAAATCGTTGGCATTTTCACGCTTTCACAATTCCAAAACGTTTTGTTACGTTTTCAAAATATCGTAACACTTCAAGTTCGTTTTTTTTTCAAATCTGCAATCTTCACATTTGCGACTTTTAAATCACGTCTTAATTTTTTAACGTTTTTCAATCGCATAAAAAATACGTTTCTCAAATCCCATAATATTTTTTCATTTGTTTCAAAATGCGTAAATTTAAAAATCATCCTTTTTAAGTCGCGTAAATCATTTTCTTTCATTTTCAAAATATTTAAAATATTTTTCAAATCACATAATGATTTTCCGTTATTTTCAAATCACATAAAAATAATTCATCATTTCCATCACGTAGTGATTTTTCAATAGTAATTGATTACGTAAAATATTTAAACGTAATTCAAATCGCGTAGAAATATTTCAATGTATTTAAAATCGCGTAGAAATATTTTACTTGTATTTCTAAATACTTAGAAATATTTTATCTTGTATTTCAAACCACGTACTTTAAAATTACGTTTTTAAGATACGTAAATAATTTTTTTACCACAATTTCATTCTGAAAAATATTTCTCAACCTTCAAATATTCCTTTTTTAACTTTTCTTAAATAATATAACTTTATACTTCATGTAATATATTTTCTTACTCAAGAAAATCTTTTTCCACATTTCTTTCTTTCAATCCTTTTCCAAAATATAATTCATAAAATCATTTTTCCATTGATATAAATCAACGTTTCAAAACTTAACATTTTAACGTCTTTCAAAACTCAAAAAATAAGTTATACGTTAGAACTTTTCAAATCAATTATATTCTCCATTTTTCTCAAATTACTTCCAAAATCATTCTTCAAAAAAATTAGAGTTCAAACATATTCAACCTCTCTTTGTTTTCGCTTACAAAATTCTCTCAGTGATAAAAAGCAATTTGATTCCTTTCCAAATTCTTTGTATTAAATCAAGTTACGTTTTCATTTTGAAAATCACTTTGTTCATAAAAATTAAGACATTACAAGCCTTTTTTAAAAAAATGTGGACGTATTTGAAACCATCAAATATTTTTCCTTTTAAATTGATATGGTTTCTGCTTACAAAACAAAACCATTAAAAATCCTTTACAAAAACGTAAGCACTCATAGTCTTTGAAAATCAAATCATTTGTTCATTTCCATTTTTCACTTTCTTTGCAAATCCATTTTCACTTTCTTTACAAATTCTTTTCACTTTCTTTGCAAATCCTTAAAATCATCATTGTTATTTTCATTTAAATCCCATGTTTAGTAAAACACTTAAAACTTTTTACACAAAATAAATTAATAAAAATCCTTCTAAAACCATGTTCATGTATCTTTCTTTGAAAAATAAACTCTTTATTTATTTTCCTTGCTTTTTCTAAACATCCATTCATTATTCAAGAAAATATTAATTTTGTGAATCACCTATCTTGAGGTGTCTTAACCGAAATTCACCATGTTACTAGGGATCAAAATTAATTCCCTTGTTCTTGAAAAATTTCAACATGAACCCTAATCAAGGCATCAAAATCGTAGCTCTTCTTTGGCCATAATTGGGACCAAAATTAATTTTCTTTCCATCATCAAATCATGACATACACATACATACACAATATATATATATATATATATATATATATATATATATATATATATATATATATTAAAAGCATGCCATATTCATGCATAGTATAAGCATACCATCAAAATCATAAACTCATGCAAAAGCATATTAAGCGTAGACAATTAATCAAAGTTTCATAAACACATATAAATTATTACATGACCATGGATATGAATCCTCACATGGATTCAACACCCATCAAATATAAGACCATCTCTCACTACCACGCTTGGTTGGTGAGATGGATCTCCTCTTACCTCTTGAAGATCCTCAAAAATTTCTTTGTTTTGCTTTTTGTCCTTCATCACCAGAACTTCTCAAATACAAAATAAAAAAACATAAAAATTAATATACTAAGCTTGATTAAGAGGAATGGATCAAACATGGTTTAGATCATGAAAAAGAAAGAAGAAATGAAGTTTCCTTACATTCACAAAAAAACCCAATAACTTTGATCTTGAAGAAAGTCATGAAGATGAATGATTTAGAGAAAATCCGATGAAAGTTCTTAGAATATCATGTAGATTCAAGATCTATGGTTGGATGAAATTAAAAGAGATTGGATGGTGGTTTTGAGTGTCTTGACCGAATGGTTTCTCTTGAAACACAAAGATGAAATTTTTATTTTTAATAGAAACTTGAAGCTTGGATTTGAAGCTTTCAAGATGAATGATTTTGGAAAAACTCATAACTGTAGAGATGTTCTTAGAATGATATTTAGGTTTAGAAAATGTGTTTAGATGAAATTTTAGAAGCTTGGAGACATAGCTCCTAGGTGTTGGCGAGGTGTTTCTTGGAGAAGAAAATAGAGTTTTTGTATTTTTTTGGAGAAGATGATGAATAGAAAACAATTATGATACAAATGATAGAAACCAACAATTTTGGTCCTCTTTGGAGTGCATGGCCGAAATTCACATGGAGAGACAAGGTAGGAAACTTTTGAGAAAGTCTTGGCTTTTTGAAGGAGACAAAGATGAATTATGATAGCAAATGAATGAAATGCTTTTTGACCCCTTCCTCCTATGCATTGCCGTAGAGTGAAGAGAAAAAAGAGTAATAAAGTGTGATAGGAAATGAAATAATTTTGGCCCTCCTCCAAGAAATTTCCTGAGGAAGAAAACAAAGCAATCATGTAGCATAATTGACTAGCATGAATGACATAAAGCAATTAATAATGGTCATCAAAGTCTCTTCTAGCTCCAAATTCATTACAAAAACCATCCCCCCTCTATCCTTGCATGCAATAATATTGTCATATTTTTCAAGCCATTATTTGAAGATTTAGCCATTGATTAATTGAAATTGGTTAGGATTTAGGTAGACTTTTGATTTAGAAGACTTAATCTGGTATTAGATTTTTCTCCTTGAAATTCTAGTCGTTAGATGTGTCTCCAAAATTAAGTTGAGATTACTCTATATCTCTTACTTTTAATCCAAGGGTCATAATTAGTCTTTGTCACTTTTTAAGACTAAATCTTCACCATTGATTAAATCTAAATCCATATTATAAATAGTTCTTTTACTTTCTGAAAAATCTCATGCCTTAATCAATTCTATATCCATGGTTCTGAATAGTAAGTCACTTTATACGACCAAATCTCTACCCTTGATTTAATCTCTATCTAATGGTTATAAATAATCTTATTCATTTTTAAGATCAAATCTCCACCGTTGATTAAATCAAGATAAAGTCTCCATCGTTAATTAAATCAATGGTGGATATCCAAACCACTAAGGTTGACTTAAGCAATATAATATTTATATTTATATGCTAAAACTCCACAAAAGAATATATTTACTGTATTTTTATTGCCCAATAAGTAAATACATAAATTTTTTTTCACATTGCGGGACCCACCTGGGCCCACGTGTATACCACACGCGGCCCACATACATCCCCCTGGCCCACAATCAAGTAAAAAATTTCATAATCATCCACAAAAATCACAAAAATTATAAAAAGCACAAATATCAAATCAGATTTTAAAATAATTACCTAACGGTAAAAATTAAATTACGTAAAGTTTTTCCCGAAAAATTTTTATTTTCCTAACACCTGAGAAGAATCACTCAAAACGATCAAATACGCTGACGGAATATTCAAAATAATTTTACAATATCCAGAAATTACTAAACAGTAAAATTCTGTTAACTATCAAAATTACTGTTTAAGAGATAAGAAATTCATGGTGTTACACTTTCTCTCTCTAAATTTTCTTTTTCTCTCTAAAATTTTTTTTTATCTCTCTAAAAATTTTGGGACTCAATACTTTGTGTTATAGGTTTTTGGGTTTTAGTGAAAGTGAAAGTGTTGAAATAAAAAAAAAAGGTAAAATACATTGGATATCCATTGAATTGATTTTTAATTGGACATCTAATGGATCAAATGGATATTTTGGTTGGATTACTAATTATCCATAACTAAATTTAATCCATTAAATCTAATCTAATAAAATATATTATTCTAATTAGATAGACTGAACTGATTTTAATATGAATGAATTTGATGAATTAAAGATTAATAAATTTTTTTACCAACCCTTACCCGCAGACAAGACTCTAGGCCTGCAGTACTCCCAAATTCGAGAGAATGAGCAATATTCTATTGGGTCACTAGTCCTGGTAAATAGTTTGTGCGGTATTAATTCTCCTAATTATCATAAGTGAAGTTGAAAAGAGATAAGAATAATTTTGATCACAAAACTTAAGTTTCTTATATTCTTTTTATTCAGTTTTTAAATTAAATAATAATATATAAGTAAAAAAAATTCATTGTTGAGTTAAGTATGTATTTTTGAATTGGAAAAAAAATTTGCATATCATTGTTTGATTTGAAAACTAGATAGAAAAAAAATAACCTATTATATGAATGGATTGATTTAATTTTGAATTTGATCATAATGAATGGATCTAAAATAAATCATTATTTCATTTAAGATTCATTACAAAATACTTAATATTATTCAATTTATCCATGACTAATTTAACGGATGGATATTCAATCCATCCATTAATCAATTTTAATTGATTAGATGGATTGATATTTAATATACTTATTTAAAAAAAATCAATCTCTAATTTTTTTTCTCTCTAAAAGTTTTTATTTTCTCTTTAAAAAATATTTCTCTATCTCTCTAAAAGTTTTCATTCTCTTTCTAAAAAATGGTTCTCTCTCCAAAAAAAATTCCATTCTCTCTCTAAAAAATATTTTTCTCTCTCTAAAAATTTTCATTCTCTCTCTAAAAAATATTTCTCTCTCTAAAAAATTTATTTCTCTCTCCAAGTTTTCTTTTTCTCTCTAAAAAAAATTATTTATCTCTTTAAAAATTTTTGGGACTCAACACTTTGTGTTATGAGCTTTTGGATTTTAGTGAAAATGAAAGTGTTGAAATTAAAAAAAAAGTAAAGTACATTAGATATCTATTGGATTGATTTTTAATTGGACTTCCAACGGATATCCAATGGATATTTTGGTTAGATTACTAACTATTCATAACTAAATTTAATCTATTAGATCCAATCCAATAAAATATATTATTCTAATTGGATGGACCGAACTGAACTGGTTTTAATATAGATAAATTTGATGGATTAAAGATTAATGAATTTTTTTGCCAGCTCTTGCCCGCAGACAAGACTTTGGGCCTGCAGTACTCCCAAATCCGAGAGAACGAGCAATATTCTATTAGGCTGCTAGTCCCGGTAAATAGTTTGTGCGATATTAATTCTTATATTCTTTTTATTCAGTTTTTAAATTAAATAATAATATATAAGTAAAAAAAGTTCATTGTTGAGTTAAGTATGTATTGTTGAATTGGAAAAAAATTTGCATATTATTGTTTGATTTGAAAACTAGATAGAAAAAAATATAAGAAACTTGAACTAAATTTTGTCCTAATTCTTAATCCTCTTAATTATAGTTATATAATCTGAACTAGATGTTGACCCGATCAGAATGTCAAGTCACTAGGTTAATGGTTTGATTGCATGTCAAATGATAGAACGAGAAAACCTAAACAAAAAATAAAATATTCTTTTAAAAAATATTATATGAACAATTACTTGGTATAAAAAATAATACATTAAAAAATACTAAACAAAAAATAGTATATGAGAAAAAAAAATACTTTCAAACAAATTGAGATAATAACCTATTAGTTGGATAATAATATACATTAAGAAATTGAGAAAAATACTAATTAGGAACATATAGTCCAGTCATAAAATACACTTTGTGATAAAGATTTTTAGATACAATATTCAAATCTTAAAAGTTACATTTTTTAAGTTTCAATTTTTTTATAAAAAAAAACTTAAAAATCGAGTCAACCTGCAGGGTAGATTATTGGGTTGACTGAGTTTGATTAGGTCGATGAGAAAAACAATCTAATTGATTGACTGGACCAGCCTAGAATCCAGGTCACATGTTTCCTGGGTGATTCGACCGTGCCAGTTCAGTCCATACAACTATGCTCCTAATTAATTTTCATAATAATCTTCTTAATTATTAAATAAAGAAAGTATTAAATAAATTTTATGTTTTTAAGATATTATATATATTTATTTTTTTGATTTAATACTTTCTTTCATTTATGTTAAGAGAATTACTTGGTCGATCGGGTTTGACCGGGTCAATAGGAAAAATGATCTAATTAGTTGACTAGATTGGCTTGGAATTCGAGTCACGGGTTTCCCAAGCGATCTAGCCGGACTAGTTCGGGTCATATAATTACGCTCCTAACAAATTCTTCTAATAATATTTTAATTATTAAATAAAGAAAGTATTAAATATATTTTATATTTTTAAGATATTATATACATTTATTTTTTTATTTAATACTTTCTTTAATATATGTTAAGAAAATTATAAAGAGGTATTTTAAGAGGATATAATAAATAAGTGAGTATCTAATAGTACTTTTTACTAAAATATAAGAAATATTGGCAAAAACATAATATAAGAAATATATATATTAATAATACCCAAAAAAAAAAGTATATATTAATGGAGATTGCTAACTTCCTCCATCTTTTTTCAATTGGAAGAGGTTAGCATCCTCCACTTTTTTATATGTTTTTTTTAATTCAATTTAATAGTATTTTAGTCATTTAAATTATTACATTAAGATTTGACCTTTAATTTTGCTTTAATCTAATGATCTAAATTAACTCATTTAATAAGAAAAGAAAATGGTGAAGTCTAATTTTAATGAAGAAAGATAATTTTTTAATTGAGTGTCAACGAAGAGAGAGAAAATGGCATTATTACCAAATCTATTAGTTATTATTTAATTTTTAATTATTAATTTTCACATTAAAATCATGTAATAATACTTTATATTTATGATTTTATTCAATAAATAATAAGGTAAAAATATAAATTATATAAAATAATAAAAAATAAAAATTTTAAACAATCAGAATTATACGTATCAAAAGACTTTGCTTTGATATACAATGTCTAAAACACGTCAATTTTACAATTCGGTTTTTTAATATAAATTTTTATTTTTTATTATTTACATGTGTGATTTTTTATTTTTTTTTATTTTTTTTAAATGAATAAAATCATATGTATTAAATATTATTATATAAATTTAATTTAAATCTAATAATTTAAATTTAAATAATAATGAGAATAGTTTGTAAGTAATAAATAAAAGTTGATTAAAGGATTATAGGAAAGAGTTTGAAAAAAATGATTGGAGCCAAATTTTGTTCTTATAATAAAATTACATTCTATTTCTTCATTAAAATTAGACTTCATTATTTTCTTACTTCATTAAATGAGTTAGTTTAAACCAATATATTAAAGCAAAATCAAATGTTAGATCTTGATGTAAGAGTTTTAACGATTAAAATACTAATAAGTTTAAGTTGGCTTTAAAAAAAAACATATGAAATTTTTTTATCTAAAAGAAAAGGTGGAGGATGCTAATCTGCTCCAATTGAAACAGAGGTGAGAGAAAGTTAGTAATCCCTTATATTAAAAGAGAGATGATGCTTGAAGCTGAAAAAGAGAATAGGTATAATTATATTAAAAGCTAATTTAATTTTTTTAAAAAATAAGAGAAATTAAAAATGACATGTTACTTTTTGAATGAAAGCAAAATGAGAAATTAAATCAATCTCAAATAAAATAACTAAAATTTAATAGATACTAGATATAAACCCGCACATCACGCGGCCAATAATGAAAAAAGATTATTACGACAATTGCGGAAATGAAATCAAATTGTGTAAATTGAAAGGGAGAATATGGTAGAGATAGCTTATGGGGCTGATTATGGGATAACGAGGGCAAGCCTACAATAATATGAGGGAAAAATTGTAAGCGGTTATGTCTTAAAAACTTCCACGCAACTTAATTGTGTTGGCTTCTGGTTTTAAAATTTCAAGCCAGCCCAATGAACCCAATCAAATAATATTTTGAGTTTTTTATGCTAAACAAGACTTCATCACCAACCTTATTAATCAGTTCCAACATCAACCGAAATCTTTATTTTCATTTATTTTAAATTTACTCAAAAAAAAAAATTCACCTCAATGCATCCAATTAAAATAAACTCAACCCGACTATTTATAACACCGTTTTTAAATTTTTCAAAATCCAACCTATCCTAACCCATAAACACAATTTTTTTTATTTTGACAGTTCAAGAGCCTAGTCTTTTTCAACCAAGTAAAAAAAAAAAGAGCCTAGTCCTTTTTATGGCGTACATAAGGGGCAAAAGCCATCCCCCCTCCCCCCTTTTTTTATCAACTATCACTCATACTATCCAAAAACTTAGGATATAACTTCAATCTATTGACAGTATAGAGTGCATTTTTGTGGGTCGGCGTGATACATCGAAGGTTGTTTCAACTTTCAAGTCCACAAATCAGAAATATCAGAAATTAGAAATAAGTAAAAATTTCACATTTTTATAATAAAAAAAATCCAAAGAAAGAGTCATCTGAATTTTCCATTTCCCCTACTACTATTAATATACTTCGTTACTAGCGAAGTATTAATTTCTCATTGGACCGCTTCACTTATGAACCTCAAAAATATGCATATTCATTTTTATTCGGTGATTAAAACATGCATAATTGCGAAACTTGGATAATTTCTCAGTCCTACGAACGGCCACAGATGGACTTGTACCTCTTCATGAAAGTATATACTTGCTATGAAATGAAAATCAACGTCACACACTCACACTTCAATGAGTTCTTGCCTTGGGCACCACAACCGTCGCGCGTCGGTGATGTAACAAGAAGGGTAAATAAAAACCAGAATAGAAGAAGACGACAGTGAAACATATTAACTGTGATAATTTCACGGCAAATAGATATAACAAATCACTTGTCCACTCTTCATCTAGCAACACTTGTCATCCTCGTAGGATCAGCCACTTGAGCAAGCTATATAGGTGGGAATGCATCATGCAAGCACCAAGGGACACACTCACAACAAAGACAAATTAAAGATATAACCGTGTGTCATATAAGCTGATTGAGATTTGACAATGACCTTAAGAAAGAGATAGGTATATTATATATCACATATTACTCCACCTTGGTAATATCCACCAACATGCAGACTCTTCTATGAATGTATGGGCCAAATGGTAGATGTGACAACCCCAGACTAAAGATTGAAGGCCGGAAAGTCAAAATAAGATCTTGGCAACAAAGAGAATTGATAAATGGTAAAGGATGAGTAAGTTATGTAATTGGTGAACCAATTTTCCAATTATGTAACTTGATCTTTGATCACCAATTATTATCTATCAGTTTTTTTTTCTTAATCCAACATTTTCACTTAACTTCTCAAGAAATAACCCTAAAATTAAATATGCGTATAGGCTCACACCGTCTTTCACAAAGTGGACAACAGAAAGGAAAAAAGATAAAAGGAAAACGAACAACTTCCAAGTCGGCAAAACACAAATCCAACCGAATTAAAAAGTGGTACCAACTTCCAGCAAGTTTCTGCATATATAAGTTTTCAACCCACATAACCAATTTGATTATAAATCAATGGATACCCAGCAAGGGAATAAGCTTACCTCGCATGTTGAGGCTGATAGCATTTCACTGGACTCACTCTCTTTTAGTGGCCTAGTTTCTATTCAAGACCAGCAACCAAAGCTCCCTTCTCCTAACCAGGCTAAACACTGCCAGGTAAGCAAGCAAGACCCAGAATTTGAATTTACCAGCACTAAAGCAAACTTAAATTCTGCTGTCAATCCAATCAAGATCACACCTGCTGATCTGCTTATTTCCAATGGTCAACTTCAACCACAAGCACTTGCATTTCAAACAAATCAGTCTTTGATACCCAGTTCGTTAAGCTCATTACTAACAACTCATAGCAGTCGTAAGATGTCAAGTGGGAAAACAGGCAGCGCTATGAAATATCATGAACAACTTGACGAAGCAAACAAACATACAAACAAGGAAAGCACCGTGAGAAGGGCATGGTTTGGCCAGAAAATGAAATGTTTTCTATCACCATGCCGAAATTCCAGAGCCATTAAGCCAGGCACTGTTAAAGCACAAACTGTTCCAGGAGAAAATTTCAAAATATACTGACACAAGGCTTATTCTCTATGCAATTCTTTCTTGCAAGACCACAATATGTCATCAGGAATCTAGCTATTTCTAGTTAAGTAGTGTCTGAGAAGAATACAAGTGACACACTTCATTTCAACATCAGTTACAGCAGTAATATCATCAAAAAAATAAACCTTATGCTTTAGATATTTTCTACCTTTATTATTTTACTCGGCTAGTCAAAGCTATAACATATTCACCAACATGAGTTGGTCCAAGTGGAAAGGACTCTAGTCCCTTAAACATGTGGTCTTGAGTTCGATCTCAAGATTCATGTGTATGAAAATAACATCATTTGGAAGGCTCCCCGCTTAGGCGCCTAACCGTACCCCGAAAGATTAATCTCTTACTTATTGGATGAAGGATACTCTGGGAAACCAAAAAAAAACTATAACATACTCTATTTGTTTAACTTACTGATGCTTTGTTATATGGCTTGCTATTGACACTCTTTTCTTAGTCAGCTCAAGATCTCAATATGTTCAAATACAAATTTAAGATGCATATAATATTTAGAGGTCTAAGTATTTTGCATCTTGGGTATTGCTGAGAAAAGCTCCAACACTTGTGCTCTCTGAGCCTCTAAAGAAAGAAAATCCCTTCATCAGTTTTCCTTCTGGGTCTCGGTTTTCTTTTTAAAATATGTGGACCCACAAAACTCACAAATCAGAATGATAACCACTTTAAACTTGAGTGCTCAAACGCTTAAGCTGACTGCATTATTACCCTTACATGTTTGGACATAAGATGGCTAGGTATAAATACCTAAATATTTAAGATTTCTATGGTTGTATAATATTTTAGATGCTTAAATTAGGTATGTGTGTGTTGGCGGGATTTGTTTGCCAAGGCTTTAGCTCATCCACATTTCAAGTTATGGGTTGTGTCTTTAGAGCTTCTCCAAATTTGTTCTTAAAGAAAGATTGATCGTTTATGTAAAATGTGAAAAATGAAAAACGGAAAGGTAACAGGAGCTTAAAGACTCAAAAGTATATGTAGCAGAAGATAAACAGTAATGAAAAGACAGTAATGAAAGACAAAAATAAGCTTTATTGGCAATTTGACAAAAGGTCATAACTAGTGTACCATATCCGTGTGCTGTGCGCACATGTATAGGGGTGCCCGTTGGATTGGGTTAACCCATGAACCTAAGGATTTTAACCCAACCCATAAATAGTGGGTTAATTTGGGTTAGCAGGTTAAGTTGGGTTTTAAAATGCTTAATACATAGAGAGTCAGAGAGTTGATTGGGTTGCAGGTTGGTACTTTCCCAACCCACACAACCCAATTAAAAAATGCAAAATACAAAATGTTTTCTAGAAATTTCCAAATTTAAGACATATAAAAAAAAAAAGCAATCTGAGTACATAATTCATCACACAAGCTAGCAAGAAATTGTGCAATTGTAAATGAACTAGGTATTTTTGGCAAAAATTGACTATGCTAATGACCATGAGAAAACACAGAAGAAAGCATAGATGGCAAGACCCTTGATACATGACATGAACCACATAAAAAAATAAAGTCTTAAAAGAAAAATGACATTTACATGGGCATAGGTGTAAATTTAAAAGGATGGAACAAAGTACTATATGTGATTAAGTAAAATGAGATGAGAACCTTACTAAATAAAGTTATGAATTTCTCCTTACATTAGCATAGTCCATATTAGAAGAGTAACACAACTATGTCATCCATAAAGATAGGAAGCAGAAAGCCACAGCTAAAAACTATGATAAACAGAATAACAGGTCCACACATCATGTTTTGTGATGATAAATACTAGGAGACTTCAACTTGCAGCTGTTTTGCAAAATTTTCTCCATAGTCAATAATAAACATAATAAGAAACCCAGATGAAACAGAAAAATATAAATGCTAAGATTAACAATTGAGACATTAAGAAAACCCTGCCCGACATATTGCGATTTCTAACACCCTAGTCTCTTATATGTCAGCAATTTGTTAAACTCTACACAGCATGGGACATCGATATATTTACAACAATTTCGAAAGATTTTCAGACACATGAAAAAAAGATACAGCATGAACCCTACCAATCTTTCCAAGTTGCTGTCTATTATTTTCAGGTGCTAGAGAATTAAACCAGATGTTATTAAACAATTAAACATAATTATGCAAATGCAGTGGATATATCATCTAATTTAAATAAGTTATCTTTATAAACCATGCAATTCATGCAAGTTTACTCCAGAATGGAACGAGCGAGAGAAAGCGCAGATAAAAACATGAAACAAACATCTTGAAAGAGAATTCAAAACATTCCAAATCAACCTTGACTATGAAACAGAGCCTCTCAGCCGGAAGTTTTCATGAATTAGGATCAGCCAGACTGATCAAAAACTGTACAACAAAGGTGCTTGGGCTAGCATATCAAGACTTGCCATATTTATTGACATATCCCTGCAAATAAAAGATATTTCTGTCAAATGGAGGACAAACCACAAAAAAACAACAATTTCAATGCACTTCTGTTGATAAATCACAATCACTTCAATAAAAAAGGACACTTACATCAACCAGCTTTGCAATTTTCACCCGACATGAAGAAACATATTGCTTAGCAGTATCTATGGTGGTCGGAATCTGGTGGGGCTCTAAGGTGCTAAGAACCTTGTCAACTGACTTTTTAACTATCATAATATGTGCATCCTTACTGAGACGACCCTCATGCCAAGATGGTTTTAACAACTCTTTCACTAGATCAACAAGAGCCGCACGAAAATTTCTTACTGCCTTCGTTTCTTTCTGCACACTGCCATCCATCTGAAAGTCAACATCCATTTCATTAATTTTCTTATCCCTATCTACTCTCTTCTTTTTGTGTCCCGATCCTTCACCATGATGTCTAGTGTCATGCTCAGTCCGCTCTTTCTCTGTTTTTGTAAAATCTTCGACATCAAAGGTATATTGTCCCACGCCCATTTTACCATTTTGGTAGTTTTTATAAGTTCCTGATGTTATCTCTGTTTCAGTCACAAGACAATCTTTATCTTTTTCATGAGGAACACAACTTTTGTTTGGCTCATTTTCATAAATTCTATTATGAGAAGATACAGAACTTTTGTCATCATTAAGATCAGACATGTGTTTCCCAACTACAGCAGAATCACCAAATGTCCGCACCTGTGATGAAGCCTGGATGGATGGTTTGTGAATTAAAAGGGAAGCTTTCAAAGACCCATCTCCTATATTAGGTATCTCAATGCTATCACGAAGAGGGTCGTACAGATCTCCAGGGGATGATACGCTCATAGAAGTAATAACAAAAGATGGTCGAAATGGTACAGAAGGTTCCCAATCATAAGAACAGACTTTTGATTTATATCCGGTGGAATGAGGTGGAACCCTAGATGAAGAAATAACTAGAGGCAAATCTTCCCGTCCTGAAACAGAGAAAGTGGATCTAGGGGCATGATATTCTTTGTCAGTGTAAGATGAACTAAAAGGCAATGAACTTCCTGATTGGCTTAAAGTCCGGTGGGACAGTGACATGCTTGTAGCTGGAAATTGAGTAACCAAGCTTGAATTAGGTGAATGACTCAAAACTGCGGAAGTATATCCATTGTACATATGTTGGTTCCGAATGGTAGCCATTCCCTCTGCACGGGTTGAATAAGAAGCAAGATTTGTGCTGAAATAATTGCTTGATGCATTAAATGCAAATCTATTATCTGGAAACAAGCTGTCCCTCGATGGATGCTTCTGTTTTTCTTGAGACAGATGCCAGCTTGGGCTTGCTTCTTGCTCATTCTGCATGCACATTTTCAAAGGAAATTCAGAAGAACGCAAAGATGTGCTTTCAATTGAACCAGTAAATGGAACTGGAGTACTAGCCATCCTTGATCTCTCAACATTGTCTCTATCACCTGTTACAGGACAATATCTTTATTAGAAATATGTTTACAGAGCATATTCCTGAACAGCTTGACTATACAAGTTATATGATATACCTTCTTTCAATTCCAATTCTCTCTTCTGATTGGCAGTAACTAAGTCTCCATCAGCCTCCTGGTCAGTATTATTCACAGGATCTTTTATATGAAGAAAGCTACAAGAACTACCTCTGATGCACCATCCTTTAGCAAAAAAATCACATATAAGTGCAGGGCGTTTGTTTCCATCTCTCATCTCAGCACTGGGAGACCGACTTCTAGTCCTCCTATCAGGAGCAGTTAATCAGTAAAACCTAATGGTTAGAAATTTAGTGTGAACCAATTTAAACACATTGTTAAAGGACAAGAAGCTACTTCTGAAAGAGACAGCACATTGTGTAAATTAAATTGGTCACATTAAAAGTAAATGAAAAAGAGCATACTGAACTACAATGACCAGACCTTGATGTCATTTGTTTCACATCGTCCCTTGACTCCATCTCCAACTGCACAATTTTGTTCCTAGAATTCTGCCCACCATCAGCATCCTCAACAAAGCAATCTCTCTGTAGGAGGCCAATAGCCACATCTTTTCCAGTGTCACTAGATGACTTGGTGGCCCCAGAATCCATATCCTTCGCACCACATAAATAAGCTTTGCTATTGCAACTTGGTTCGCTGCATCCCCCAAAGGTTTTACTCTGTGGAAGGGATCCAGCATTTTTAATATCAACATCCAATCCTTGACTTTTGCCATCTTCAGCAGAAGTCAGGTTTTTTCTTGATTTTGGATGACTTGAAATTTCATGTTTTGGGTGAAACTCGTCATTTTTCAATGTTAGCGTCTCATGTAAAGGAACAGATGCTTTGAGCATGGCATCATTCTCTTCCAATGAATGCATATTAGATGGTGACAGTACTTCAGCGTTTTCTGCGACGGAAGAAACTGGTATCAAGTTCCCCTCTCGCCCCTTAGACTCTACGTGTTGGCTTGAATCTACAATGGAAGATAAAGCTAAATCAAGAAATTGAAGAAGGAAAAAAAAATTTTAAAAAAAAGAATCCTCTTCTCTAAATCATTTCATTTCATAAAGACAATAGACAAAATTATATTACCTTCCACAAGACAAATTATGAAAGAATGGATTATAGAATAAAACACTTGTCAAAGAGCAATAATACCAATTCAAAACAACTTAGTAGTGAACCAGCAGAGTTTACAACATAACCAAGCAGAACATATAACTACCTACAATCTACATGATTTAATATGAAGTGTCTAAGAATGGGTTTTTAAGGTTAAACGGAGGGCTGAGCCTGAAGCATGCCGAGGGGCAAAAGAAAAGGCCAGTGCTCAGCAAACTAAACAAATTGTACCGAAAAAGAGAGACGGTCAAGAGTTAGAGATTCATGTGTTCAGCTGAGAATGAACTATAGTTTCTTTCTGGTTGATAAAAGAAGAAAAAATTACTGACAAGAGAGAAACAAGTACAAGGGAAGCTAATTAACTAAGAAAAGATCACCGATCTCTCTGCATAACCAACAAAGAAACCCCTCTGAAACAGCCATTAGCTAAACACCATAAAGAGGCTATGAAGAATAATTTATTCCATGGCAAAGGCAACATAAAAAAAATTCACACTTGAAAAGTTTGGCATTGCTCACCAACCATAAGCATCAAATAAGAGCAAACATTGCACACTGCCAAAGAGACTTGCTCCCTATACTCCTCCCAAAACCAAACCTCTAAATTGACATATGAAAAGGACCAAAGTCTACAGCACAATTATCTAGCAGCTGAAGTTCAACCATAGTTGAACTAAGATCAAAGTAAATATATTTCAATACAAATACAAGTATAGATGCATACTGAAGAGAAGATGGCAAAAACTCGTCTATGGTGGTTTGGTGATGTGAAGAGAATAACAAAAGGCTTGGGTTGTTGTTATATACCCAATGTAAACAAAAACCACATGAACTCAAGGGCAATCAACAGCAGAGCGGTGAGCAATACAGTATCAAAACCAAGTTGTGAAATTTATTCAGCAAGAAAACCTAATATAGTGAATTAAATCAAGAATGAAAAGTAAAATTAATTTATGAATTGAAAAACCTTTGCGATCATTATCGGCGTCGGGTGGAGAATCTGGCAGCGACCCTTTGTCCTCCTCCTCCTCCTCCTCTACTTCTTCTTCTTCTTCTTCTTCTTCTTCTTCTTCTTCTTCTTCTTCTTCTTCTTCTTCTTCTTCTTCTTCTTCTTCTTCTTCTTCTTCTTCTTCGGCTTCGACTTCTTCTTCCTCTTCGACTTCTTCTTCTTCTTCTTCATCTTCCTCTTCTACTTCTTCTTCCTCTTCAACTTCTTCTACCTCATCATCGGGGTCTTCCTCTTCTTCTTCTTCTTCAACCGATGGATCGGTGTCGCCATCAGCGGCGATGGGAGAATCTGATAGAGACATTGAAGGCAGAGAGAGAGAGAGAGAGAGAGAGAGAGAGAGCAAGGCTGCTGAGGTAAGGGCACCCAAATCCAATTGCAAATGGCAGGCAGGGAGGGGTTTCACGCAGCGAAGAGAGAGCACACCCCAACACAACACACAAACACACGAGTACAATACAACGCAGAAAAACAAGGATTTAAGGATGCTCAGCTGACGTGCACATCAAAATCCATCCTGGTTCGAGAGGCAGAGGGATACCCCACAACGCCCTTCTCCGACGTGTCGGACCGATAACCCTTAACCAACCCTATTTTTGTCAAAATTTTCGTGAAACTACAGATATATAGCCGTGGCCCATGCCCATTAGTGGTGTAACTTGTAACCAGCAACTTTTGGGCCTAATACACACTCACTGCTACACTAACATTCTAAACTGCTACTTTTTATTTTTATTTTATACAAAATCAACCTTTTGATGTTAGCTACTGCTGTGTTATCTCACATTACTCACAAGACCTTGATAGAAAAGTCCTTGACTAGCAGTCTAGTATGAAACTAACTCTCACCTCTCCAAGCCTCACCCCTCCTATTTGCTCATGATTCAATTTTTTTAAAAAAAAAATTACATGATAAACTCTTTCTCTTTTGCTTAGGACAAAGAATTAACATGAACAATTAAACTTCATCTTTTACAGAAGTTTGTCAACTCTTATTAAAAATTAGATCAAATACATTTTTTATATCCATATTTGAAAATCTCTTGAAAATATTCGGGTTTATCTACGGACTGGGAGAGATCTAAATCTCAAACATTAGTTTGAATAAAGGAAAGGGTTCTCCATAAGTTAGAAAGATGGAAAGAGAAACTACTGAATCGAGCAAAGAAGGAAATTTTGATAAAGACAATAATTTAGGCCATTCCCTCATTTCCTATTTCAATTATTAGGTTTCCTAAGCAAATTTGTTCATCACTACGTTCACAAATAGCAAGGTTTAGGTGACGTAGAAAAGGCAAGGAGCGGGGGATTCATTGGAAAAAATAAAATAAAATAGGCTAACTTAACTCTAAGAAAGAATGAGGGGAATAGGTTTCAAAGTTTTTCTCATCTTAATTTAACCTTTTTAGAAGCCGTTGAATAACCTACTGCCTTATGGGCTAGGGTCCTAAAAGAAATATATTTTCTTGAATGATATTTCCTATCATCTTCTAGATAGAGGAATGCTTCTTGGATTTGAACTAGCCTAATGCAAGGTAGAGATCTACTAAAAAAAGGAAGGCATATGGATGATTGGGAATAGGGAAACAATCTCTATTGGATGGCTCAGTCAAGAGCTAAGATCTCTATTGGATGGCTCAGTCAAGAGCTAAGATTTCAAGATGCTCAGGGGTATTTTACCTCCAAATGTTATCTTTAATGCTCTACAAATTCCTATCAAGTGGTGTGAAAGTGTTGATAAGTTAATATGGCCATATACGAGATCAAGAGAATATTTAGTTAAACATGGATACTATAAAGCTAAAAATCTCAAGATATAGTGATTTTTAATCATACCTCTCCATCTATTTGCACCCCCTAAAGGTTTAGAAGTCAATTTGGTCCTTAGAAATCCCTCTTTATAAGATTCAAATCTTCATATGTAAAGTATGTCATACTATTATACCAATAATTAACAACTTATATAGAAGAAAAATTGCCTTTGATCTAGCATGTCCTCTAAGCCATGAAACCCTAGAAATTGTTGAATATACACTACTTCTTTGCCCCTAGACCACGCCAATATGGTTTAAGCCAATATACCTCCAAATGTTATCTCCTTTGCATACATACTAACGTCCACCTCTTCCAGGTGTGCTAAAATGTAATACTTATGTGAGCTTTGACCTAGCAAAAGGAATGGAAGCAATAGCAACCATTATTCGAGATCATCAGGGGAAGTGGTAATAGGACAAGCCAAGGTGTTACCTGAACCTAATAGCTTGGTAGCTGAAGCACTGGAGGCAAGAGAAGACATGGTCCTAATAAACAATCTGTGTCAGAATCAAGTCCTCTTTGAATTGGACTATTTGGATACCATACAAGCTTGCAAAGGAGAATCTCAGATCTGGGAGATTAAACATTTTATTGAAGATATGTGCCATTTCAGAACTCATTTCCACCACTTTGGATTCTTATGGTCGAAAAATGCACGAAGAAACAAAATTAGCTCTGCGGCGAAGACTTCTTTTGAACTAGGTTATTTTCCTTCCTAACCCTATTTTTGTCCAAGTGTGCAAGTATGATGTCGTTTTGCTGAATGTTGTTTTGTACACCTTGTCAGTGGCTTTGTTGGGGCTTCTTTGGGCCGCTTTGTACTTTAGAAGTTATGAAATCTAGACCCAAAAAAGAAAAAATATATCTACATAATCATTCACCTTGTACTCAATTGCATTTAACTCATATAGAAATAGAGTTACACCTTAGATAATAACTATAAATGTTGGCTTAATGTGGCAACCCTCATTTTTTATAAAAGAACACGTATTAGATTGAGATATTTTAACGTATAGTATTGATTATCATTAATTTATTCTTAATGTAAAATATTTTATACTAAATAAAAAATCAATTATTGTAATAATTATATATATATATATATATATAATTTTTTCTTTCTTTTCTTTATGACACGTACCACACCTATAAAGCACATATATATTATTGAGCTCGAATTACCGATATCTAAGTTGTGTCAACGTTCAATACAAACACGGACACGATAATAGCTGTCCTATCCCCTTTTTGTTTTTACTAGGGCTGCACATAACTCGATTAACCTGACCAAGTCGACCTAACCTGATATAAAATATCTGAATTGGTACGGGTCATCGGGTTCATTTGTGTAAAATCTGATCAACCTGACCACTTATTAGTTCGGGTAATTTGTTCAATAAACAAACCTGATGACTCGACTACCTGATCTCACTCATTTTCTCAATTTCTCCTCAATTCCTCGTTTATGCAACTCTATATTTGATGTCTGATGATACCAAATTGGGAATGGGAACCCTTTCTTGTTGTTGCTCTCACCTCTCAATCTTAGCCCTCTCTCACCAGTGATGAGTCTGTGACCACTAAGCTCCTCTCATTTCAACAAGACAGGTTGCATAGGGTCGTGGATCAGGATGGAGCGCGACAGTTGCGAGCTGTGAGGACGCCACGAGTGGCGGCTTTGGCGGTGAATGGGTCATAGTGGCCAAATCTAGGTGGCTCTGGGTCGTGGGTCGCAGTGGACAACAGCAAGGAGTGGTGGTTGGTTCACGGTGTGTTAGACCATTTGTGTACTGCAAATGCACAGGTCATTCAAGTAATACATATACGGAGTATAAGTTCGTTCCCACGAGGATATATGACTTCCATTACTAAGTAACAACCAATAGCTTAGCTAAATTCTATTTAAGAACTTGTAAAATAAAGAAATGCAAAAAAACTAAATCTAAACTACAAAAGCAATAAAGATAATAGTTTAGAGATCTTGGGAATCCTTCTTCACCTCCTATTTCATACTAATGATATGCAATCCTTATAAACAACATCAATGAGTTATTAAGTTAACTTGAGAATCTGATTTAGTCAAAAGCCTATGTTTAGGTCAATCAACCCTCATTTAAATCCACTACAAAAGACAGTATAAACTCCACTAATGAACGATCTATTCTCAAACACACGTTAATACATGGCTAAAATGTATATTTCTATTTAGTTAGCGAATCAACTCATCAAGCCAATTGAATTCGTCGAATATGCATCAACCATACCATATCCATATCCACAAATCCTTATGTCTAGTGCATATGTATCAATCAAGATCATGTAATTATTGGCCAAACAAGAGCAAGTATTAAGCATAGACATGGAAGAACAAAACCAAACATCAATAGATACTTAAAAGATAACATAAACATCAATATTCATATAAAAATCTAAAGTATTTCCTAAATATAGTTGTTAATCCATTGAACACGAATTTACAGACAAAAACTATGTTCAAAAGATAAGGAAGAGAAGATAAACAAAGGGAGAAGAAGAAGGAATCCATTGATGTGATCATTGAAGCTTGAAACTCCTTCCATGAAGAAGATGGTATCCAACCTAGCCTCCCTAGGCCTCCAATCAGCCCATAAATGAAGAACAGGTCGCAGTCTCTCTAAAACCTAAGAACTAAAACGGAGCTCCCCTATAAAATTTGCTAAAAATCTATTTATAGACTCAAAAAAATAGAGGCACGTTGCTGCATTAACATGCATACGCTGCAGCGCGTGTCAAATTAGGTCAGGGACGTCGCGACATTCACATGCCACGCTGCGACGCTCAATTTGCGAAGCTCTCTGACTTTTGATGCAGGGGAGGCACACACTGTGACGTTGAGGTTTGAGGTGCAAATTTGGCTTCCTCTTCCCATTCTACCTCAATTGCTCTATATATCATCTTGTTTGGAGCCTTTCCTATGATAGAAAAAATACCAAATCAGTAACAGATACAAATTCACTTAATCACATATCAAATATGCACATTTTGTTCAATATCATATAGGGAAGGTATTAGAATTGGATATAACAAATAAAAGCATAAAACCTTCCAAATATGCATAAATACAAAGACTTTAGCAATCAAAGAAATACAGGTATGAGGCACAAATAACTGCACAATGTGAAGTTATCACACCCCCAAACTTAACCTTTTACTTGTCCTCGAGCAAAACAAAGTATGACTAAGTAAACTTTTTTGAACAATTTATACTCAATATGCATTCAGTAGCCTTCAATTTCAATTTTTATTTTAATAATTATCAGTGTAGAATGATTACATCGGTCTTCAATGAATACAAAAATCTCACAATTAACTCCACACATACATAATCCTAAACATGTAACAATTCAGCATCCTTTCATGCAAATCACATTTTCTACGAACATGCAAGATAAACATCTCCTATTCAAATTATACACATCCGGATAAGTTTATAAGCATACATGTATATGAATCATAAAATTCACAAAATTGAATCCTAAACTCTCTCTCCACTAATGTAAATCACACATAACTGAGGATCAAGAGGATCTTTACAGCTTGTAATGTCAGGCGAATGGTAATGGGGTGAAAAGAAGGGAAAAGATATACAACAAACATTGAGAAACAAAACATATTATTTCAAGACTTAAGCCCAAGAGAGATTCTCAGGGTATTCCAAAAAGACTTTGAAAGATCATAACTCATCATAACCATTCAATACTTTTCATTTTTAGCTTTTCTTCTTTCATTGTTTGCTTTGTTTTTCTCTCTTCTTATTTTCTCTTTTTTTTTTCTTTTTACTTTTACAAAGCAATTTCTTTTTTTTTTTCCTTTTGATTGCATTTGGTTCCTTCAGGCTCATTTTTCTTAAACATACATACCCCTACTCACTGGACTCACTTAAAAAAATAACACATCATGTACTCAACAAACATTGAAGGTAGGAAGAAAATGCAATGCTTTCACATGCATTAGAATGGTTAACAGGGTAAAGAATACGTGGGTGAATGAAAAACATATTAGGCCAAATAATTATTAAGCTTCAAAATGGGACCTAGAGATATCATCATATCAGGATAAGCTTGAAAAACTCAATCGGTCCAAAGAATGCCCTAATCATTTCCTCAGTCATGCACAATTTAAGATTTCGCCTCAAGAGAGTTTAAAAACAACTTCTAGGATCATCGAAACTCTACATGTACATCTCTAAACTTTATCTAAACATGCACTCTTATCATTTCAAAGTTACACTTGCATCTAAGTGAGATGTAGATCATACATGAAAAGTAACTAAATTGTTTCACATGCTTCTGATCATATATGATTTCGCTGGAAGTTATCAAATTGCAACTATTTCTGTCATTGAATAACCAAATCCACACTAGCATCTATTTAATTACTCAATCAAAATTGAAAAATTTTGCCTCAGAATCCCATCAATAATAGTCAAACTCAGTATATGATCATGATAACATACTGACTATCATTACTACTTACTCAAAATATCAAAACATGTTATGCAAATTTAACATTATAATAACCAACACATATAATGATACTCCTCCAAACTTAAATGAAACAGTATCCTCATTGTCCATGGCGGGGGACCTGAGCCTATCAATATCTAAAATGCAAGAGCTGAGCATACTACAAATATTTAAAAACACTTAAACTAAACTAACAATGTACAATATATACACTATGACATAACATACCGCAACACATAGGATCCATGCCACGACATTTGATCAGAATGGGTGCCTTCAGTAGCACCCAGATTAACTATTTTTTTAAAAAAAATTTTTTTTTAACAAGTTTAGCAATTGAGCACCGTGGCGTTGAACTCACCACGTCGTAGCGCTGAGCTCTCTGGAATTTGGCTTGAATGAGCATAAATAACCGTCACGCCGTGGCGTTGCAAAGTTAATGTCGCGACGTGAGGAGCCAGCCTGCAAAATTCTGCAGCAAACTCAGTTTTGCTGCAGATTGCTGCACAATTTTGCCCAAAGAGGTCATCAACACCTCTCAAACTTGTCCAAAAGGCTAAAACACAAAATGGACAACTAAAATATATAAAAACTCAAAATCACACATACTAGCCTATATATAACTTAAAACTAAACATAAACATAAAACAAACTAAAACTTACTACAATCAAAATACTAACATATATAAGACTTAAAACTAACTAAAGATACTAAAATCAAACTTACTAACTACTTAAGTACAGAAATTAAACATACTAACATACTTATAACTTAAAATACAAGAAAAGCCTAAAAACTAACCAAAACTAATATACTAGCATATTTAGGACTGAAAACTTACTAAACATATACAAATTAACAAAAACATAAAAACCTGTGTTCCCTCTTAAGAAGGGCCTGAGTTATAATTTCGGCAGGACTTTGTCAAGGCAAACCGCCAACTCTGATTGCCAGTTTGATCACAAAAGTAATGGATTGGATGGTAGGCCTTCCTTCGCCTTAATGGAGGTCTCCATTGCGGTGTCTCAAACTCTCACAAAGGCCTCAAATGATGAAGTCCATCCTCCATTTATTGTACCTAAACTACAAAGAATGGAAACTTAAATGAGAAAAGAACTATACAACTTGAATTAGAACCAGCTAAACTCACTGTTGATATTAACAAAATGGAATTAAACCGTTATACCCGGTAACGACACCAAAAACTTGTTAGACTATTTGTGTACCGCAAGTGCACGGATTATTCAAGTAATATAGATACGGAGTATAAGTTCATTCCCACGAGGATATATGGCTTCCATTACTAAGTAACAACCAATAGCTTAACTAAATTCTATTCAAGAACTTATAAAATAAAGAAATACAAATAAACTAAATCTAAACTACAAAAGCAATAAATATAATGGTTTAGAGATTTAGGGAATCCTTCTTCACCTCATATTTCATATTAATGATATGCAATCCTTATAAGCAACATCAATGAGTTATTAAGTTAACTTGAAAATCTGATTTAGTCAAAAGCTTATGTCTAGGTCAATCAACCCTGGTGTCATTTACCTAATCTACTATGTTTCTTATGTTTTCATGAGGACTAGTATAAACTCCACTAATGAACGATCTATTCTCAAACACACGCTAATACATAACTAAAAGGTATATTTCTATCCAGTTAGCGAATCACCTCATCCAAACTAATTGAATTCATTGAACATGCATCAACTATACCATATCTATATCCACAAATCCCTATGTCTAGTTCATATGCATCAATGAAGATCATACAATTATTAGCCAAACAAGAGCAAGCATTAAGCATAGGCATGGAAGAACAAAACCAAACATCAATAGATACTCAAAAGATAACATAAACATCAATATTCATATAAAGATCCAAAGTATTTCCTAAATACAGCTGTTAATCCATTGAACACGAATTTACAGACAAAAACCATGCTCAAAAGATAAGGAAGAGAAGAGAAACAAATGGAGAAGAGGAAAGAATCCATAGATGTGATCATTGAAGCTTGAAACTCCTTCCACGAAGAAGATGACATCTAACCTAGCCTCCCTAGGCCTCCAATCAGCCTAGAAATGAAGAACAGACTGCAACCTCTCTAAAACCTAAGAACTAAAACGGAGCTCCCCTATAAAATCTGCTAAAAATCTATTTATAGACTCAGAAAAATAGAGGCAAGCTACGATATTAACATGCCTACGCCGCGGCGCTTGTCAAATTAGGTCAGGGACGCCGCGGCGTGGGCCCTCAATTTGCGATGCTCTCTGACTTTTGATGCAGGGGAGGCACACGTCACGTCATTCACATGCCACGCCGCAGTGTTGAGGTCTGAGATGCAGATTTGGCTTCCTCTTCCCATTCTAGCTCAATTGCTCCATATATCATCTTGTTTGGAGCCCTTCCTATGATAGAGAAAACACCAAATTAGTAATAGATACAAATTCACTTAATCATATATCAAATATGCACAGTTTACTCAATATCATATAGGGAAGGTATCAGAATTGGATATAACAAATAAAAACATAAAACCTTCTAAATATGCATAAATACAATGACTTTAGCAATCAAAGAAATACAGGTATAGGGCACAAATAACTACACAATGTGGAGTTATCACAGTGGCCAAATATGCTGGTTAGTTCGCGGTGGCCAAAAGAAGAAGAAGACGAACATTTGAGCCCTCTAAGCTCACCTTGTGGTCCTTCTACAGAGTCGTGACCACTAATCTCCGCTGTCTACCAGGAGCCGCCACCGCTATTTGAGCCCTCTGAGCTCACCTCGTGGTTCTTCTACAGAGTCGTGACCACCAATTTCCTTCTACAGAGCCGTAGTTCTGGGTCTTTGGCATGCAGAGGTTGGAGATGCCACTGTGCCAATCTGTTGGTATTCAAGGATTTGTTTAGACTTTTAGGAGTTTTTAACCCGAACCGACCCATTAACATATCGGGTTAGTTTGGCTCGGGTTATCTAAAAAATTTTGAGCAACCCGATCCAACCCAGCCCAAATAGAACTAATTGGTTTGAATTTTATTTTTCCCCAAACCTAACATAACCCGACCCGTGTGCAACCCTTATTTTACCATTTTTGCAAGTTAACTTCAAGCAAAGACGGTAGAGTCACAGAGATACTGTGATGGCATGGTAGCAATACAGTGAGAATACAACGACAAATCTTATAGGAGAAAACCATATGTAGAACTTAGTCATAAATCACAAAGCCCTAAGTCAAATCCCAACTCATTCACATACCCATAAGCAACAATCCACCATGGTTGCACATACAACCAAGTCAGGAATGCATCTTGCTCCAAAAAATTAAGGTGAAAACGTTTGTGACACACTGGGAAGAACCCAAAGCTCGTGGCTCCGATTTGAGGCACAAACACCATACCAAAGTCACACAAACAATAGGTTGAGTTGATGTGGTGGTATGAGACGTGAAATCCTCAGAGAAAGGATCTCCATGGATGCTCTGTAACAAAAGCTTAGTAGCTTATTATTAAGATATGTTTCAAAGCTTTATAAACCATTTTTATGGGTTGTTTGTGCTGTAGTAGTATCACACTTATGTTGTGGCACTTGAGCCTAACTTTCTTAGTCTAGAATAACCCGAAGGCCTACACCCATTATTTCATTGGATTTGTGATTTTATTTTCTATGTGTGAATGTTTCTTAATGTCATATATCTTTTTTTTTTGTAATTATTGCTTTTATTTAAACATAAACTATGAATGATTATCTTGATTTGTATGTATATGTTGTATGGATAGAGCTAGAAATCAACTAATGAGGTGATTAAAATTATAAAATAAAAAATTAAGATATTTAAAAGAAATTTTGTAAGTTTAAAAAATAAATACATCATACATTTAACAAAGTTGAGGACAACGTCCTTTCATATCATAAGATTTATCAACAATTGAATATGTGTCAAATTTTTTAACAAATTTTCTCTCAATATAAGTTATTAAATAGTCATCCAAAAAATTATCATTTATCTTGTTTATGACTCTATTTTTGACAATTTTCATAGCTGAAAATAATCATTCATCAGTAGAAGAGACTATTTTTCTTGACATGTTAAAGATACTACCAAGGTTTTAAAAATCAAACTGGTTATTGAATAGGTCGAAGAACTGATTCAAGGTTTAATAGTTAAACTGTAGTCAAACTGGTGTATAATAAAATATATATTACTTTTTAAATTATAATTTATTCAAGTACTTAATGATTTTATATATATTGTTATTTAAATTAATAAACTTATTATGCTTAAATTTTAGTTTTGGCATTGAAATCAAATAAATCAAATATAAAATTATTAATTTCACATCATTACCCATCAGAAGCTTGGCCTAGTGGTTAAGTGTTGCTATTATAAACTTGGAATCCAAGTTTGATTATCACCTTTACACTATTTGGACAATTTAACTATTAAAATCAAGAACCAGCCAAGCTCAAAAACCGTTTGTGGTTAATCGATTTAGGCGGTTTACAATCAATTCGTTGAACAGTTTTATACAATTTGATTATATTGGCTCGAATTAGTCCGACTGGTTAGTCTAATTCAATTTTCAGAACAATAAATTTATGTGCGTTAAAATTTTATGTAAAAGTTGGGGGACTGCAACAATTACTTATCCCCTAAATCTCTCTTTGACATGCCATATTTGTATCTTATATATATTTTTTAGAAAAAAATTTGACATATTCCTATAACGATATCCTATTTTATAGCTGGGCTTCATAGGAGCATACTATGTAAGGAAACAAAACTAATTATGCATCAAAAGGAGATGCAAATCACATCATAACAAAGAATTAACTTGAGATTTGAAAGAGGTTGCCCTAAAAGGCAGATAATCTAGAGAACTATAAGACATCCTAGCCAACAATTTATTAATACGATTACTGTTGTAGTGAATATGTGAAATGGTGACCATCCAATCGCACTAAATAAGAGATCTTATATTTTCTATAATAAAACCTCTGAAGCATGGGTACTCCTCTCAGGGAGGAGTACCGGTACCTGGTACGTACCAGGTATGCGATGGATATGTACCAGGTACGTACCTAAATTTTTTTTTTAAAAGTATTGGGTACAGCTGGGGTGCGGCTGGGGATGGATGGCTATGACTCCACCAATGGCTGGCTACAACTAGGCCAAATTTATGCCATGTTTTCACCCTAACCCGAAGAGACGACCATCGACCACTCACTCTTTTCTCTGCTTCTCTACCTTGGTGCGGAGCTGCAAGGACTAGCGATTGTAGCTCCACGATTGGCGACCTCGCGTGGCCCAGATCCGGAGACCTCGCGTGATGTAGCGGCACCAGACAACCACTCTCCCCCAAGCGTTGTTCCAACGACTGTGGACTGACGACTGCTCTCCTCTCTGTCATGTGTTGAATTTTTCCACTCCCATGACGCTCTGATGGCGACAGACACTCATTTTTTAGTTTTTGAAAACAAAGGGACCTAACCCTAAGCTCAAAGAAAAAAAAATACATTGTCTTAAAAAAGCCCAAGATGTAATAGTAATAGTTTCAATAATAAAAAACATAATAAATTAGATACCTGAGAAATCATAATAAATTATTTTAGAGTTTTAAACAATCATTTACTAATAACAAATTATTATTATTTATTAATAATTAATATTTAGATTGTTGGAGTTTTATTTTTATAATCATCTTTAAAAGTTATCATGTTAAATAATTTAAGTATTATAATTTTTTTATATATATATATATATATATATATATATATAAAAAGAAATTATAATACTTAAATTATTTAACATGATAACTTTTATAGATGATTATAAAAATAAAATTCTAACAATCTAAATGTTAATTATTATATATAACGTACTCATATCTTAATTTTTTTAAAAAGTTTGTATCCCATATCCATACTAAATATGGATACCGTACCTGTATCCATACAACTTAGAATAAAACTATAGATGTGAAGCAACAGATAAATATTTTCTAGGACGTCTAACTCAACATTAAACCCATGACTCCAGGCAATGGCAAGCAGCAAGCCCACTCCCTAATGTGGTGACGCGGTGATGCCATACATTTTCAGCATGCATATTTGTAGCCCAATCCGTAACAACATTAAACCCAATAATCCGTTGTCCAAAGAGTCTAGCCATAATAATAACTATCCGAAATGTGAAACATTTTAATTTTAATAATGTGATAATACATATTAAATTATTATATAAAAGTATTATTAAAAGTATTATACTGATAATTGACCAAAATTAAACTCTTATAAATAAAAATATAAAGTTACCTTACTTTTAAAAGTTTAAGAAGTTATAACTAATTACTAAAAAATTGTCCATTTTGTAATGAGTATTAGAAATTAGAAACGATGTATCAATATGTATTATTTTTAATTAAATGTTTTAACGTATAAAAAATTATCTCATTTCAAAGTCAACATCTTTCTAATTAAATTAAAAGTATAGTTATACACACAAATCATTTTATATTTATATACTTTTTATTATTTAATTACAATTGTTTCATCTAAATTTCTACCCACATGTACTTATTTGTATTTGAGGGAGTAGTGTAAGAACTACTTAATGATACTGGAGCTCCAAATTAGTCGACCATTGTGGTCCATCTATTGGAGATGGGATGAGATATTTGCAAATGTATTATGATGTTTAAGTTAATATGTGAAATGAGAATAAAAATGTTGGTAAAGGAATAAATATATTTGAGACACCCATTAATATGTGCTTTATTAGAATACAACATTGGGTCATGTGCATGGGCTTAATAGTGACATGCACACCAGACTCCTCTAACTCGGTAGTTGATAAGTTGAGCATGTCAAATGCTAAGGTATATTAGATATTAACAACTATTTAGATAGATTTTGTTTTTGAAAATCAGAGTTTAAACAATTTAATTTTCTACTTTTAATGAAAATCTAACGTGAGTATCTTCTTAAAAAATAAATTTTGTTGCTTTTCACTTTTTATAATTTTATCTAAACACAAAATTATTTGTTTTTCATAAAAACTTCTAAAAACATTGTTTTTTATATTATTTTAAAATTAATTTTTTCAAAACATATATCCAAATGCACCATAAACTATTAATTTTAAAATAAAAAAAATTGATTCAATTATAGTTTAATTTTAATATATTGTTAATATAAAATATTTTACACAAATAATTAATTATATATTATTACATATATAAAATTTAAAATAATTATTATAAAAATTAAATATTTTATTGACATGATAATATATAATTAAATAATTATATATATATTTTTTTGTAATAACAATATAAAATTTTTTACATTAAAATATACTCAAATTAAATCCATAATAACGTAAACAAGTAAGACCCGAGTGAGAAAAGAGAGGGAGCGATTCCAAGTCCAGCGATGAAATTCCGTCAAAATTTGACCCTACTCCCCATGCGCTGCGTACGCGGGTGACGCGATTGCACGTTACACTAATCCCCCTCCAAAGTCAAACTCTTCAACGAACTCAACTGAACTGGCCACCATTCTTCACCTTCCGATCAAAATATAACATCATTTATAACTATGAAGGCTTTTATCATGCACTTAACATATTTGAGTCCATAAATATATTATTTTTTTAATTTAATAATATTTATATGTAAATTTAAATATATATATAATTATTAATTAAAATTTATAAATTTTTTATGTAAATAATTATTCATATAAAAAATAATTTAATTAAATTTTTATATAAATTTAAATATGATTAATAAAAATTTATAAAACATTAATTTTTAATTTAAATTATTAATTTATTTTAATAATAACGTCAATAGTCCATTCATAAATCTAAATTTATTAGTTTATATTAGAATTTTTTATATAATTTTATGGTTTCATGATTACATATAATCCTATTTACTTCTCAAGGTCAATCACGTAATTTCAGTTCTAGAAGTCGATCCTTCCCCGTGAACTTATTATTCCCTCTTTCTCTCTCTCCTCACGTTGCTTTTGCCCTCTCACAACCAAAAAAGCACAATTCACCTCCACCTTGCAATTACACCCATGGAGCTAGCAATAAAATAACCTGTTACGATGCACCGAAGAAAACAATTAAACATTTAAACCTGTGACAAAAACTTTTTTATTTTTTTCTGAGCGAAGAAAAGTGAGGGCTCACTTGCCACCAAGTTAGACATGGCCCATGCTACACCTACTACCCCTCCTACAAATCACATCATAGCCGTCAAAAAGTGGAACCCATAAACAATTTCGACGTGGATTAGATTTTTTACAATTATAAAAATAACTTTGATTTTTTTATATATCTTTTTATATTATTTTTTATATCATTAATTATATTATTTTTTATCTATTTTTTTTACTTAATTATATCTATTTAAAATAAATATAAAAAGAAATATATACAAAAAAATAATATATGAACACTATTTTTTTGTAAAAATAATAAAAAAAATTATTTTACATTTTTAAAATAATATAAATATTGTTAACATTTTTTTAAGAATATCAAATTTAATAAAAGATAATAATAAAAAATATATAAAATAAATTATATTAAATAAAATGTAAAAAGAAATCTATAAACTATTTGAAATAAGATTATCATAATTAAAAAATAATTACAGGGTTTGCAATTCTAAATCGCATTATTGATTATTGTAGAATTATATTTTCTATTGATATTTAACCTTACAACAAAATAAATTTTATGGCTAAGATTTGTTGCAGTTTTAAACTAATTCCATAGGATCCATTTCCATTTCGACGTAGGGCAGAGCGTAGACCTACCCTAATAATATCCACATCAATACCATCTTTAAATAATCATTATTAGACAGAGTTGAGTTGGTGGGCACCTGCACCGTACGATTGAAACTGCACCATTTGTGATAAGGCTTAGCATCACGGTGACAACTGTTCCTACTTCATTCACGAGTCAACTGAGCGAAGAAGATTAAATTAGTTTAGGAAAATTTTCAACTGTGTATTATTATTAAGCATTTCGATTCTCTCGAGTAATTTTCTTTTTAATAATAATGGTTTTATATTTCTTTTAGATGTATAGATATTATATATATATTTTTTAAAAGTATATAATTAAGAGAAAAAAAAAGTAATTTAAAAAAATAAATATAATAAATAATATTAAATTAAATATAAAAAAAGTATATATATCATTGTGATAAAAATATTTAAATTATTTTTTTTAAGTGATAAGTGTAAGAGAGATAGTCACACAAATTATAAAAAAAATCATAAATTCTAATTAAATTTTAATAATAATTTTTTTTTGTATTTATCACTTTTTTCACTTTCTCCAGTTTGCAGTAATAATACACTAATCTAAATCCGTAGTACTAGTATATTATTATTGCAATGTGCAGACACGTCCAAGCAATCTCTCTCTCTCTCTCTTTGTCTTTCTCTCTCTAGAAAAGCAGGGAATGTGAGAGAGAGAAGAAGAAGAAGAAGAAGAAGAAGCGAAACACCACAATGCTTCGATTACTTATGCTATGGATGGTCATCCTCTGCTTTGCTTTTACTGCGCGTGCAGCTCAACGAGGTGAGCTTCGCTTGCTTCTGTTGGTGCTCTTTTTCTCGTGTTCATGTACATTGAAGTTGAAATCACTGATTTGTGGAATGATGGGTTTTGAGATTGGATGTCTTTGAATTTCACTTCGTTTTGCTCTTTCAATTGATGCTTGAATTTGAATAATGTGGAACATGTGATTCCATCTGGCGCCTGAAAAATTGCTTATGGAAAAGAGAAAGACAAAAATAATGCAACTTTATTTCCTTTTTAAGTTTTTGGGTTCTAATTATGGAGATAATGCCTCTGTGAATTAAAAAAAGAAAAGGAAAATTCGTTAACACCATCAAATTAATCTCTAAAACTTACTATTTTTGCTTATAGTGAAGGGTTAGTCAAGTTTGGATGGCTCGTGGCAGACATTTCTCCGTAGTTGAATTCTTTGATCTTAATAATCTTAAAAGTACTCAGCTTGTCCAAACTCTGCAACCAACTAAGTTTAACCCCATTTTGTTGTTAAACACCATTCTAAATAAGAACAGGTACCGTATTGAAATTTACTTTATCATGATTCTTGAAACTTGCTTTATTGCTTACATATTGCACGAACCGTTGCGTTTAGTTGAGCAACATCTCAGGGATGTGTGATCAAATTATGCTTTGTGTGTGTGTGTGTGTAATCTATTGACAATCTACAAAATACATGTTGAGATTTACTGCAAAAGGCAGTTGCTACATGGTTGTTGCTGTTTTCTTGGTGAATCTTGGTGTCAATGAAACCGGCATGATTGTTTGCACATGCCAGAGGATTAGGATTTTCATAATTTTGTGTGAATGATTTATTTTATTTTATTTTTATATTTTATCCCCTTTGATTTGGTTCAAATTTCTGAAACTTCATATCCATTGCAGGGCCATTTGCTATGCGCATAAGCTGCGGGGCTCGTCATAATGTTCAAACAAAACCAACCACTACCCTTTGGTACAAAGACTTCGGATATACAGGAGGCATACCTGCTAATGCATCAACAACAAGTTACATTGCCCCTCCTCTCCAAACTCTTCGATATTTCCCCTTGTCTGAAGGTCCTTCAAATTGCTACAACATTAATGGAGTGCCAAAGGGGCACTACTCAGTCAGGATCTTTTTTGGACTTGTTGCACAGGCTAGAGCGACCAATGAACCTCTATTTGACATCTCTATTCAAGGCACTCAAATATATTCTTTGAAATCAGGCTGGACCAATCAGGATGATCAAGCATTTACTGAAGCCCAGGTGTTTCTTACAGATGGTTCTGCCTCAATCTGTTTCCATAGCACAGGTCATGGAGATCCAGCAATCCTTTCAATTGAGATTCTTCAAATTGATGATAAAGCTTATTATTTTGTACCACAGGGGAGTCAAGGGATAATACTTAGAACAGTTAAAAGACTGAGTTGTGGTTTTGGGCAGTCAAAATTTGGCGTGGATTATGGCGCGGATCCTTGGGGAGGGGACAGATTTTGGCAACGCATTACAACTTTTGGTCAGGATTCTGATCAACCTAGATCCGTTGAAACTAGAATCAAACAGGCTTCACGTCCACCAAACTTTTATCCAGAAACTCTTTATCGATCAGCGCTTGTTAGTACTAGTAGCCAGCCTGAATTAACGTATACATTGGATGTGGATCCCAACAAAAACTATTCTATTTGGTTACATTTCGCAGAGATTGATAATTCAGTGACTGCCATAGGGCAAAGGGTCTTCAACATTTTGATAAATGGTGATATTGCTTTTAAAGATGTTGACATTGTGAAATTGAGTGGGGATCCTTATACTGCCCTTGTGCTTAATACAACTGTTACTGTTAATGGGAGGACTTTGACAATAACTTTGAGCCCGAAAGAGGGTCTCGCCATAATCAATGCCATTGAGATATTTGAGGTTATAACGTCTGAGTCTAAAACTTTATCTGATGAAGGTACATATGCCGACCCCTATTATCATTACATTGTTTTCAACATGAATGTTCATCCTAATGATATGTGATATTTATTATAGGATTAAATAAAATGTGGGTTGAATTTGGAGGAGACTTGAATGATTTGTAATGCCAAAAATATACATGCAGTCTGGATTTGTGTTAGGCCTTTGGCAAGTGAGCAATAACATAATATGCGCATTCTTAGGAACTTTATTAGTGATGTAGAATTATACAGTTTATGGTTTCTTTTCTCTTGTTAATTAACACACCTCAAGATACTCTATTATTTGGGTCTACGGCTAATTAAGAATACAGCATGGAATTGGTTTAGACCCTATTATGTGCTGGTACTTGCTACTCTTAGATGCAGTATCACACTTCTTAGGTCCTTTTGTCTTGTCAGTCTTTTCCTTTACTGATTGCTGTTGTTGTTCTTGCTTCCTCTCCATATCAGAGATGATTTTTTTAGCTTAGTATTGATTGGTTGCTTTATGATACTGTTGCATTTACTTGTTCTCTGATTTTATGTAATGGTAGCAAATGTGGTTTCTGGTAATCCAAATGCATGTAAACTTTTGCTAGTTGATCATTGTTCTTTTACTCTAGTTAGGGCTTTACAAACATTGAAGAAGGCTTTGGGGCTTCCTCCTAGGTTTGGGTGGAACGGTGATCCATGTGTTCCTCAACAACATCCATGGACTGGAGCGGATTGCCAATTAGACAAAAGTATTGGCAAATGGGTCATTGATGGACTGTAATTTCTTATTATCCTTATTCTTAGGCTTTTATTGTACATTTGGTTGTGTGGTAGCATTTAATTCCATCGTCCTCTTATTAATTCTTTTACTTGCTTTCTCATCCTTTTCTTTCTTGTTGTACCAAAACCAAGAATCAAAACTTTTTTTTCAGCATAAGAGCTTCTAAATTAACAAATTAGAAGACTTTGTCTATATCTCTGTGCATAATGAAAACTTATATTCAATCACTGATTTATTTGGTTTTTCAGACATGTTTTCTTCACTCATTTAGGAAGTTTAGGTGGTGTTTGGTTTGTTTTTGTTTCATTTCCAGTTGATATGCTTTCACTTATACTTTAAAAAATGCCACCTTGTTTTCACTTTGTTTCCTGTTTTTTCAATATTTTGTCAAGGAAATGGTGAAAACAACAAAATCTTGAAAACAAGGTGACATTTTTGTAATTATGAGTGAAAACATATCAATTGAAAATGGAAACAGAAAACAAATCAAACACCGCCTTAAGTTTTGCATGCTTTCTGAAATCAACCTTTTTATGTTCCTTATATGAGGGAGTAACCCTTACATTGACCTTCCCCTTTCTTAAATCTCTTTGGGCCCTATGGTATTCAAAACAAACTTAGAACTCCTCCCTGCACTTAGCAAAGAGATTGGTACCACTAGGGTACAAAGCCATTGTGTTTTGCGTTGAAAACTGTATTGAATATTTAATCTCAATATCTTGGTTACTTGGTGCTGTATCTGTTGATTAACAGTGGTCTTGACAATCAAGGTCTAAAGGGTTTCTTGCCAGATGACATATCCAGACTACATAATCTACAAATCCTGTGAGTTCTAAATAGTTCCCATAGTATTTTAGGCAAACGTTAATATTTATGTCAATGCATGGATGTATGAATTATGCCTGATGTATTGATAATAATATAAAACTCTACTTTAGGCTTTGATCAAATAACGAATGACAAGTACTCACATTTGAATAATTTGTCTAACCTTTTTATATTTCCTTTTTTTTTTTAACTCACTATTCCCTAAGGAATAGAAACGAGTACATTCATTTGCTTATTCCTTATGTTTATTTTACTTGTACATCACAGAAACTTGAGTGGAAACAGCATTCGTGGAGCTATTCCATCCTCACTTGGTACAATAACTAGCTTGCAAGTACTGTAAGTGACTTCTCGTTCTTCTTCTTAGTTCATATGGCAGATTTATTTAGTCGTTCTTATTTTCTTAGTTCGTAAAACATATGGTACAATGCCAATATATTATTCTCATCTTCAGCACAGGAGTGTTGGGAATTGATGCCGGCTCCAATCCTGTCTTGAATTCTTCCATGTGAATTAAGCCTTAGTTCTAGAGGAATAAGAAAGTATGAAATCTATTTAAAATTTTAAAGCATTAACAAGTTCTAAGGGACAAGATATGCCGAGCATGAAACATGAACTTGTATTTGTAATTTTTTGCAAGATATATTTTTTACCCGTTAATATTCATCTCTCCTACTTACTCTTGGTGATTTCCTACTTGGATTGAAGCGGTTCCATCCTTCCAAAACTATAAATCCTATTAAGGCCTCAAAAATAAAGAAAAAAAAGAAAGTAAAAAGGAAACTGTTCCACTTGTGTAATATTTGGAACAAACAGTGGAATAGATAGGAGTGTAGTGAAATGATCCATGTCGCAAAATTACAGTAAGAATTTACAAAGAAAAGGAGTCAGATATCTAAATAAAAGGTTAATGTTTGGGGTTGACATTGCTTTAGTTATAAATAATGAAAGGTCAAACAAGGTGTAAAATTTGGAAATCTTGAATTTGTAGATCAGTGACTAGAACATAGATGACTCAGCTTCTTCTTGCTTTGATTTAAACCATTTTAAATTAGGCTTCACTGTTAGATTGCTGAAACGAGTGAATCTTTGCTTTGGCTATCATGGTGATATCATTTCCGAATACCATGTACTCGTGCAGTGACCTGTCCTACAACTTTTTCAATGGATCAATTCCAGAAAGCCTTGGACAATTGACATTGTTACAAAGACTGTAAGATTCTTTAGTGTTTGACTTACCCATAAGACAAATAAGAAGATGAGAAGTCTGTATTAAAATGCCTTCATGCAGGAACCTGAATGGCAACTTCCTGTCTGGAGGGGTCCCGGCAACTCTGGGAGGGAGACTTCTGCACAGAGCTAGCTTCAAGTATGTTGTCAATGATTAAACTCTGGAATAAACTTAACAGAATATTTAACTGCAATGAAAGGAGAACCCTATCTACATGCTATTTCTCTACTTTCTTTGTGATTAAGCTTGCTAAATCTACACTTGTGGATGGCTGCAGTTTTACTGATAATGCAGGTCTGTGTGGTATACCTGGATTACCTACATGCGGACCTCACCTTTCTGCTGGTGCTGAAATTGGTATTGGGTTAGGTGCTTCTTTTACATTTCTACTTCTTATTACCTGTTCAGTTTGCTGGTGGAAAAGGCGGCAGAATATCCTCCGAGCTCAGCAAATTGCAGGTAAGGATGTTCATTATTTGTGGGTTACAGTTGTCTTAATACTATGCGAGTGTTATTGGGTTGAGCTTATACTAGTTATATTGCACTTGTACTTGACTTAGATTATTAATATAAATACGGGTACAAGGCCAGCGTTTTATATGGAACCATTATGAGTGATTAGTAATATTCTGTGTTCTTTTTTGTCTGTCTCACATCCCGAGTTTTCCCTTTACCTCTTTGTACAAACCTCTTGTTTTTCAACGAAAAACATTATATGTCTATTCCACGACATTGATTTGAGTGAATTTAGCAATTCATGGTATTATGTACAACATCATATGGATTATGTTTTACTTTGAAATCACCATGGTATCTCCCAAAAATAAATATGGCATTATGCAGGTCAAGTACCACAGAATTTCCTCAACTCATGGATGTGAAAAAAACATTGACAGCAATTTCCCAGGATATCAAATCTTAAAGAAATTTGAATTTGAAATCCCTAGTCTGGAAATTTGTAACTCCAAGCCTGGGTTGAATTAGGGAAAATGGTGAAACTCCCACAGTTAACCTTGCTAGGCATTAAGAAATTAAGATTATCTTGAATGAAAATTTATACTCTTGATTTTCTTTGGCAGCGAGGGCCGCTCCATATGCAAAAGCAAGGACCCATTTTTCACGTGACATCCAGATGACAAGGCATAATAATTATGGCAATGCTCACACTGCTGCGGAGAATGGTCCTATCTTGCTTTCATAATAACATCCCATTATTCTGGTATCTTTTGAAGTCTATCCTAGCATTCTTCTGTTTCCTGCCTTCAATTTATCTTTTTTATTGAAGAGTCGTATTTATGTGGCATGAATGACAGGGCAATCTGATCTTCTTTTGGCTGCCCCCTATGAGCCCATTGGATCACTTCTTACAAGCTGAGAACCCTCCTAATTTGTAAATCTGAAAATTTTGTACATTACCATGTTTAGCCTTTTATTTCCCCCTCCATGTTTGAACTTTTATACAGTTTCCCCCCCCCCCCCCATTTGTTACTAGAGGATTTGTAAGTTTTAACACTTTAAAGTTGAATTGCAAATATAAATCACAATGTTCTATAGAAGTACAGATTGACTGAGGTCTAATTTACATAATATATGCCACACAATTTTTTCCATTATATCCTGTATTTATATTGGGCAGTATGGTCGTTTATACGTTGATGTAATTTCTTGTTAAGAAAAGGAGGTAACCAAATTGCCAAAACGGCGTCGGCTGGTGAAAATTGGTTTCTGAGCTAAAGTTGGTATGAAAAATAATGAGTTGCTGAACCAAATCAAACCCTAAACCTTTTGAAAGTCAGTCTGGCCTGGATTTCTTGATTGACTGGTCCTCGATTGGGCTTATCAACATCGAGAATATATAATGAGTTCAGTATGTATTGAAAACCCAAACCAATATGTCCAACATGAAGCAAGCTAACCAAACTGATTTCGATGGGATTGGGTTAGAGTTCTCCAAAAACAAATTTGATAATTTATTGGGTTTGAACTACTAAAATTTAAGCCAGATGTAGCCAAATCTAACCCATCTTATGACGATTTTAAATTATTTTAGTTGATAACCATGAGCTCATGTGAGATATTGTTCATGTTGACATTGGGCCTTATGGTTGGTTTTCTTTATTTTCATATCAATACTCTAATTTTGTCATGTACCATATATGTGAGGTGATTAGGTGATGTGTTTATTAAAAATGTATATGAAGCATTTTTCAATCTTAAGACACATAATCTCATTCTCGTAGACTAAAACACTGAATTATATAATTTTACACTAAAACACAATTTTGCATTGAGCTTGTACTAGTCACATGCGGATGCATGTATTTAATAAACCTTTTTATATTTCAGGCGTAATTTAAGAATTTGAAATAAGTGGGAGTTTTAGCAGAAATCTAAATTTGCACCTACTCAATAACTTATATTTTTGTTTATATTTAAAATATTCATACGATTTAACCATATTTTGAAAGCATATTACTACTAGACTATTCTTTGATAAGAAAGTACACCTTTTTTTTTTTGCAAAATTTAATCATTTTTTTACAGACATATTAGTTTCGTTCAGCATTTCTCATAAGTAATAAATCAAAGACAATATACTTTGATATCAGTATAAAATTAAAATTAGAGAGGTGTATGTATAGAGTGTTGTAACCTTGAAAATAAAACAATGTAGTTTTCTTTCTTTGTAAACGAATATAATAATATAATGTAAGTACAAGCTAATACAATGGGATATCATTGTAGAGTAATCAAGGTTTGAACCTACCAGCTATGTCTCCCTCCCATCCATGCAGATACAGGCAAGTGAATTCGTTTGTTATACTAATTTTGAGTGGAAAGGAAAAGAAAAGGGAGAAGTATTCGATCCATCCCTTGTTTAGTATGTAGAGAGAAAGACATTTGAAAGGATGCATTTTCTATGGGACTCACAAAATTTGCAACCCTTGGTTGATAGTTGAAAGAAAAGAATGAAAATGTATTTAAATAAATAGAAATATATGTATATATATGGTGGAATCCAAAAAATTCTTTCTCTCCCCTTCATTTTCCTTCATTTCGAGTGTGTTTGGCATGCAAAATTTGGATGAAAAGAAAAGGATGAGGGAGAAGGAAATGGTTGATCTCTTATTTGGTATTAATTTAAAGGAGGAAATGAAAGGAAGAAGATGAAGGAAATTTCTATGGGTCCCACCTATTTTGCATTCATATCCCTACTTGGATGGAAAAGGGGGGGAAGAGAAAAGAAGTGATGCATTTTTGTGAGTCTCCTAATTTCTTTCCCACTTTATCCTTTTTATTAGTTTTTCATTAAAATCAATTTTATTGGATAAAGGATATAACAATAACAATAACCAAGTATTTTCTCACTAGATGGGGTCGGCTACATAGATCAAACAACGTCATTGTGTCATATCATAAACCAAGTCTTCAGAAATGTCATTCAAATTTAAATCTTTTTTAATCGTTTCACCTATAATCTTTCTTGATCTCCCTCTACCTCTAACTATTGAGTTATCCTCTGTAACACCCAGAAATTTACTATTCCTCAGTAAATGCTTGATTTTACTATTTTGTGGTTTCTGTATACTGTAAATTTATTTTGACTGTTCTGTGACTGTTTTTGATCTTTGTGTGTGATTTACTCTGAGTGAGGAAAAAAAAATTTCGGACCTGAAAAAATCTTCAATGATTTATTCAGAGCCGGAGGAGCTTACTAAACTCGAATCCGAGAGACACGGTTCTCAATCTTTTGATTTTTAGAATTTATCTGTCTAATAAAAATTGTTCGTATTTTATTATCTATTGGACGATACCTATTGACTTGTGAGCAGTAGCTTCTGCCCATTGTGTAATAAATTATGTAACTTTTGTCCATTGGATAATAGACCTGAAAAAGTCTTTGTTGACTCATATTCTTGTGAACCAATTAGAAGGCTTGAATCTTAATGTAAACCAATGGAAATTGGTCAACAAAAATGACTTGAAAACTAGTCATGAAACTAGATGAACTAACTACCTAAACTAAGTATATTTGGAAACAAATTGAATCAAAACTTGGTTAGCTTACTCCATTGAGCTACACGGCCAAGGAGTGTTCTTGTGCCTTCTAGAGTACATGATTCACTTGCATGACTCTTAAGGTTTAACCAATAGAAATTAGAGTGACCAAAGTGTGACCAACTAATGACCTAAGCCACGTGATACTCATAAACTTGGTAGCAAAGTTTCTTACTCCCTTTGTGAAGCATTCCACGGTAAGCACTAGAGAAATAGGATATTTTCATTTCATTTCTATCACACTTTGTGACTTAAGCATTTCTCTCTATTCTCTCTCTTCCTAACCCAACAAAGAATTTCATTCTTTCCTTTTGTGAAGCTCTCAGCTAACCACCTAAAGAACATCATCCAAGCTTCTAAAATTTCATTCAATCTCATTTCCTAAACCTAAACACTATCCTACGAACTTTTTATTTTGTGAACTTATTCTAGTTCTTCCATTTACAACCTTGAAGTCAAGCTAGGGTTTTCTACTCTACAAGGTAAAATTCTTGTTCCTTGTTCCTAAGTTTGATTCTTGAGTTTCTAAACCATGATTGATCCATGGTTTCTTATTTTCAAACATTGTTTGTGACTTTCGTTTGGTTTAAGTTTATTTGGATTTTCTTGGGGTGATTCACGAAATCCATATGAGGCCAAACAAGAAGGGTTTTTGTCTTCCTTGAGGTAAGAGGGAGATTAACCTCATCAACCATGTATTAGTGGTGAAGAAATAGAATTGTTTGTGGTGAAAAATCCATAAGGATTTATTCACTTGATTATTTAAATTTTCATTATTTGTGATGGTATTGATTGGTATGCTTTATAGCTTTGATAATATGCTTGAATATGTGATTATGAAAGCATGTTGATTATTGTATAAAGTAAGATGTGATTTACATGATCAGGAAGTGTATGAAGGTTCCAAAGAACCCTAGGGGCTCACGGCCTCAACATCAAATTTTGGAGCAAAATGTTCTAAATTATTTTACTAATTATGGATTAAGTGATTTAATGACAAGAAATTGACTTAAAAGTTTTTACAAAGAATAATAAGATAGAAAATAAATAAATATCATTTATGAAGCACAAATGGATTTTTGGCCAACATGCCAAGAATTGATATCCTAGATTCAAAATTATTTTTCTAAGTGTAGACTTAGATAATTAATTAACAAGAACTCAATTTAATGGGTTTTTAGAGGTAAAAAGAAAATGAACTAATTCTTAGAATTAATTTATTATAATTAGGTTATGATAAGAAATAAAATTAAAAGTTGAAATTTACTGACGTATAGCTCACCCTTTGTGTAACACCCTAATACCGGTAACCTAGTATATCATAATATACCTGAATAAGCAGTATTATTTATGCTACTTCTAACTTAACATAATACTAATCCATATCATTTAAACAAATAATAATGGAGAGCCTTGAGAAAAATTAAAAGTTATACATATAACACTGCCACTAAAGGGCTTATTGTATACATAAACTTCCTGAACAAACTAAAAAATGTAAATAAATACAAGTTTTAAACTAGAAAGCATAAAACTATCTTTGTCTTCACACTTCTTCTTGTCTTTGGATAAACTTTCACCTAAATTTACATGGCAACAACGGGGTGAGAAATCATATTTCTCAGTATAAGTATACCAAAACCAGCAGTTTAAACATTCACAGTGAATAAACCTAACTGAACTAATACTTTTTGCATAAGAAACAATTACAACTCTCTTTTTATGTAACATTCTTTAGCAAACTATACTTTTATTCTGATAACTGAAACCACGATGATATCAAACAACCGCCCATACAATCATTTGAAATCATCGACCAGACAATTGCCCATACAGCTGTCACCGAAGGCAACAATGCAATAAGTAAACATACACAACAAAATACAATTTCAATCCAAACAATATTAAATAATGCAATGATGATATGATGTATGTTTATGTTCAAATAAAAGTGTATGATAGTGTAAGTGCAATCTCATGAATACTTAACTATTCCCTTAGGTTGGGAGAGAATCTGGTACAATAACAAGTAACCTCCTATAACCTACTACGTAAAGAGGGAGTCTGTTATTATATCATGTAACCTCTTATAACCTACTATAAACTGGGTGGATATCGCCACCAAAATCTGAGTGGATGCCTCCACTATTTGCTCTCTAGGAATAGCAAGCATATGTGAGATGTGATGTGTGTGTAAATGCGGAGTTATGTTATAACTCTAACATAACCACCATATAACCTCATACTAAGTCCATTTTTGCATTACTAACTCTACTTCTTCTCTGTGAGAGCACTTCATGCACTATGATATTTAACCAATGTCAACTAGACTTAGTACACTACTATCTTTGCATTACTAACTCTCTTTCACTCTTTAAGAGCTCTTCACGCACTATGGTATTCACCCTTGCCAACTAGGGTCTATGGCACTTAACTCTTGCCAACTCAACACTATGACACTCTACTATTGTCAACTCGGCACCTTGACCCTTAACTTTTGCTAATTATACACTATGGCACTCTACTATTGTCATCTTGCTTCTTAAATCTCTTATCACCTCTCTTGTGACATCTGTGCAACTTTAAGTTGCTTAAGAAACTAAAATTCTTGATCTATGGTAATCCATGTCTAATGGATGCACAACTTTATTTTATCTTTCCTTGTATGCCTCTAGGTTTTTCTATCTAAGAAATGCCCTATCTAGTGCCTCAACACATTCTACTAGGCATAGCCAAAGGATTTTATCAACTAAAAGACTTAAAGCATTCAAAAACAACATTTTTCAAGTTCCAGGGTCTCACACTGCAGCACAAAACTGTCCACGCTGCGGCGCCCAACTATCGGGTGCAACTTCTGGGTAGAAAATTACCCCACGCCGCGGCATGCTCACGCCTCAGGCCACGCCGCGGTATGACATGCAGAACTCAGATTCTGTAGAATTCTGTAGTTGCGGGTTATTGTTCCATTCAAATTTTCTTGGCTTCCAATCATCCAAAATTGGTTTCTAGGTGATTTCTAGCTTCACCAATATCCTCTAAACATGTTGTAACACTATTACAACCTATTAATTCTCTTAATTAGGATCAAATACCAAAAATCACTCGCTTGGTTGTTCATGACCTAGGTTCAAACTCAAGAACCAACTAGCTCCAATCTATGGATAAATTCATCTATCTTGTTCTCACTAAATCGGAATAACCATTTCCAGCCAATGGAAACAAGAATCAAGCTAAAAAAACTAGTTTTCCCCTTTGAAAAACCTATCTTCTCCATCTAAAAACATAAGTTCTATGATAGAAAAGATGACGAACAAGGATAAAAAACACCCCTATCTCTTGCTTGGATGATGATCTTCAAGCCTTGAACTTGCTCTTGGATCTTTCTATTTGATCTCCTTCTTTTCCTTCTTCTTTCTTCCTTTTCTCTTTTCTTTCTCCTCTGTTTTTCTGCTCAGCCATGAAATGAAGAAGGAGAAATTGTATTTGGCTTCTTATAAGCCAATCGTTAATGTAGTACTGATATTTTTGATCTGCTATGAACACTTAGATTCCCTTGAATCTAGGTTTCTAACTTCCAACAGATTTGAAATAAATCTTAAGATTCATTAAAAATCTTGTTTCACCTTTATCTTATTTTTTCATATCTGCTGGGGGTCAATCCGATATTAAAATGCACAACTAGTATGCCTAAAAATATCAAACTAACTCCAAAAATTCTCAAACTTTGACCACACCTTATTTACCTCATTTGTGACCTAAAAAAATTATCCATATATGTTTCCCTTCAAATAGCAGTTTATGCTATTTTCTGAGTCATTTTAGGTTACTTTTCACACTCAGAGTTGCAACAAAGTATCTAAACTAATTCAGTTTGTCACAAAACTTCACTGACATATCAAACAAGTCATATGCTACCTTTGTACACATATAAATGTCTAATATATTTTTCCAGGATGTTACACTTTGGGTTTTGAAGCGTGTTAGAAAATTTCGAGTTGTAATATCTAATAAAACCAAAGAAGTGTAATTTTTGTGAGAAATAATAGAAAATATTACTTAAAGGATTTTTAGTGAGAAAATACTATAAATAAGGCCAAAATACTTACATTATGTAAAAAGTTTCAAAAATGAGTTTAGAAAGCTAAGAAATGTCTTGCGCGATTGAAAAATATTAGAAAAATATTACGTGATTCTAAAATAGTGATTTATAAGCTACGCGATCGAGAAAATGTTTAAAATTATCTACGTGATTTAGAAAATGTTTGAAAATATTTTTGCGATTGCAAAAATGTTGGAAAATACCTGCGCAATTTGAAAACGTAAGAAAAATGTTATACGATTGTGAAAATACGATAAAATGTTTACGCGATTAGAAATAACAATAATTTACTGTCAAGCTGTTGTGTGGGCCTGGTTGTGTTGAAAATTGATACCGCCAAGTGATGTCATGTGTTTGTGAAAAATAGTGATAATGATGTTTATATGTGTATTGTGGAGCATATATCATGCATTAAAAAGCATGTAAGCTTTATTGGTAAAGGCAAGTTGCCTAGGAATTGAATTTATACCTTTGTGAGAGTAAGAATTGTGTAGTTACGATCAATTATTGATCTTGGAGGCGTCAGGGCGCGAAATGTCATTTGTGGCCAGATGGTAGCACCTCTGCGTTGTGGTATCCGATGCAAACGCACCGACGATCTCAACGGAGTTGCCACTCTTTTCGTGATCGGTTGAGGGTGTCTTGTATAAGCCATTTCGCACATTTTGATATGATATCTTGGCACATAATTTTGGGCTGATGGCATACAAACATGTACTACTGATCCTTCTCTCCGAAATTGTGATTAGTTCCATGGAGTAGGAATTGATCTGTGTACATATGCATAGTTAGTCTGCATATAAATGTGACAATTATGTTATCTGATATATTGTCCTTGATGTGATAACATGATTCGATGTGTTAATATTATATCTATATATTTACTGTCATTTTCTATACTGTCATGCTGGTATTGATGTAGGGGATTTCACCTCTTTGTTATGTTATTCTGCTTTATTGTGTATGTTTAATGAAGATCGTGGAGACAAAGAGGCAGAAAATATTGTTTTCCATATGTGATAGTTTTCCTTTTGTTTACTTTTATGGCGGCAAGGCGTCAGGTGCTTGGTTTTGTTAGAGTACAGTTCCATGGGGGAACTAATGCATGGAGGTTTGATATGGGCAATGAACGTTTTATGTATACCGAGGATTTGACTCTGAATCTCAGTGGAACTCGTGATGGGGTTTTAGTTATGTCAATGAATGTATCTGTTTGTTTGGAGTTCTCGATGCCTATTCGAGAGCTTTGGGGTGGTAGTGTCTATACTCCACAAGAGGATTCAATGGTGTCATCTGCTAAGACGCCAGCCCGGCGACAGATGTATCCGCCAGGGTTCTTTGATGATGATACTGAGGAGGAAAATGATCTTTCTGATGGCCAAAATCCTTAGTCTTTAGAAGTTTTAGTTAAGCGGTTTATGTTTGATGTATATATTGTACATATTTATATTTTGGAGTACAATGTAGTGATATAAATTATTTATGAACAAGGTTTTAGTATCTATGTATATTATGGTGAATTTGATTCAGTTATGTATCGTACTTATGATTTTTTTTTTATTTTCAATTATTGGCAAATGAAATTTTGAAATTAATGTTTTTACAAGATCAATTCTTTTACAAATTGGGTAAGTTATATTAGTATTAGTCTTAAATATGATACCCTATGGTGGATGTTATATTACTTAGTATCAGAGTCCTGGTTAGAGTCTTTTAGGTTTTTGTGGTTAGGTCTGTTTTACTTGTGTTGTGTGATTCTCTGAGTTTGATTTCTAAAAGGTTACATCTGACTCTTATTGTGTTTTGATTAGTCGTTTATGAAGAAAGTTATGTCCCGTGGCAGAGGTACACATATGAATGTGGGACGTGATAATGATGCGATGACAGCTACTGCCGAAGCAATGTAGCAAATGGCAAACGTAATTGTGCAACAGAATCAACGAGCTGCACAACAACAAGAAGCAAATACTGATGCCCAGAGTTTGTCTAAATTCCATCGAAACAATTTGCCACATTTCAAAGGCGAATTTGATCCGGAGAAGGCAAGTTTGTGGATCCAAGAGCTGAAAAAGATTTTTGAAAGAATGGGATGTACAGACGATCGCAAGGTAACTTATGCCACATTTATGTTAATGGGAGACAGTGAAAATTAGTGGAAAACAACTCAGAGAGTACTACAAGTTGAAGGAATGGAAATTACGTGAGAGGTTTTCTGTGAAGTATTTCTGGAAAAATATTTTTCAGATAGTGCAAGGCATGCCAAGGAGATGAAATTTCTTGGGCTACGACAAGGTGGAATGACAGTTAATGAGTATGCTGCAAAGTTTGAGAGCTTGTCAAAGTTCTCACAGTATTTTCAAATCTAGCTAGATGAGGTGTGGAAATGTCATAAGTTTAACGAAGGTCTAAGAGTTGAGTTGAAAAGAGGGGTACTGCCAATGAGAATGAATTAGTTCTCAGCCTTGATGGACATATGTCGCAGACTTGAAGAATTAGAACCATCTCGAGATATAAGGAATCGTAACTTTGGACCATCTAGGTTCCAAAAGGGAATAAACAACAACAATAATCGGTTTCAGCGAAAATCATATTTCCGACCATCGACAAGCTAGCAACAACAACAACAGCCACGTGGAGGAGGTTCTAGTAACAATCATTTTGGTCATACTGTGGCACCTCCAACGAAGTGTTTAAAGTGTGGAAAGGGTCATATGACCAAGGACTGTACAATTAGAGGGATAATCTGCTTTAAATGTAGAAAGCCTGGTCATATCTTGAGGGATTGTGATCAAGCGAATGTGGAGCCTTAAGTAAGTAACGTTCGTGCTGCTAAGCCGCAAGTTAGTGGGTGAGTGTATACGATGAGTGGAGCTGAAGCTTTCCAGTTTGAAGATCTTATCAAAGGAGAATGTGTCATATCAGGTAACCTTTTAACTGTATTATATGATTCAGATGCAATACATTCATTTATTACATATGACTGTGTGGATCGTTTGGGATTGCCTATGTCTTCTTTAAATTTTTAATTAATTGTTTCTACACCAACTGCCAAGCCTGTTAGTACTTCTAAAATATGCCTTAATTGCTCTGTTACTATTAATAATCAAGTTTTTTCTGTTGATTTAATTTGTTTACCTTTTATCGAAATAGATATAATCTTAGGAATGAATTTATTATCTTCTAACCATATCCTATTAGACTGTTTTAAAAAGACCTTAGTATTTCTTGAGAATGAGATTTCTGGATTTTTGAATGTCAATCAAGTCAAAACTTTATTGAGGGATGGAGCCCAAGGATACATGTTGCTGTCTTCTTTAGAAGTCAAAAGTGAAAAGCATGTGAACGTTACTTCTATTGTTAATGAGTTTCCCAAAATTTTTCCTTATGATGTGCTCGGATTACCATTGGAAAAAAAGATAGAGTTTTTTATCGATCTTGTGCCAGGAGCTGGTCCTATTTCGATTGCACTGTACCAGATGTCGCCAACAGAATTAGCAGAGTTAAAGAAGCAATTGGAGGAACTGTTGGAAAAATAGTTTGTGAAACCTAGTGTTTTACCATGGGGAGCTCCAGTGTTGTTAGTCAAGTAGAAGGATGGAACTTCATGTTTGTGTGTGGACTACTGCCAGTTAAATAAAGTTATGATAAAGAATAAGTATCCACTTCCAAGGATTGATGATTTGATGGACTAATTAAAAGGAGCAACTGTTTTCTCTAAGATTGATATGAGATCTGGTTATCATCAAATTTGTGTCAAGGTAGAGGATATGTCCAAGACTGCTTTTCGAACGCGCTATGGGCACTATGAGTATCTTGTGATGCTGTTTGAAGTGACAAATGCTCCTGCGATATTCATAAATTACATGAATAGGATCTTTCGTATATACCTAGACAGATTTGTCGTTGTTTTTATATATGACATTCTTATCTATTCTTAAAGATAGGAAGAGCAAGCTGAACATCTCAGTATAGTTCTCTAGATTTTGAAGGAGAAGAAATTGTATGCAAAGTTATCAAAGTGTGAATTCTGGTTAGAAGAAGTTCAGTTTTTGGGTCATGTGATTTCCAAGGAAGAAATTACGGTGGATCCAGCAAAGGTGGAGATAGTTCTTCAGTGGGAAAGGCCAAAGACAGTGACTGAGATCTGAAATTTTGTTAGATTAGCAGGGTATTATCAGAGATTTATTGAAGGTTTTTCCAAGATAGCCAGACCTCTTACACAGCTCACGAGGAAGAATTAAGCTTTTACCTGTACAGATACATACGAAAAGAGTTTCTAAGAATTAAATAAAAGACTGACTACTGTACTAGTGTTGATTCTACCGGATCCAAACGAGTCTTTTGAGGTATACTATGATGCTTTTTATCAAGGATTAGGATGTGTACTGATGCAGAATAGAAAAGTGATAGCATATGCTTCGAGACAACTGAAGGTACATGAAAATAATTACCCAACGCATGATTTGGAATTAACCGCATTTGTTTTTGCATTGAAGATGTGGAGGCATTTTTTGTATGGGGCTACATTCAATGTCTTCAGTCATCATAAGAGTTTGAAGTATTTGTTTGATCAGAAGGAGTTGAACATGAGACAGAGGAGATGGTTGGAATTTTTGAAGGATTACGATTTTCAACTTCAATATCATCCTGGAAAGGCAAATGTCGTAGCAAATGCTTTGAGTAGGAAGATGCTTAGTATCTCTACCATGATGATCAAAGAGGAAAAATTAATAGAGCAGTTTAGAGATATATGGTTATTAGTAGAATTAGCACCAGGAAGAATTTGTCTGAATATGGTTACTATTTTGAATGATTTGCTAGAAGAGATTCGAGAGAAGCAAGAAGATGACCAATTTTTGCAAAATGAGAGAAAGCTAATTAAGCATGGTCGTGTGTCAATAGTAGAGGAAGGACCTGACGGGGTCCTAAAGTTCAAAGGTAGGATCTGCATACCCAATGATCCCGAGCTTAGGAAGGCGATTCTCGATAAAGCTCACACCAGTAGGTTGAGTATGCATCCCGGAATGACCAAAATGTATCAAGATCTGAAGTGGTTGTTTTGGTGGCTTGGAATGAAAAGAGATGTTGTTGAGCATGTGTCGTCTTGTCTAGTTTGTCAAAAGGCGAAGGTTGAAACATCAAAGACCAGTAAGTATGCTACAACCCCTAACTATTCCAAAATAGAAATTAGATAGTATTGTCATGGATTTTGTTATTGGATTGCTAAAGACTAGGAAATGGTATGATTCTATATGGGTCATTATTGATCGACTTACCAAGTCTGCACACTTCTTGCCAATTGATATCAAGTATTCAATGGAACGGTTGACCCAAGTGTACATTGATGAAATCGTTAGACTTCACGGTGTACCCTCTAGTATCATTTTCGATAAAGATCCAATGTTTACATCAAGGTTTTAACAAAGTTTACAAGAAGCAATGAGGACTAAACTTTATTTAAGTTCTGCTTATCATCCGCAAACTGATGGTCAAACTGAGAGGACTATCCAGTTGTTAGAAGATATGCTAAGAGTTTGTGTGTTAGAACAAACAGGGAGTTGGGATGAATTCTTACCTTTGATAGAATTCACCTACAACAACAGTTTTCACTCAAGTATAGGGATGACACCCTATGAAGCGCTATATGGATGACGATGCCAAACACCTTTATGTTGGTATCAAGATGGAGAAAGTATGACAATAGGACCTGAAATGGTGCAACAAACAACGGAGAAGGTAAAGATGATTTAGGAGAAAATGCCAACAACTCAGAGTCGGTAGAAAAGTTATGATGATAAGAGAATGAGACCTCTTGAATTTGAAGAAGTGAGTATATGTTCTTGCGAGTCACACCCACGACGAGAGTCAGAAGATTTATAAAATCCAGAAAACTCACTTTTAAATTTATTAGACCCTATCAAATTCTTCGTCGAATAGGTCTAGTAGCTTATCAGATAGCTTTACCACCATTTCTCTCCAATCTTCATAATGTTTTCCATGTATCCTAGTTGAGAGAGTATATTTCTGATCCAACTCATGTCATTCAGCTCGATGAGGAGATTTCGTTGGTAAAAGTGATCTGAAATGAAATGACGGGAGATGCTACATGGGAATTGGAAGATAAAATAAAGGAGCAATATCCACAATTATTCTAAGGTACGATAAATTTTGAGAATGAATTTTTTTTTTAGTGGGGGAGAGTTGTAGCACCTCGAAATTTGTTATTCCTCACTAAATGCTTGATTTTACTGTTTTGTGGTTTCTGTACACTAAAAATTTATTTTGACTATTTTGTGACTATTTTTTATCTTTGTGTGTGATTTACTCTGAGCTAGGAAAATAAAAATTTTTGGGCCGGGAAAAATATTCGATGATTTATTCGGAGTCGGGGGAGCTTACTAAACCCGAATCCGAGAGACACGATTCTCAATCTTTTGATTTTTAGAATTTATCTGTCTAATAAAAATTGTTCGTATTTTATTATCTATTGGAAGATACTTACTAACTTGTGAGCAGTAGCTTCTGCCCATTGGGTAATAGATTCTGTAACTTTTGTCCATTGGACAATATACTTAGAAAAGTCTTTGTTGACTCACATTCTTAAGAACCAGTTAGAAGGCTTGAATCTTAATGTAAACCAATGGAAATTGGTCAATAAAAATGGCTTGAAAACTAGTCATGAAACTAGATGAACTAACTACCTAAACTAAGTATATTTGGAAACAAATTGAATCAAAACTTTGTTAGCTTACTCCATTGAGCTACACGGCCAAGGAGTGTTCTTGTGCCTTCTAGAGTGCATAATTCACTTGCATGACTCTTAAGGTTTAACCAATAGAAATTAGAGTGACCAAAGTGTGACCAACTAATGAACTAAGCCATGTGCTACTCATAAACTTGGTAGCTAAGTTTCTTACTCCCTTTGTGAAGCATTCCACGACAAGCACTAGAGAAATATGATATTTTTATTTCATTTCTATCACACTTTGTGACTTAAGCATTTCTCTCCATTCTCTCTCTTCCTAACTCAACAAAGAACTCCATTCTTTCCTTTTGTGAAGCTCTTGGCTAACCACCCAAAGAACACCATCCAAGCTTCTAAAATTTCATCCAATCTCATTTTCTAAACCTAAACACTATCCTAAGAACTTTTTATGTTGTGAACTTAATCTAGTTCTTCCATTTACAACCTTGAAGTCAAGCTAGGATTTTCTTGTAACATCCCAAATTTTCGTATCTCTTAAACAAGAATTTTCAAATTAATGCAATTTTACCGCAGAATTTCTAGAAAACCGTAAAATTATTTTGTTTATTCCGTCAACAGATTTGATCCTTTTGAGTGATTTTACTCCGTAAACGTAAAATAAAAATTTTCTACCGATAAAAAACTTTACGTAATTTAATTTTTACCGTTGCAGTAATTATTTTACGTAACTGATTTGATATTCGATTTTATAATTTTTGTGATTTTATGGATGATTTTGAAATTTTTCCTATCTCGTGGGCCCCGCAAGTCTCCAATAGTGGGCCTGAGCATCCCCATACGTGGGCCCGTGTGGGTCCCATAAGTGAAAAAAATTTTCTACGATAAAAAATTGAAACCTAGATCGAGACAAGAGATCTTACTAAACCTGAATTCCCAACAGCTTTTAAAATTTTATCAGATTGGTTTGTTATACCGTATTTAATTATCTGATGATAAAAATACAAGATAAAATATTATTCTGTAGTGATACAAGAATAAATATTATACACAGTGTAGTCAACAAAGAAGAAAGTTTGTCCGATGATTTATACCCTTGATGAGACTAATACTTATTTGAATATTAACCATTGTTTAATCAAAGGTTAAGAAACAAACTTCATAAAGATAAGCATAATAATAACCATTGATTTAATCAAAGTATGGTAATGCTCCCCGCTTTAATATCAACCATGATGATGAATCAAAGGTGATAATGGCCTTGAAAACGACAAAGCACCATTTATAACCATTTGATTAAATTTAAATCAAGATTCAAATAGATTTAATCTTAAAAATTCGAAGTTATAACATCAATAAATCAACAATTCCATCAATTGAATCAAGTAAGATAGATGCCAAATAATATGTTGAAAGACAATTATGCACCATTGGATGAAAGTTCGATGGAAACAATCCTACTCCATTAATTTTACACATCTAAAGGTGAATTTAAAGGAGAAAAATCCAATGACGGTCACGCTAGACTTAAATTTAGTGCTTTCTAAAATTAAAAGCTTACCAAAATCTTAACCATTTTATCAATGGCTAGAATTAATTTAAATAATGGTAAAAAGATGACAACACGATGATTAATGCACGCATTGGAGGAGTTCACGCTTGCATGCTTTTGGAGACAAAGAAAAAAAAAATATTTCAATGCATTGATTAATTCTCTTTATGTCATCATCAAGAATTTGGTCAATATCGCAATATTATTGATCATTATTGATCAATTTACATGGAAGAAGAAAGCAAGGAGGGGTTTTTGTCATTTATTAAGACAAAGAAAAACAAATTTCAATCCATTAAATGATTTTACGTATCGATTTTGCCTTGATCAATGCTTTCATCATTATTGAATTTTTGAAGAAGCTTTGGAGGGGGGCTACAGTTTTGTGGAACTTTAGGACATAAGAAAAATTGAAGACCACATTATCGCTATCATAACTCTTCCTTGTCTCCTCCAAAAGCCAAAGTTCTTAGCAAAACTTTCTCCTTCTTTTTCATGGTGGGTTTCGCTATGGCACCCAAATATGTTCTCCATCACTCTTTAATTTCATCCAACCTTATTTCTTGAATCCTTACGGTCAGATCCATCATTCTAAGAACATCTCTAAGTTATGAAGTTCCAAAATCATTCATCTTGATCTTCAAATTCAAGCTTCAAGTTTTTATCAAAAATCAAAAATTTCATCTTTGTTATTCAAAATACACCATTCGTCATACTACCTAAAATCACCATCCAAGCTCTTTCAATTTCATCCAACCATGATCTTAATCTCCAGACATATTCTAAGAACTTTCATGAAAGATTTTTCTAAATCATTCATCTTGATAGTTAGTCGTTTTTGGCTTCAAGATCAAAGTTATTTTTTTTCAAGGCCCAAGATAAGAAACTTCATTTTCTTCTCTTTTTCATGATCTAAACCACGTTTGATCCATTCCTCTTAATCTTCGATATCAATTAACTCATCCACCCACTTTTGTTTTTTTGTTAACCCTATATAGTGAAGACTTGGAAAAGAAGCAAATCAAGAAACTTTTGAGATCTTCAAGAGGTAAGAGAGATCCATCTTACCAAGCAAGCAATGGTGGTGAGAGATTGGTATTTTATTTGATGGATGTGGAATCCATGCTGATTCATATCCAGTATTCTTAATTAATTTGAAATGAGCTTTGATTAATTTTCTATGCTTGATATGCTTTGCATTTTTTATACTTTTGATGATATTGTTTTGATATCTTGATACATTAGTTTTATGACTAATGTATTTGATGGTATATTTATATTATTTATGATTCTTCTTCTATATATGTATATGCCATGACTTAATGGTGAAAAGAAAATTGATTTTTGGTTTGAAGATTTGATCTTGCCTTTAAGATTAGGATTTGTTGAAAATTTTCAAGAATCAAAACTAATTAATTTTTGAAGATTGAGATTTATGATGAAGCTGGATTTGAACAAACACCTCAAGATAGTTAGTATTCACAAAATTAATATTTTCTTGAATGATTAAAATGGATGTTTAGAAAAGTAAGGAAAATAAACAAAGAATTTATTTTTCAAAGAAACATGAATACGGTTTGAAGGATTTTTATTGATTTATTTTACAGTAAAAAGTTTCTAAGTGTTTTTTACTAAACATGAGATTTAAATAAAAATAACAATGATAATTTTAAGGATTTGCAAAGAAATGAAAAAGGATTTGTAAGGAAAGTTTCTGATTGAATTTGAACAAAATGGGTTTTTTTTTATGACCATGTCTTTTGATCCTTGAAAACAAAGAATTTTTAATTAACTTAATTTGATCAAAACCATATCAATTTAGAAGAAAAATATTTGATAAATTTCAATTACCAAAGACTACATTTTTGGAGGTTGGAATAATTTTGGTTTTATGAAACAAAGTAATTTTAAAGTGGAAACAAAATGTTTGAACAAAATGTTTTAGTATAAGAATTTTAAAAAGAATCAAAGATTTTATCACTGAGTAAATGAACTTTCATATGAAAATTAAAAAGAAAAGTTGACATTTGAATCTTAATTTGTTTTGAAGAGAATTGATTTTAAATTGTTTAAAAAATGGAGAATATAATGTTAAAATTTACTAACGTATAACTTATTTTCAAGTTTTGAAATACGTTAAAAAATGTTAAGTTTTGAAACGCTGATTTACATCAATTAAAATGATTTCTTCAAATATATTTTGAAAAAGAATTTCTTCTTGAAATGAAAGATTCATGGAAAAATATTTTCTTAAGAATAAAATATATTAAATGAAATATAAAGTTAAATTATTTTGATTGAAGACTTTTTTTGACTAAAGATTTTCTCTAGAATGAAATTGTGATTTCAAAATGTTTTACGATCTTAAAAACGTGATTTTTAAGCTTCTTTAATTTCAACAATGCTTTTAAAATGATATTGATTTATTTAAGTCAAAATAATGTTTGGAATATCAGAATATTTTATGTGATTGAAAAATGTTGAAAAATATTTTTCTTGATCTTAAAAATAATTTGAAATACAAAAATATTTCTACGCGATTTGAAAAATGTTTAAATATCTACACGATTTGAAAAGCGTTAAATATTTTACGCGATTATTTAAAAATCACTACGCGATTTGAATAATGATAAATATTTTTACGCTTGATCGTGAAAATGATAGAACATTGTTATGAGATTTGGAAAGTATTTTAAATATTTTCCAATGATAGAAAATAATTTACGTGACGTTAAAAGAATGATTTTTAAGTTCGCAATTTTGAAAAAAAAATACTATGCGATTTGAGAAACGTATGTTTTTACGCGATCGATAAAAACGTTAAAAATTAAGACGTGGCCTAAAAGTCATCTTCTAAGAGCTTACAACATTTTGAAAACGTAATGTTAAAATGTTACCAAATCAATTTTTAGTAAACGTAACCATTTTACGGTCCCCATTGTAAAAACGTAATAAAACGCTTTTGAATTTTAAAAACGTAAAAAAATGTTACTCCATTGTGAAAATATAAAAAGAAGTTCTTGTTATGGTATTGTGAAAATATAATAGAAAAGTTTTTGGATTGTGAAAACGTAATGAAAAGTTACGCGATTGTGAAAATACGGTAAAAGTGTTTTACAACTATTAAAATGTGATAACATGATTTTCACACATTGAAAGTACAAAAGATGATTATCATTGAACAACAACATTGTCATAACTGCTTTGAGAAAAATGACATATTTGTCATGATTGATTTTGCATTATACATGCATTGGAATGGTCAAATGGACCTGATACACATGGACTCCCCATTCTTAGAGAAACACATCTCTTGACCACCATGAGATAGCGTAGATGTAGGTCACTTGTTGACCTCTTACCTCAAGAGATCGGGTGCGGGTTGCCTACACGGGTGGTTGGTCGCGCTTTTCCCGTAGGTTAGACCGATGTAACACACCGATGATCCTTGGTAGAATCAACATTCTTAATCAAGATCTCGATAAAGACTTGTCGCAGAGATGCTAGATGTGCAAAATCAAAATGAGGATTATAAAGACGTGACCTCGAGGCATTGACCGAAGATCTTTTCGATCATTTTTCTACCCGACTCTTTTTAGCTCCACTAGTAGAAATCGAGTCTTAGAATGTACATGCATAATCCGAACATTTATATCTCGTGATATATTAATTGAGGAATATTGGCTATGACAATTGTTTTGAATACTTGGATGATGATGATGATAATTAGGACATTATCATAATTGTTGTTTATAATAATTGAATTGATAAATGATTTGATGATGATAGTTGATTAATATTGAATATATTATTGGAAGTTTGATATGATATCCTTTAGTAAAATATTGTCCTTCTATTTTCTCCAAAATATGCCACGCCAAGCGAGAGAGTAGGATCTCACCTCTTTGTTATGTTGTCTTGCTGTGTCTGTATTGTTAAAATTAAACAAAGATCTTCAAGAAAAATTCAGTTTTTAGACATAACTGATGCATAAAGTGGACACTCGTAGATTGATGAAAACATTGAAGAGTTGGCTGCCTCAAGTTCGAAGGTGTTCGAGTAGACAAAAGTAGAGTTCATGCAAAAGCTGTGTTTGTACACAGATAAAGAATGAGTATGTTAAGTTTTATCGTTAGTATGATACTCAAAAAATGTATTTAGTAAGTCGTGTCATGGGTTTTCATAAAAAAAAAAAAAAGTCCTGTTAATTTTATATTTCTCTTTAAATTGTGAAATATTAATTGGTGTCAATGTTTTATATGAATTAGTTTAAATATATTTTCAAGAATACTTATGGATTACAAGAAGTTTATATTTCACAAGAAGAAAAATTTTTTTTTTAAACCACAAATTTAACTCAAACCTTTTATGAAAACATTTTCAGATTAAACTGAGTCGGTTCTTCCATACGCGATACCCTCAAGCTAGGTTTTTCTACTCTATAAGGTCTTGTTCCTTGTTCCTAAGTTTAATTCTTGAGTTTCTAAACCATGATTGATCCATGGTTTCTTATTTTCAAGCCTTGTTTGTGACTTTGGTTTGATTTAAGTTTGTTAGGATTTTCTTGTGGTGATTCACGAAATCTATAGAAGGCCAAACAAGAAGGGTTTTTGTCTTCCTTGAGATAAGATGAAGATTAACCTCATCAACCATGTGTTGGTGGTGAGAAAATAGAATTATTTGAGGTGAAAAATGCATAAGGATTTATTCACTTGATTGTTTAAGTTTTCATTATTTGTGATGGTATTGATTAGTATGCTTTATAGCTTTGATACTATGCTTGAATATGTGATTATGAAAGCATGTTGATTATTGTATAAAGTAGGATGTGATTTGCATGATGAGGAAGTATATGTAGGTTCCAAAGAACCCTAGGGGCTCACGGCCTCAATATCAAATTTTGGAGCAAAATGTTCTAAATTATTTTACTAATTATGGATTAAGTGATTTAATGACAAGAAATTGGATTAAAGGTTTTTACAAAAAACAATGAGATAGAAAATAAATAAATATCATTTATGAAGCACAAATGGATTTTTGACCAACGTGGCAAGAATTGATATCCTAGATCCAAAATTATTTTCCTAAGTGTAGACTCAGGTAATTAATTAACAAGAACTCAATTTAATGGGTTTTTAATGGTAAAAAGAAAATGAACTAATTCTTAGAATTATTTTATTGTAATTAGGTTATGATGAGAAATAAAATTAAAACTTGAAATTTACTAACGTATAGCTCACCCTTTGGGTTTTGAAGCGCATTAGAAAATTTTGAGCTGTAATATCTAATAAAGCCAAAAAAATGTAATTTTTGTGAGAAATAGTAGAAAATATTACTTAAAGGATTTTTAGTGAGAAAATATTATAAATAAGGCCAAAACACTTACATTATGTAAAAAGTTTCAAAAATGAGTTTAAAAGCTAAGAAATGTCTTACGCGATTGAAAAATATTAGAAAAATATTACGCGATTCCAAAATAGTGATTTATAAGCTACGCGATCGAGAAAATGTTTAAAAATCTCTACGCGATTTAGAAAATGTTTGAAAATATTTTTGTGATTGCAAAAATGTTTGAAAATATTTGCGCGATTTGAAAACGTAAGAAAAATGTTATGCAATTATGAAAATGTAATAAAATATTTACGCGATTGAAAATAACAGTAGTTTACTGTTGGGCTGTTGTGGTGGGCCCGGTTGTGTTGAAAATTGATATCGCCAAGTGATGACATGTGTTTGTGAAAAACATTGAGAATGATGTTTGTATGTGTATTATGGATCATACATCATGTATTGAAAAACGTGTAAGCTTTATTGGTAAAGACAAGTTGCTTATGAGTTGAATTTACACCTTTGTGCGGGTGAGAATTGCGTAGTTACGATCAATTATTGATCTTGGAGACGTCAGGGTGGGGAATGTCATTTGTAACCAGATGGTAGCACCTTTGCGCTATGGTATGCGATGCAAACACACCGACGATCTCAACAAAGTTACTACTCTTTTCGTGATTGGTTGAAAGTGTCTTATATAAGTCATTTTACGTATTTTGATATGATATCTTGGCACATGATTTGGGACTGACGATATACAGACATGTACTCCTGATCCTTCTCTCCGAAATTATGATTAGCTTCATGGAGTAGGAATTGGTCTCTGTACATATGCATGGTTGGTCTGCATATAAATGTGACAATTATGTTATCTGATATATTATCTTTGATATGATAACATAATTCGATGTTTAATGTTATATATGTATATTTACTGTCATTTTCTATACTGTCATGCTAGCATTGATGTAAGGGATCTCATCTCTTTGTTATGTTATTCTGCTTTATTGTGTATGTTTAATGAAGATCGTGGAGACGAAGAGGTAGGAAATTATGTTTTCCATACGTGATAGTTTTCCTTTTGTTTACTTTTTATGGTGGCAAGGTGTCAAGTGCTTGGTTTTGTTAGAGTACGGTTCCATGGAGGAACTGATGCATGGAAGTTTGATATGGGCAATGAACGTTTTGTGTATACCGGGGATTTGACTCTGAATCTCAGTGGAACTTGTGATGGGGTTCCAGTTATGTCGATGAATGTATCTATTCGTTTGGAGTTCTCGATGCCTATTTGAGAGCTTTGGGGTGGTAGTGTCTATACTCCACAAGAGGATTCAATGGTGTCATCTGCTAGGATACCAGCCTGGCGACGAATGTATCCACTGGGGTTCTTTGATGATGATATTGAGGAGGAGGAGGATCATTCTGAGGGTCCAAATCCTTAATCTTTAGAAGTTCTAATTAAGCGGTTTATGTTTGATGTATATGATGTACATATTTATCTTTTGGAGTACAATGTAGTTATGTAAATTATTTATGAACAAGGTTTCAATATCTATGTATATTATGGTGACTTTTATTTAGTTACGTATTGTACTTATGGTTTTTTTTTCAGTTATCTGCAAATGAAATTTTGAAATCGGTGTTTTTACAAGATTAATTCTTTTACAACTTGGGTAAGTTATATTAGTATTAGTCTTAAATATAATACCCTACGGTGGGTGTTACATCCTCCACCTGATCTACTCTTCTTACAGGGATTTTTAAGGATCTTCTCCTTACATGTCCAAATCACCTAAGGCGAGATTCTCCTATCTTTTCCACAATAGGTTTTTCCCATGCTTTCTCTCTAATGCATTCATTCGTAATCCTATTTTGTCTTGTATGATCACACATCCAATGTAACATTCTCATCTCAACGACATTGATCTTATGCTCTTCCTGACTTTTTATCACCCAACATTCAGAACTATACAACATCGCAGGCTTTATAGTTGTGCAGTAAAATTTACCCTCAAGCTTGAGAGATACATTTCTATCACAAATCACTCATCCATTTCATCCATCTAGCTTAAATTCTATGGTTTACATTTTCCTCTATCTCTCCGTCATTTTGTATGATAGATCCAAGATACCTAAATTATGTGAGTTGTGGTATGATATGGTCTCCAATTTTTATAGCTAAGCTAGTATTAGCATGCTTCTTACTGAACTTACATTCTATATACTCCGTCTTACTCCTGTTTAGACAAAGGTCATGTTCTTCCAAAGCTCGTCTCTGTAGCTCTAGCTTCCCATTTGTTTCCTTTCTCGACTCTCCAACTAAGACTATGTGTGTGTTTGGATTGGAGTTTGCAAACTTAAATTTAAGTCAACTTGAGTTTGCAAACTTAAGTTTGGTTGAAAGTGAGTTTGCAGTAACATGATTTATGTTTAAAAACTTTTGTCTCAAAAGTGAGTTTGACAAAATAAATGTTAGAGATAAAATTGTAACTCAAAATCCAAAAGTAAGAATTTCTTGCTTTCATTCTAACGGCAGCTGGAGGCAATATTTCTGTTGAAATAGTGCAAACTGAATGTTATCAAATTTTAGCCAAACAAATTTTTTCCTCCGTTCTATGCAAATGAACTCACGTTTGGGATGTCAAACGTGTTCCTAAACGCACACTATATCATCTGTAAAAAAAATATGCATTGTGGCACTGACTCTTGGATATGCGCAATAAGCACATCTAAGACCAAGGTAAAAAGATATGGACTCAAAGTTGACACTTAGTGTAGTCCTATAGTTATAGAAAAATCTTCAGTGGCCTCACCCTATATTCTCACATTAGTTTTAGCTTCATCGTATATATTTTGGATTGCTCGAATATATGTGATACAAACTCATTTCTTCTCCAGAGCCTTCCACAAGACCTCTCTCGATACCACATTATAGGCTTTTTCCATATCAATAAAAATCATGTGTAGGTCTTTTTACTTTCTCCGATACCTCTCCATCAATCTTTATAGAAGATAGATTGTTTCCATGGTTAACCTCCTAGACATAAAACCGGATTGATTATCTGAAATATTAGTCTCTTGTCTTAATCTCTGTTCAATTACTCTTTTCTATAACTTCATGGTATGACTCATGAGCTTAATCCCTCTGTAATTTGCATAATTTTGTATATCTCAATTGTTCTTATAAATAGGGATTAAAGTACTCTCCTTCATTTATTTGACATTTTTTTAGACCCCATTATCTCGTTAAACAGCTTCGTGAGCCAGCTTATACTTTCTCTCCTAGACACTTCCACATCTCAATAGGTATATTATCCGCTCTGTCCGCTTTTCCATTATCCATCATCTTCAAAGTTTTTTTTACCTTAAACTCCTGAATTCTACGATAAAAAGTTTTATTTTAGACTTCCTCTTCAATATTTAGAATGTCCAAGTTTCCTAAGGTCTCATGTCCCTCATTAAATAACTTATAAAAATAACTTTTTCATCGATCCTTAATGTCGTGTTCCTTAACCAAGACTTTACCCTCTTTATCCTTAATGCATTTCACTTGATTCAAGTCTCTTGTCTTCCTTTTCTTACTTTTAGCAAGCTTGTAAATATTCATTTCTCAGTCTTTAGCTTTCAAATATTTAATATTTATTTACATATATTTCTATTATTTTCCTTGATAAAACAAAATGAAAAAAATCTCATTTCTTTTTCATTCAGTGATACCAAAAAAAGGGAGTAACAATTCCTCTATTCTATCTTCCTTTCTTTTCTTTTCTTTTCTTTTCTTTTACATTATGTTCCTTTCCTTTCCATCCAAGATTGGGAGGATAAAAAATGATAGGACTCAAGGAAATATTATCCCTCCAAATCCTTTCATTTCCATCCTAAAATATAATACCAAACAAGGGATGATACTCTTTCTCTACCTTCTTCCTTTCCTTTTCCTCCTCAAATATGATATCGAACAAAGGCAAAAAGAGGAAAAAGAAGCATTTTGTGGGCTTTACCATACATTTATATGCATAATTTCTTTTTTAAATTTCAATTTTTGTTTAAAATGTTTTATAAGTAAGTCTCAAACTAAAAGTAGAATTTAAGTTAGATTTACTCAAAATTTATTAAGAGATTATGCTTATTCTTTGCCCTCTTCCTTTCATTTTCCTCCTCAAATGTGATATCAAATGAAGTCGAAAAGAAGGGAGAAGAAGTATTTTTGTAGGCTGCACCATACATTTATATATATTTCTATTCATTTACATATATTATCATTCATTTCCTTAATGGAGGAAAAGAAAAAGAAAAGAATATGATAAAAAAGAAAAGAAAGAAAATGAAAAGAAAAGTGGAGGAGATATCACTCTCTTATTTAGTATCAATCAATGAAAAAGAATATTTTTTTTATTTTACTTGGTTTTATTAAAAAAATAATAAAAATACATGTAAATAAATAAAAATATATATAAATATATGGTCAAACTAAAAAATTTTCTTTTTTTCTTCCTTTCTATCTATGAAGACGAGGATGAAAAATATATAAATCTCATAAAAAATGCATTAATCCAAATTCTTATCATTTTCTTTCATTTCTTTCTTTTCATTTCACTTAAATTTTGCATACTAGACAAATTTTTAATTAAACCAAACAAAGGATGAGAGCATTTTTTTTCTTTTTCATAAATAATATCAATTAAGAAAAGTAATAACTCTTCCATTTCTCTCATCACTTATCTTTTTCTTTTTTTATTTTTTTATTATATCCCTTCTTACGGTACCAAAGAGACCTACAGCCTAAAGTTATTACACACAACAAAGTAAACAGTAACCAAAACACCCAACAGGACAAACAAAAGGGAAGTTAAAAAAAGTTGCCGTCCTGTCATAATAGATCATGCAAAGTGAAACCAAAAGGCAAGATTGAATGAAAAACATAAGTAGAAAAAAAAAATGATATGACACACGTGTCCTCGTGCAGGGAGGGAAACAACAAAGGTGGTCCATATTAAACCACCCAAAATGAGTGCTGGTAACTTGATATGTCGTATTAGTATCTTTTATGAATTATTATGAAATATTTTAATTATTAATTATAAAAATTGATATTTTGCATTATAGTATCATAAACAAATATTTAAATGTTAATAAAATAATAAAATTGATACTATAATAAAAATTGATATTTTGGGAAGAGAAAATGCATTATAGAAAGAGTAAATTCATAAACAAATAAGTATAAATGCTAATTAAATCATAATAAAAAACAAATTTATTTACTTATATATAGACACAATAAAGGTTAAAAAAAAAATTCACGTGACCATTATTACATCCGTGACCATTATTACATCCGTATCTGAAGGCATGTACACTGTGCCCGTCTGCTAGCTGCAGTAACTCTGAATCCCACCTCTGTCATTCACCACTTTCACACTTTTCAAATTTCTTCTTTTTTTTTTCTTCCTGTTTTTTTAATTTAACTTGAAATTTGAACCCTTTCTTTATTAAAAAAAGTTAAAGAAAGGATTGTTAAAAGTGAGAGAGAACAGACTCAACAGAGTCAAACACGCCAACCAGACCAGCCCATCTTCTCTCTCTGGCCCAACTCCACCTGTTCCCTGCAACTCAGACACCCTTCCACGTGGGAGTCTCTGTCACTGCACCAACCCCAACCCCACATCCTCCTTTCCAATCAAATGCCCACACCTCATCCCCCGTACCCTCATCATATCCCCACCCACCTTTCCCTTTCATTATGTCAACTCAAATTCCCATAAATCTTTCTTTATTACATCCCCAATAATAATACCATTTATTTATTTTTATCTCAATCCAATCCCCAAAACATTTATTAATTAAAATAAGAAATAAAGAAAAAAATGTCAGGCGCCGCTCAGCATACGCCGTACAATATCAGTAGGGCTTACGTCACTCCCAGCACCCGCTCCCCCACCCCCACACGTCTCATCTCATCAGGCGGCGGCTCTCCCCATTGGGTCCCGCCACTTTCTTTGTTCCTCCAATCCTTAATCACATCACATCAATCACAGCCGTCCGATGAGACAAATCCAAGCTTGATCAAAATCAACGGCTCACATGAAAAGTATCCATTTTATCCAAATTTTGCTTTTGCAGCTCGTGTTAGTGATTACTGATAGTGTGTATATATATAAACGAAAAGGCAAACAAAAGGGAAAAGCAAAGAGAAAGTGAGGAAGTGAAGGGTCGTGCAGGGCAGCCGACGATTACGGGAGGGATATGTGGGTCCCTCAACTTTTATATACTCCTCCTACTTGTTCTTTGTTTCCTTGAGTTTGCTTTGCTTTTTTTCTCTTCTTTTTTTTTTTTGATGTTCATGGCGTCTTCATCTGCTTCGGCCTCTCGCGAGGGACACTACAGGGGGGTCAGAAAGCGACCATGGGGACGCTACGCCGCTGAGATACGCGATCCCTGGAAGAAGACTCGTGTCTGGTTGGGTACATTTGATACTCCCGAAGAGGCTGCCCTTGCCTACGACGGTGCCGCTCGTTCCCTCCGTGGAGCCAAGGCCAAGACCAACTTCCCTCCCGCTCCGGTTGCGGCCGCTGGCCTCTGCCTCGACCTCAACGTCCCCTCCAATGACCATCGCTGGCCTTCCGTACCCTCCAGAAGCCTTGTGCTCAGTGAGTTTCTCCACACCGGCGTTCTCAAAGATATCAACTGCGTTGATCCGCCTCAGCCTCCTCCCGCCCCGGTGCCTCACCACATGGTCGCCGTTGGCGGCGGAGCCCAGGTTGCTGAGAGTTCTCAGACGGCGTCGTTTCTAGGGCTCGTTCGGCGCGGGATTCCCATCGACTTGAACGAACCACCACCGTTGTGGCTATGAACAATGTTGAGCGAGTAGTATAACTGAGATCCTATTTTGTTTTGTAGGCTTTGTACGGCGTCGTTTTACACTCCCTCGTATCTAATTAAATCTACAATGTTATTTTTTTTTTGTTTTGCCCTAAATCTAATCATGCTTGTGTTTTATCATAGAGGGAGTATCTATCTGTCTAATGTCTAACATTAGAAAAATGAAGAACCTATATTGTATATACATTTTCTTTCTATATTACTGTCTAGAATTGTACTTTGAGTATGTTATTCAGCGATCAAAGTCGTTTATATTAAGCACTTTTCACCACTTTTGCAAGAGGCATAATAATAATGATGTTTGAAACAATGGATCTGTGAACACCTACCTTATCTTTGTACAAAATCTACTTACGACTAGTTGGTATGGTTGACGCTTTTGGATTGTTGGGCGGCGTGGTAAACAACCGACGAGGGATTGACAACCGTTGATGCGGTTGGACCACCTTCGAAATAGAAAGGCATGAGCTGCGGCGAGTGTTTTCCACGCGCGATTGGAGGGAGAATGGGATTATTTTTGGGTTGGAGATGTTGGGGTTTCGGTGGGGAGCGGGAACTGCGAAGCGAGCGTGTGGGTATCAGCATGATGGCATTGCTTTTCTAGTCAGAGATCTGGTTCTTATCATTTTAGCAGCGTATAATTTCCACCACTTTTAGACCCACTCGCTACCCTTACGGCGTGTTGCGTTTTGGACGTAACTACTTCACATTAAAAAATATATAACTTTAAAAATGTGTTAATTGATACAAGTCTTTTTTATTTTCAACCAAACAGTTTTTTTTTATTTTCAACAAAGAATTTTTTTTATAGGTACAACAAAAAATAAAAATAAAAATTCCGTTGATTGATACAAGTTTTTATACTTATTTTTTTAAAAATAAAGTGTATGAGAATCAGACTCGTTTTACACTGATTATTTATAAATTTTATTTTTGAAATTTAATATTTATAAATTTATGTATTTATGATAATATATTTTAATTTTATTGTACTTAAATATTAACATAAGATGTATTTAAAATTTTATAAATATATATAGGATAAAATAATAAACAGAAATTTTACTTAATATATGATATCTTTATTAAAAGAAATATCAAAATATAATTAAAATTGAGCTAAAAAATTATTTTATAAAATTTAAAATAAAAGATAAATTAAAATTAAAATTGACTTAAAAAATCATTTTATAAAATTTAAAAATAAAAGATAAATTATAACGATTATAAGAATTTTTCATGTTGTAAAAAAATTTACTTAATATATCAAAATAAATATATCAACTTTTTTACATTTAAATTACGCATATAAATTTTAGAAGTGCATTTAAATATTATTATAAACAAATAAAACATAATCAAGTAATATGATTATTAAATTTTAAATGAGACTATCATAATTTATAAAAGAAAAATATTTTATCATGGTACTTAATCATTTTTACTAATCATCTTAATTATTAAATAAAAAAATATTAAATATTTTTTATGATTTTAAAATATTAAATATATTTATTTTTTATTTAATATTTTTTATTTAATATTATGATGATTATTAAAAAAATTATATGATAATATAACATTACTCTTTATAAAATTCTAAGTATATTCCGTTTGATTTATTTTACTCTTAAAAATAACTTTAAACAAAATGTTCTCTTCAAAATATTTTAACTATATAGATTTTACTTAAAATGAATAAAACTAATTTAAAAATGTATTAAATATTATTATTAAATAAAAAATTCATAATAATATATATTTGATTTAAAATAAAACTCGTTTAATGCACCAGTAATTATATAACTAGTTAATAGAAAAGTTACTTTCTCCCGATGTCCGTGGTTCATTTTCACATTTTGTGTGATTTCAAATGATCCGACATTTATGTAAAAAAAAAATACCCGACATTTTTATTTATTATTTATTTTATTAAATATATATTTATTAATTTTTAAATAAATTTATACAAAAATTTTAATGATATCATAGAAGTTAAAAAATAGATTTAACAATACAAAAGTAAATAAATTTTTAATGTATAGAAATATTATTACATCAATGTCAGCGCTTCTTCTCATACCTTTGTTTTGTTTTTCACTTTTCTTTTAAGGCGGGTGTTATTATTTATCCTACCAAGTTAGTGTGCATAATATATCTTTCATTTTTATTTGTTACAATAAATTTTTTATTTTGTATGAAATTTTTTTTTATTTTATGTTTTTTTATAGAACATTATTATTATCGCCGATGACCAATCTCATTGTTCCCCATCACCAATTGTCGATAACTGTCTGTCGGAATTGGTGTGACTGCCGAAGTTGGTAGCCAACCGGAAGTGGTGAACGACTAGAGGTTGTTGTCCGCTGGAGGTAGTGATTGGCCGAAAGTTGTTGTCCACAAAGGTAATGGCCGATAGGAGGTGGTGGCCAGTCGAAAGTGGTGATCAAACGGAAGCGGTTGCAGGTGATTGTTGTCGAAGATAATTATAGGTGGTCAGAGATGATAGTTGGCTGTCAAAGGTGGTTTTTGATATTGAAGTGACTAAAAAAACTTAAAAAAATAATTAATAAATCACAAATTATTTATTATAACTGTTAATATATTTTTTAATTAAATCAATAATTAAAATGATCAAAATATATTATACACCCTAAAGAAAAGATATGTATTAGAATTTGCCTTCTTTTAAATCAATCATCACTTGAAGAGGAGGAGAAATGTAGATACTGAAAAGATTTGAAAAAGTGAGAGACAATCTGTCCAGTATTTGTGTGTACTTTTTATTTAGCTTTTCAGAATTTTCGTTTTGCCTGAGTAATTGTTTCCAAATAGTGGTAACTAATGTTTGGAATGGTCTCGACACTGTTAAACCAAAGAGGGCACTCAACTTACCATCCAGACTCTATTCTCTCTCTTTTCTTTTACCCCCACTTTTTTATGGCCAATAATTGGATTTGGTGATTATTTATTAGTTTATTACTACTGCCTTGCAAGCGTGACTTGTTGGTCTAATCTGTACCAAAAAATATACTGTACCAACAAAACTTAAAGTATAATAATTTCAATAAAAATCAACAACAACAGCAGCCAGTTGACGTCATCCACACTACCATGTGGTTTGCATTTGCATTTATGGGGTCAAACTATGGATATATTACAGCCTATTGATGTGACGGAAGGAAGTGAAAGAGCGCTGATGGAGTGATGGTGGACGGCATTGATTATTCCTTGCGGTTCAAAAGGTAATATAGTCTTCATTTCACTACTCCTCTAATCTTGAATGGCTATCATTTTAGAATTTACATATAAATTAAAAAAGTCAGTAAATTGTCATGATAATAATAAAAAAAGTTAATTTAAAAATATTATCTTTTTATTAAAATTATAACCATATTTATATTTTCAATCACTTCATTAAATTTTATCTTTTGTCTATTAATATTGATATCTTTGCTATTTATTACTTCCTATTATTCTTTTCCATGCCTTAATTAATCTATCAATATCAAAATCAATAAAATGATTTTTCAAATTTTTCATTTTCATTATACAATTACTCCTATATCAATTCTTTCATTAATTTAAAATTTAATTTCCTTCAAATCTTATGCGAATTTTTTTATATGAAATTGAAAATATTTCTGTTTCCCATAAAAAAAGGAAGATTTATGATGTATATTTATGGATTTAATTTTATAATTTGATTTTATGGACTTGATTTTATGTAAAAGTAAGTTTATAGTTTTGTTTAAAAAAAATGTCATATTTAACAAAAATAGTAAAGTAACTTATGTTATTGTGGCAATTAAGTATACATAGGAGTAGAAATAGATCAATCTATCTCTTAAGGGCTTATAGTTTAGCCTGCTTGATGTTTGACTTGACTTAGCCTATTTAATTAAAAATATCAGGTTTCAGGTCATTTAATAGACTTTTTAAGTTTGACAGGTTGATATTGTTTGTTTAACTATATATAATATAATATATATTACTATAATAATTATAAATTATAATTATTAATTTATTATAATATATTAATATATATTTAATTAAATTTTAATAAAAATCTATAACTAAAACATATGTTAGTAAGTTAGAATAGAAATAACATATTTATTAATATATTTAATATAATATATTTATTATAATGAAAATAATAAATTAACCTTCACTCCTTACTTTTATAAATGCTCACTATTTTCTTATTTTGGTCTTTGGTTGATGTAAAACTTGAAGATATATGTCTCTAATAATTTTATAACTTGGTAATATCTTCAAGTTTTATATCGACCAAAGACTAAAGTAAGAAAATGGTGAGTATTTATAAAATTAGAACGTGAATGTTAAGTTATAACAAAGACCTATTAGCCTTAAGTAGGCTCGTTGATCTATTTCAAGGCTTAGGTCTGTTAGCCTATATAAAGACATGTTAAATTATTTAAAAGTAGGTCTATTAGCTTATATAAAAGTATATTAACCTATTTAAAGGTAAGTCTGTTAATTTATTTAAAGGTTTCATTACAAAACAGTCTTTTAAATAGGCTTTCATACAAAGTCAAGATTTTAAAAAGATCAAGTCAAATATTAAAAATTAGCCTATTATATGCTCACATGCTAGACTTAGGTCTTATAGTTAAAATACAAGTTAAACTTATTTAAGACAAAATCTAGCATGACTTAACCTATTTCTATCCCTAGATACACACACAACAGAGTGAAAGATTTAGATGTTTATTTATATTTTGTATAGCATACACCAACTTTTAAAAACTTTTAATGTTTACTTTTGTAAAAGGTTTGAGTATTAATAATTTTTTTAAGATATTTTAGGGAAAATAAATAAATTTAATATGAAAGAGAGATATTATTTTTTTTAGTTGAGATATTTTAAGAAAACGAACTTAATAAACACATATTTTTATTAGTATATTTAATAAGAATAGTTAGGATTAAGAGTAAAATTATAAAAAATAATTAATAACTCTTTGATATTCTAAAGTGATATAAATTGAAACAAATTTAAAATTTTAAAATAATACTTATTCAGGACCAGAAGGAATAATATTAACAATTTTCATGGATCTATTAAGGAAATAAAAATATAGATTATTAAAAAAGTCAAAATATAAATATTTTCTTAAGTAAGTAATATTATTTAATAACATTTATTAAGTAATTAAAATAATTTAATAAAAAACTTAATCAATGTATTTTTTTTATTTTTTAACATGTATTCTAAAATGACATATTTATTTATGAAGGTTTTAACATAAGGTACTTTTTTTTCTTAATGAAGAACTTGTAGGCTCTATGAAAGTTTGAACTAATAATATTTTTTTTTGCAATACAAGTGATATGATCTTACTGTAAAATAATTTAGTGTTGGTATACCACAAAAAAAATAAGGGAATTTTTTTTTAAAAAAAAACCTTCTTGTACTATACATGATGTGCATTTTAGTCATGTTACTTTAAAAATATACAAAATAGAGCCGTTACTTTGCAAATGTGTGTACGGTGCTACAAAATAGTAACAAACATTCAACTTTGAATGAAAATGCATATGTGCAATGCACGTGCACATTTCAAGCTTTGAATGTCAAACACTATCTAATTTTTACTGAGGGTAATTAGGGAATAAAAGGTTGCACATGATGTGCACGTGATGAAGTTCTTCTTCTTCCTCTAACTCAATTCTTAACTTTAAAACTTCATAACTGAATTGTTTAAGCAACATTGAGCAACATCATCGTCCTCACTGAAAAATATATGCAGATCTGATCGAAACCTCTATTGCAATCTACAACACACAAGCAAGGAGACGAGCTCTTTTTTCTTCCTCGCGACGCTACAACGCAACCATGGAGGAGACAACTTGTGATTTCGATTGCAATAGTTGAAATAACCACCAATCTTGTTAAATTTCACGCAAAAATAAACTAACAACAAGAATAGAGGAAGCCCACAATAGTTTGAGGGAAGAAACCTATCATTTTCAAGGCGATTTGTAGCGACCCAAGAGAGTTAGATCTGTCATTTAATGACGGATAACCAAGCGGTACAGTGATCCAGCCCTTTCGTTATTGGTTTTTGTGTGATTTTAACTTAGAAGATTCAAGTAATCCCAAACAGGGTAGATCCAACTTCATTGAAAATTTGAAATCTCTATTCTATGTGTTCATATCAATTCAAAAAATATTAGTTTAAAAATACACATGTGGGAAATATATTTGAACCCCAACTTTTACAACTAAATCAAATCATTATTATTTAATCTAAGAACTGAGAATTTTTAAGTCCTAAATTTCAAAATTTTAAAGAATTTAAAAATTCTACGTGCACATCATGTGTAACATTTTATCTCCTAATTACCCTCAACAAAATTGGATAACGTTCGACACTCAAAACTTGATATGTACATGTATGTTACACATGTATATTTTTATTTAAAATTGAACGTTTGTTATTATTTTGTAATATTATACCTAATTTATAAAGTAATAAGTTTATTTTGTATATTTTTAAAATAATATGATCAAAATATACATTACATATAATATAAAATATTTTTTAAATTTTTTTCAAAAAATAAGTTAGTATTGGTAAGAAATAATAATAACTTTAATATAAATAAAATTTTGTTAACAGGTGCCCTATCACAACATTAGAAGTGCGAGAGTAGATAGATAATAGGAATATAGGATATCTCTAGAGGTGGTCCATTTAAAAATGTGAGCCAACCCAATCTAAGCCTTTGAAAGTCAATTTGTCGTGGATCGGGTTGTTGCAAGTCGAATTGATCTGCATACCCATCTTTTCATATCTCTATAAAAAGCATACTTTATTATGTAAAAGATTATATATCGGCCAAAGTATTTATATAATATTATATACACATAATATTTTAAATTTATATAAATTTTATTATCTAATTATATTTAAATTCACATCATTATATATATATATATATATATTTTAAATTTTATTACCTAAATATATACGAGATGTACGTATAAAAAATTAATGTGTAAGTAGTATTTTTAATAATAATATTATTAGTATAATAATACGATGTCTAGCTAGACTCTAGAGGGATTAGTTTGGTTTTTTGTGAGGTAATGTTATTAAAAAAATGTTAATTTTACACACATTTTTTTATTTATTCATACCACATATATCGTTTTTTTTTTTTGACTAATACCACATATATCGTTATAAATATGAAATAGTATGTGTATAAATTTGTATATATAATAACATTGTATTTTAGTCAAAAAAAAAATAACATTGTATTATAATGGCATGAATGTGAGGCACTCAAACCCAGTTGTCAGAAAACTATTATGAGCACACAGTTGAGTGACAAAAAGACGCAAGACTGCAAAAGTGCATACCACCCACCACCTCCATTCCACCCACACGCAAACCCTGTCTCTCACACTCTCTCCACACTATCGTTGAAAATGAATATTATTTTCTTATTTTTATTAACAAATGTTTTTAAAACATTTATTAAAAAAATAATAGTAAAATATTTAAAATTAAAAAAAAACTTTATAAATTTGTAATGTATTTATTATTTTTTTCTACTTAATCTTTATTATTTGATAAATATCTTTAAAATACTGAATAAACAAATTTTTATTTTATTATTATTTGAATAATAACACATTAATTAATAAATTAACAGAAGTAGGAAAACGTCAGCACACAGTGTATCAGCTACACCACCATCATCCTTCATCTGTCAATGAACCTGCACTGCTCCACCTGCACCCAGCCAGCCGTCATTTCACACCCGCCTCTCTTTCTCTCTCTCTCTCTCCCCTGCACCCTTTTGTTCTCTCTCTACCGTGACTGATTTGACCCTTCTTCCATGTGGTCCCCTTCCTTTCAAGAATTCACATACCATTTTTTTAATTTTAAATTTAATAATAATAAATTGGGGGCGGTGGCGTGGTGATAATTAGTGGAGGGGCCCACAGTGAGGAAAAAACGTGGGGTGGTTCTGGCGAGAAGCCCCATCACGACCGAATCTGTCGGCAACACACACGTCACGGTGCTTTCTAACATAACACTACCACACGCAAACTAGAACACCACTCTTTTTGTTTTCTTTCACGGCCCAAAAAATAAAAAAATAATTAAAAAACATAAACATAAACAAAGTGCAAAGATAGAGAGAGAGAGAGATAGACAGAAGAAAGAAAAAAGCATTGGTCTTTGGTCGTCGTCTCGTCCCTCTCCCCCTCGTCATTGTCGTTGTCGCTGTCGCTGTTGTTTTGTCGTACGTGAGGTGGCGCCGTTTGCGTCCATGATTACCATAGAGTGCGACGGCGCACCGATGTCGTTTTAAATATTCATTGGTTGCGGGAGCAGGAGTGAACGACGCCGTTCTTTTTCAACTCCGTTTTCTTCCAATTTTGATTCCCTTTTCTATTAATTTAAAGAAAAAAATAATTCTACATTTTTTTTAAAGGTGTAAATATTATACACATATTTTTTAAAAATATATAATTAAAATAAAAAATAAAAATATATAATAAATAATATTAAGTGAATTATGAAAATAGATGTATCTATCATGTGTTAAAAATATCATAATAGTTAATTTAATTATATATTAATGAATAGAAGACAAGATGGACATGGTCGTTCCTACATGCAACATGCATCCATGATGATGCTTCATGGTAGTTATTCGTATGTATTCCGACGTCATGTATATGCATGTTATATCATGTCAAATATTCATGGTGATGATGGATTGGTCATAGTTGTTGACTGGGCCAACATGCACCTTCGTTGGATGGAAAGCAGTCCCATCAACGAAGGTGGAAGCGAGGCTCTTCTTGCCTTACTTGTCACTTTCTTCTTTTTCATTTTTATATATCGTACATAATTTCAATATAATTAATAATAAATATATCTACTGAGTTAATTATTTTAGTTCGTACATAATAATAATTATTGAATAAGTTAAAGTGTTAAAAACCATTCATCTATAATAATAACTCATTTATATAAAATTTAATAATATATATATATATGAAGGAGGATTAGTTTATACTAGTGTAAGTATTTTTTGATTTATATTTATTTTTAATCGTTAAATCCACTTTCATCTAATGATTGAGATTATTTCGTTAAAAGTAACCATTAGATGAAAGTGAATCTAACAGCTAAAAATAGATATAAATTAAAAAAAATTTATACTGATATAAGTTGATCCTGACTCTATATATATTATTACATTTAAAGTTAACCATAAACCCAAACTTATAATAATAACTCATTTGTAATAGGATAGTGTTAAATATAAGTAGCAACATCATTCACCATAAGTCCAACCATGCACATACACATCCACCGATTTTATACTGCACAACTTTTGTCTTTAGAGGAAATCTTATGATATTTGATGAGTTTAGTATATAAATTGCATTTTCAAATATTTATTAAATATTAAATTTATATAAAATATTTAAAAATAATTAATAATTAATAAAATATTTAATAACTCACTTTAAATACTATTATTTTTTAAAATAAATACTTGTTGAAATCTTCGTCATTTGAATAAGGTTTGAAATTGAGTCCTTCCTAAAAAAGTATAATTAAACTTTTTTTTTATTTAAGACAAAAATTGGAAGTTATTAAATTAGTACAAATAACATGAACATGGCTCTATAAATAAATAAGAAAGGGTCGCATTACCGTACCCTTACGGGTAGAATTATGAACGAAACAAACTATTTTTTATTAAAAAAATTAAATATTTATTTACATATCATTAATTATAAATTTATTAATTATTTTGTTAAATAATTAGGTTTAAGGTTAAAAAATAAAAAAAGAAAGAAACTACTGTAAGTTAAAATATTATTGATAGATATGATGTAATATAATTTTATCTAAAAGATAAATTTAATAATTTTATTTATACTAATAGTACACTCCTAAACTTAATCAAATAAAGAAATAAATTAGAAAACATAAATAAAAAATAAATCTTAAAAAATTATTTAAAATACTTTAAAATATTCTAAAATATAATTAAGATAATATAAAATATTTTTTAAATGTTCTAACGTATTTATTTAATAATTTCTACCACTTACAAAAATAATACAATTATTTATTTATCTAACTAAATTAATCATATTTTTTATCGTATTAATTAGGAATACCAAAACTCCTTAAAGATTAGAATTACATGCGAGGTCGAGTTTAAGGAAAATTAAAGTTCAAACCAATCAATTAAGCTTGGATTTGGTTGAGTCGATTTTTTTAAAAAAATTTTAAGTAATCCGAATTAAATTAACCCAACTTATAAACGAGTTGGATCAGATTAGTTTATTTTAAAAAGATTAACAACCTGACAAATAAAATATGTTGAAAAAAATGCAAAAAATATGAAAAAAATTCCAAAACCCAACATGCATCAAACTTGTTTTAATCCAACATGCAATCAATACATATATTAATACATCAAAAAATTGTAAAATAAATTAACAAAAAATAATAAATTTGTCATAAATCATAATATTAATCTCTAATGGCTATGTTTTTTAGCCTCATCCCACAAGACTCCTATCAAAACCACAAATAGTCAAATACAATTACTAGAATATAAAATGTTGCAAATAATCAAATAATGTAACAAATGGTCATCGATCAACACTCAACACAATTCAAAAATCAAAACAATATTGAATCCACAATCTAGAACCTACCTTTGCCTTAATGCAACAAGACAACCAAAATGAATCATAATAAATACATCAGACCAGCCAATAATAACTATTTTTTCTAGCCTCATGCCCTCATCCAAAACTTCTATCAAAATCACAAATAGTCAAATACAATTCTTAGAATTCATAATGTTGTAAATATCCAAATACATCAGATTAGCTAGCAATTAAAAAACAACCAACAACTAGCAAATATCCAAATGATATAGAATCCAAGACTTGTCTCTGCTTTAATCCAACAAGGGAAAACTAAACAACCAAAATGAATCCTAATACATTAGACAAGCTGGTAATTTAAAAATTGAAATTTTAACAAATCTAAAAACTCCTTTAAATCTAAAATCCAGTAGCCAAACTCCTCAAATTTGAAATCTCCTCAAAGTTAATCCTTCTAGCTATTCTTGCAATATGATAAATAAATTGTTATATATTAATTGGTGATTTTAACTTGTATTGACATTTACAAAAATACAAAAACATTTAAAATATATGATCTTACCTCATCCTCGTGCTTCTAAAATCACTAGCAACTTTAACTTCTTGAAGTCAAAAAACTCGTGACATTTCTAATAATACAATACAAGAATACAACATAAAATAAAAAATGTCAAATGAATGAAATGATAAACTACATGTAAAATTAAAAAGTTAAAAATTAAAAATGATAATTATATACTTGATTTAACCTGCTCAATCTCCTCCATTTGACTCCGTAGATCATTCACATTCTTAGGAAGCCTAAATCAATTTTGGATACAAATTAAGGTCTCCACTGTAGTGAGATTCAAAGAACTGTGGAATAGATCAAAGATGCGACCTCTGGTGCTAAATACAAACTCAAATGATATTGTAAATACTGAAATAACCAATATATCCTTAATCATACGAGAAAAAATATTTTACTTCATTGTCTTCCCATTCTACCACTTCAATATGTCAAACAACTCCTAATTATCTTCAACGTCATTCTCTATGTATCTATCCAACTTATTCTTCTTTTGCTCATCTTACTTTTTCTTTAACTTCAATCTAAATTTATCTTCCAAATTAAAGCCACCCTCACTACTACCACCAACTCCTTCCAATCGATACGAATGCAGAATTTTCCCGAGAAAATTCAGGGAGTCAAGTTGAAAATTCAAACTGAGATGGGAAAAGGAAAAGATCTAAGATGTCAGTGCATTTGTTTTCGAACTGGTCACGCAACACACTCGTTAGCACAAGAAAAATTGGTTGATTCAACTATCTCAAAAAATAAAAATAAAAAAATCCTAAATCAGCAGCAGCAGCTTTCACTCTAGAATGACACTAAAACAATTATGCTAGACAATATATATTGTTAGGATTGTACATAGAATCAGAACTTGTAGGCTATATCATTTTTCATGGAAAAATCACTTTGAAATGTTGGCAATTTAGAGCTCACATTAAGTAAATAACTTACATAAGAACTTAAAAGAATATGAATAATTAAGCAGCGGTCTATATGATCTATCACAAATTTAATTTGATATGTTGAGCAAAAAAGCAGCAATTCATGTATGTTATAAGCACCAATATATTGCACGATGAAATCTTAATTTCTTGTATACAAGTGCTTACCAGAAAATCGAGAGTACAGTTTTAAACAACAAACAGTGAATTAACCACATTTGAATTCAAATTTAGCCACCAGAAAATGCCTTTCTTGTTAACCTGATATCTTAAATTGCAAAGCTTCGATAATAATAAGCAATACCAAGTGTTTAATCACAAGAACCAGAAGTTAATTATTACACAAACACCTTTCCATTGTATAATTAAATCCGTCTTATTTTATACCGACATACACGAGAAATTCAGAGAACACATTACACAAAAAAATAGCCAGAAAATTTCAGGTGCTCACAAGCCCAAGAGGCTAAAGTAAGCATCACAACAGACACTTACTCAAGCAGTAGAAATTTACTAATTTAATAATTAGTGAAATTGAAATTATAAATTACTCAAGTAATCTGCAAAACTTTCTCTAGATCGACAATAACTTGATCCTTCTTAAAGGGTCTTATAATTGCACATTTTCTCCAGGAAAAAAGGAAATTTTCTGAACTATAATTTATTAATTTAAGCCTTTTTTATTTAAAAGCTTGTACTTCTAACACCCATTTCTTGTCCAGAATTCTTTCAAGAATACAACAAACAATACAACAGCAAAAATGAAAGGACCAGCCTCTCCATGAAGGATTATGCTAAAGAAAACTTGGAAGTATGTTACACAGAGGGGAAGTTCAACTCACATGCTTAGCTAAACCAAAATCAGCAAGCTTGGCAACATTCCTTGCAGAATCAACAAGCAAGTTTTCCCCTTTGATGTGCTTACATAAATACAAGAAAGGAACCACAAGCCATCGTGCAGTAAAAATCCACACTGAATTAATTATTTTCCAAGAAATATAATTTTCCACAATATAACACTTGCATAAATATCTACTATAGATTTCAAACATATGCAGCATATGAAGTATGTGAATACCTGTGAACTATTTTTTTGCTATGAAACTATGATAGTAAGCCAATCCAGAGAGAAATTGGCGAGTGAAATCTTCAACTTTAGGTTCAGTCATAACATGTTGAAGGATGTATTTCCCGAGTAACTGAGTAGGATATTATGTATAACCTTCAATCTGAAAACACACAAACCAAACAAGTGATTAAACCAGATGGTTGTGCAATCATTAATTCCGAGACTGCTTACCATTTCACAATTAAAATACTGTAGAATGTCAGGATGTTAGCTAGCTAAAAACATTAATTTACTGATAAAATAAAATAAACAAATGATGGCATAAAAAGAAAATAACAATTGTCACAATGAGCTAAAGAGAAAAATAAAATAACTAGCCAAATCCATTAGAAATCTCAGACAACTTCAAGTTTATGGAGTTTGTAATAAGTAATGGACGAACCTGCTTTATGTATTTAGCTGCAATAACTAGGGGAAGGTCAAGAGGTTGTGAAGTAAGTGCTGCCTCAGGAGGTATGGGTAGGAGGGGGAAGCATTGACAGGGGCATTAGTTGCAGGTTGGCCATGGGAGTGACACCATGCTTGCGTGAAGCAGTTGTCCTATTGAGCCATCCAGTTTGGAGTTTCCTTCAGGGAGAGTTCAGCTACAGATCCCAGCAAGTGTTAAACATGGAAATCCTAAGTTACTCTAGCTGAATATAACAATAATACAAATTCGAATAGCATCATAATGGCAATAAATAGCCAATGAGTATAGTATGTAACCAAAAATTCAAAAGAAATATCCAAATTAGGCTTGCAAAGAACAGCTCATTTTACCAGCTAAGTTAGAGGAGTCTAAAGTAAGCTAAAGAACATATAATCACATAATTAAGAAGTAAAAATTAAAAAATTGGAGAAATTGAAATCATTTTTTATTAAAAAAGAATTGAAACGAATTTACCCAATTATTTTGCAAGAACTTTCTTTTAGGCATCCACAGCAAAATATTCTTTAACGGTTTATATAATTGAAGATTTCAACCATCAGAAAGGAATTAACAACACAATAATTAGAGCCTTTTCAGTTAAAGCTTGAACTTTTGATGCCAATTTCTTCTCTAGAAATCTTTCAACACTACAACAAAATATGTAAAATATAAAATGCAAATAATGAGTTCAGTTAAAGCACCATCCCTTAGTGTGCCAGTAAAACTATCTATTAGATTCTAGGGGAAGTTTAAGAACTCACATGGTTGGCCAAACCAAAGTCAGCAAAATTGATATTCCCAGCATAATCAACAAGGAAGTAAGCTGCTTTGATGTCCTTAAAAATACACAAATGTTCACTGTAAAGAAAAGTATATACGAATGAATTTGCTGTTAATGTTATTCACACTTTCAATCTACTATCAATAGAACCAACAAATGTTAGACTTTGGGCAGAGTTGAACAATTACCTGTTGATATTCCTAGTTCAAGAAATCAATCTTCCTTTAACGTAAATTCTGGTGATGCGGGAAATTTTGGGCCAAATTTGCGGATGCTTCATTTGGCACTATTCTTCCAGCAAAGGACAATTAAAGATGGTAGGCAGGGCAGCCTATTATTCTCTAGGTTGGGACAGGTTGGCTTCCTTCCTGCAATGCTTACTTTATTGCTTCCACTTGAATCTAATTTGTGAATGGCAGGAGAGGAGCCCTTGGGAGAGAAGAGGCAAGCTTCTTGCACCTTTCAATCGTAAGATCTTCCAAGGCAGGAAGCTGAATTGGCAAATCTCCCCTTAATCTAGGACAATTACGTATTTCAAGTTGCTTTAAGTTGAGGAAAAGCATCTGACTCAAACTAAGGCCACACCTCCCAACAAGGCATGTCATAAATTGTAAGTATAAATTCTTAATGTGCTTCTTATCCATTATTCTTGCCTCCAACGCTTCCCTGCTGTTGGTAGCATTCTCCAATTTCTCAATGGAAATTCATCTATGAAGATTTGAAAGTTCTCCCAATTCCTTAATCCCATTCTCTTCATGTTTGCCCACAAAAAAATCAACTTAAATGCTGCAAATGATTTAATTTGTCCATTCCTCTTGGCATCTTTTTTATACTAGTTTCATGAATATTAAGATAGCGCAACTTTACAAGATTTTGCATGCAGCTGGGCAGCATAGTCAGTTTAAAACAACGATACAGCTTTAACGTTTGTAAATTGTACAAATGACACAATTGGCTCTGGTAATGTCTTCATCCTTGTTCAAGAGAGATATAAATAACGCAAATGGATCAATTCACCTATTGAATCAGGCAATGCATCAAGATATTGAAAGTCATCAAATGACAAAACTGTCAAGTGCTTTAACTTTGAAAGTATCATGTGCAGTGCCCTTTCATTGTTGAATCGAGCAACTTTAAAATTGATTGGCAAAAACGTCTTCAAAGGTTTTACTCTCCCAAAAACTTCAAAGTTTTCTAAGATTGCATCATTGAACGTTCTAAATGACAAATAACAAGTTTTCGTACTAATCTTAGTTTCTTTCTCAAGTTTTTCTAATATAAAAATAGAATTCTCCACCAAGGAATGTCGCCAAATCATGCATGAGATCATGCACCACGAAAGACTTGTTCCAAGTACTTGAATATTGAAAAAATGTTCTCGAAGCTAAATAATTAAAATATTCATAACCAACTTCTTCTAAAGTCTTTCCTTATTTTAAGCTATAAAAGATTTTCTCCCATCAACAATAAAATTAATTTATCTTTATCAAATAAATGATCCTTGGGATACAATGAACAATAAACAAAGTAGCGTTTTAATTGCAGAGGGAGATAGTTATAACTTATTCTCAATGCTGGGATAATCTTATTCTCATTTTCAGAAAATTCCCAAATGTTGCTATTCAGTATATTATTCCAATCCCTAATATCATGTTTTGTTAGCAATATGCCTCCAAGTGATTGTGCTGTTAAAGACAATCTCTTACACTTTTTAACAATTTTTTACTAATTTTTTCTAGAGTCATGTTGTTTCTAGATTATGAGGAAAGACATGCATGGTTTGTAAACACCAATCAACAATCTTCATTAGATAACTGATTTAGATTATAAGTTTGAACCGTTTGGACTATAGAAGCAACATTTTCACTACGAGTTGTTACAAGAATTTTATTTCCTTTAATTTCATATTGAAAATATTTTTTTAAAAAAACTCCAATTAACATGATCTTACCGAGTAAAGGATGCTCTAAGAAATAAAATAAAAAATATTATATATAAATTTGATTTTTGACTCTCTCAAAAAATTAAAATAAATATTTGAACTTTAATATGAAATTTTTATATCATCCATAATTACTTATAAAAATTATAAAAATATTTTTTATAATATAAAATAATTATTCTACATCATTTTTAAATATTTTAATATGTTTTTATAATCTCGTGCAGCGTACAAATATTATTCTAGTACAAATATAAATTTAACATTCGATCATGTGGGATCATTTAAGACATGCCAACAAGGTATGCAAGAATTGCAACCAACAATTTTAAATTACCAATTAGACATCGGAATTTCAATTCTGGCAATACAATTCAAGTTAGCTTACATGGCAACCCAATACTATTCGGCTTAATCCATATACTTGTTGAACAGGTTCTAAACCTCTATGTAATCAGGTAAAACTAGTTCGCCCATGGGCTTAGGCCCGTTAGGATTGATTTGCATTTTATTAAATACATAAACGGATCAAAACCCAAACCATTAGGCTTAACTTAGTGAAAGCGTGGATTAATTAAGACTAAGGCCCAGTTTAGATGAGTTTATTTTCATCTTAGTTGGACTACTACAATAAGTACTTATAAAGAATTTTAATGCATGTTTGGCAACCGCTTTTTTTCTGTTGAAATAGAACTTTTTTGGAGAAAAAAAGTTTTTTTATCGTTTAATTATATTTAACAAAATCAGCTTTTAATTTTTACACAAAATTTAATACATTATAAATTTTTTTTTATAAAATTAAAGATTGAAGTTTATGATTCTATATTATATATTATTCCTTATACTTTGAATATAAATATCATTTTATCTTTAATTAAATAATTTTTTAAATTATTTTAGATCTATTTTAATAATTTAATGTATAAAAGTGATTATTTTTTATATCATTCAAACGAAACAGATTAATTTAAAATTATTTTTCAATTAACATATTTAAATATAAAATTGATTCTATTATAATATAATAATCAAATTTTTACTGTTATTTTCAAATACTTCCTATATGTATAAGCTTATGAGAACAACTTTTGAAACCCATATAAAGTATAAGCTGTTTTAGATTTTTTCATAAAGCTAAAAACAGCCTATGCGGTATATATTCCTATAAAGATTTTTTTTTGGGTTAAAAATTAGTCTTAATAAGTTTTTAAAATTCTATTTTCGGATAAATGTATCTCGAAGTGCCTATTAATAGAACTTATTTAATAAATTCTACACAAATAAGTACTTATTTGGCTGTTTATCTAAGCAAAAACAATAAAAAAAATTAAAATTACATTTACACTAATAATTCTTGTGTGTAGCAAACTCCAAATTTTTTTTTTAGTAAGACATAAAAATAATTCACCCCATGGACCTGACCGAAAGGTCCTAATGAAACTTTTGAGTGGTCCTCTAATAAGATCCAAGAGGGGAGATAAAAGATAGAAAAAAAAATTAAGATAAAAATTATTTGTAAGGATCAAATTTCATTATTCTTCCTATATGTTTCCTAAGCTACCAACACACGATAATAAAATTATATTTCTATTGGTAAGCGATAAAATATTTTAAAAAAATAGTAATAACGTGCAGTGTTTATAATTTCCTGTCTTCCTCGGGCTAAATTCAATGCACGGGCCACGGGTACTATTAAGTCGGCTCAAACAAATTTTCTTACTCATTTGATAAGGATGAAGATACTTCTACACTTTTTTTAGTGATATATTTTTTTTTACACTTTTTTTGAAGGGTTGTAATTAAGAGAGATAAAGTAATAAAAAAAAGTTATATGATTGATGATAGACCATCCTGATCTAATTGGTATCTAACCATAAACTAGGTTTATGTTTACAAGGTCTAACCGGCTTATATCCAAATGAGTAACGGTTCATCAAACACGTGCTTAATACAATTCACTAATAAGCATAACCGTATTGCGTCATAATAGGCAGACATAACGGTCTCGCGCTATAATGATTAGACATAATAGTTTCGCATTATAATGACTAGACATAACATTTAAAATCTTAAATTGGTTGAACAAAACGTATCCGAAAAGTCAATCATCTAGATCTCTATATAAACCAACCTAGCAGCCTAGGCTAGACATGTTCACCTTTTCTCTACATATGTTTTCATCATTGTTTTGACTACAAGACTGATCAGTCGGAGTGTCTTGGCAGATATTCCACTCTGTCTTTCTTGGATAATTGCCGAACGATAGACCTGAGGTTCTTCGACGACCTCCCCCCAAGTAGAAGACGAAACATCTAACGTCATCTATGGAAAGTCGATAAAACGGTTCTTACCGTCTTGAAAATTGTAAATTTCAATATATCTCTGATCAAATTCACTGAATCTTCTCTTGGCATGCTCCTCATACTCAGATCTGACATCGTCAAACTTAGATCTCAACTCCTCCATTTTTTTTTTTCTAGTGTCCTCAAGCTCAGATCTCATGTCCTTCTGTCTTTCCCTCAAAGCTGTTGGCATTAACTGAGAATAACAATTATAATAACCTCTGTGTGACTCATTCTAACTCCAGTGAACGTTTTTCCCAACCAAATCTAATCAGAGCAATTCTACTTTTCTCGGGCTAGGATTCCTTCTCCATTTTACTTTCCTTTTTCCATATTTATAGTTATATATCTATATGTCTCAGTCAGTTATCATGTTGGATTTTAACCAAGCAGCTTTGTTGTTGTGATTTCTTTCTTTTGTTTTATTATTTTTTATTTATCTGCCGATTACTCAACCCTGAAAGCGTTGTGTGCTGTTTTGATTCTTCTTATTATCTCATCTTCTCTCTTGTCTCTTTGATCTTTTAAAACTTGATTGTTATTCGGTGGGATCAGATTCTGTTTTGCATATATTTGCTATGCTTGATTGCTATGGTTGTGTCTATATTTACTTTGTGTTGTGCGTAACAAACAATATTTGAAGATGTTTCACTCTGATCATAAATAATTGCATAATCTGTTCATTGTTCTTGTCTTTGTGTGACATTGACACTCAAATACTTATCATTTCCTATCTTACATAAAAAGTTATATATGAATACAATTTTTATATTAAATAATATATATATATATATATATTTTTATACATCATCTAATATTATTCATTATATATATATATTTTATTATTTTCTTTTACTCAATCACATCTATTAAAAATAATATGAATAATATCTATATCCTAAAAAACATATAAGATGATTATTTTTCATTCAAATACAAATAGCTGTTGTCCACGTTTTATCCGTATAAATTGAAATTCTATAGGCCAGATGATTCCCATTTATATCATCTTTTATATTTTATATTTTATATTTTTTAAAAGATAATGTTGATAAGCATTTTGGAAATGTAGAGGCCTGACATTTCATTTGCACAGGGATTTCATTTGTCCTATTATGTAATTAAATTGAATGCTCAAGTCATCTGAAGGGCATTCTTTTGAAGTACGTTTTCAGATTAGTTTACTAAGTGGTTTTCATAAAATGAAAAGATAGATCAGTATTGGGAAGTGTATTTTCACAATAGATTAATCAACAATGTTTATTAGGACGCTGCCACAAAGATGTTCCTGATCTTGGTATTCTGATTTTACAAATTTGAGAAGTTTTAATTAAATTGTGTATTTTTTGCACATTTTCTGATTTTACAGTTGATAACCACTAATGCCGAAGGCTTAATGGTTCTAATGTGTGACAAATTGCTGACCTGTTCATTTAGTTAAACATATGGATAGTACATAGTAGTCATTTGTCAAAAAATAATATTTTTATAAGAACTTGCGTAACAAGAAATAAAAGATTCTGCAGGAAAAAAATTCTTATTCTCATTAAATAATTATATAACATTAAATTAATTTTAATATTATATTACTTTAATTGTTTTAATTCTTATTTATTGTTATTAATTTATTAATTAACAATTACATAACATTAAATTGATTATAATATCATATTAATTTATTTTCTATTTAATTTTAACACATTAATGGTTATTATTTTATATTATTGTCTTTTATTATTAACATATGTGACACAATAATAAATGACATTGATGTTCATTATTATCATTTTATAGAATTAATTAACTACTGATTAATCTTTATTTTATATAATTATTGTCATGAGATTAATTGACTATTGATTGGTCATTATTTAATATAATTATTGATGATAGTAAATGATATTGATGTGCATTATTGTAAATTAATTAATCATTATCTTATATAATTATTGTCATGGAATTAATTGACTATTAATTGATTGCTCGACACGTTGTTGGTACAACATATTCAGTATTAATTGATATTTTAAATAATATTCATTGTCATTTGATTCTTTAATTCCTATTCATTGTCATAAATTTATTAATTAATAATTACATAATTTTAAACTGATCATAATATCATTTTGACTTCGTGTGAGCATATTTCATAATCATCATTAGGAATGACATTAGCATTTACATCTACGTGTGATAATTTCTATAATAAATACTTATATTTATCGTAATTTATTGTTGTTTATTTGCATAACATTAAATTCTATAATTAAATATATTTATTATTTTAATTTGAACTTTTTAAACTATAAGTGTATGTATTTTATTTGCATGAGTTTAATACAACCAATTTTACTAACGTATGAAAATATAGTTATGTTTATTTCAATTGTATATTATTATTAAAATTACTCACATGACATGATCAAGACAAACTAGATTAAACTTTCAACAAATTCTTGAAAAAAATTTTATGAAGGCCTAGAAAACTCGAGATGATAAAAACTTTGGGAAAGTCCAGGCGAAGGCCCTGAAAACTCAGGATGAAGAAGGCTCAGCCCAGTAAAACTGGCCGAGGTTATGGAGAAGGACCAGTCCGGTAAATCTGGCAGAGGTTATGAAGACGGTTCAGCCCGGTAAAACTGGCAAAGGTTACGAAGAAGGTCCAGCCCGGTAAAATCAGTCGAGGTTACGAAGAAGGCCCAGCTTGGTAAAATCGTCAAAGGTTACGAAGAAGGCTCAGCCTGGTAAAACCGGCAGAGGTCACGAAGGAGGCCCAGCCCGGTAAAACCAGTAGATGTTACGAAGAAGGTCCAGCCCGGTAAATCCAACAGAGGTTATGAAGAAGGCCCAGCCCGATAAAACTATCATAGGTTACGAAGAAGGCCCAACTTGGTAAATTTGGCCGAGGTCATGAAGAAGGCTCAGTCCGGTAAAATCGACCGAGGTTAAGAAGAATGCCTAGCCTGGTAAAACCGGCAGAGGTTACGAAGAAGGCCTAGCCCGGTAAATCCTGCAGATGTTATGAAGAAGGTCCAGCCCGATAAAACCAATCAAGGTTATGAAGAAGGCCCATCCCAGTAAATTAGACATAGGTTATGAAGAAGGCCTAGCTTAGTAAAATCGGCAGAGGTTACAAAGAAGGCCCAGCCTTGTAAAACCGGCTGAGGTTACAAAGAAGGCCCAGTCTAGTTAAACTAGCCGAGGTTATGAAGAAGATCCAGCTAGGTAAAACAAGCAGATGTCACGAAGACAGCCTAGCCTAGTAAATTCAACCGAGTTCATGAGCACCCGACTTGATGAAATCGAAGACATATGAAGTCATCCGAGGTATACAAATATTTTAAATCAACATGTCAAAATCAAACCGAATACAAGTCATAAGTATACAAACCAAATGGACTGTCTGGACTCATAAGCTTAAATAAGTATAAACATTAATAATACAAGCTCAGGCAATCATCACTGATTGTCCAAGCTGAGGGACTGTGGACCGTCCCGGCTCAATTGACATTCAGCCACTCATAAGTTAGGCTCATCTTCACATATGACCAAGTTGGGGGGCTATGGACCGTCTTGACTCAATTGACATCCAACTATAAGCTAGACCCATGTCTTCAAGGTCTGATCGGCCTGTACCCAAATGGGTAACGGTTCGACAAACACGTACTTGATACAACCCACCAATAGACATAACGGCCTCGCGTCATAATAACCATATATAACTGCCTTGCGTCATAATGACCAGACATAACGGCTTCGCATCATAATGACTAGACATAACGTTTAAAATCCTAAATGACCTAAACATAAGGTATTCAGAGAGTCAGTCTTCTAAATCTCTATATAAAAACAGCCTAGCAGCCTAGACTATACATGTTAATTTTTCTCTACCTATGCCTTCATCATAGTCTTGACTCCAAGACTAATCAGTCAGAGTGTCTTGGCAGGTATTTCACCCCATCTTCCTTGGGTAACTGTTAGACGACTGACCTAAGGTTCTCTGACGACCTCCCTTCGAGTAGAAGACGAAACATATGGTATGAGAAGAAGTGTAAAAAGTGATATGAGAAAAAAAAATGATAAGAAAATCATAGTTGATTTTACAAAGCTACTTGAAAAAACAGTTTTATCTTAAACTAATGGGGAAATAGAGAAAAATGGAAAAGATAAAACTAGTTACCTAATTTTATTCAATTAATGAATGCTATTTTAACGTATCTTAGAGACGTTATTGCACATTTGTTTTATGGACGTTTATTTTGACTCTTTTGTGTTTATTGTTATTTTTCTATTTTATTAATTTTTTATTAAATAATTTTTAATTTATTTTTATCTAATAGTTTAAATTAATTCATTTAATAAAAAATTAATGAATCAAGAATAACAATAAATACAAAGTAGTAGCAATATACTCCCTTATTTATTTGTCAGGTCAATTAGTTAGTTGACTCTCTTATGTTCCCTGAAAGCCTGACTATATTGACAATGCGCTTCAGTGAGGCCTAGGCGCATGTTGTTTTACCTAACACAAAACAAATTGACTTCCCTCAAGAGGCACCTAAAATTCTTAACATATTTTTATTATTTAAGATATTTTTTTTTAAAAGATTTTCACAAATTTTTTACCTGGGTTTCGATGATTTGACTCTCTATTTTTGCCTTGATTTCTTCGTGGTATGTGGCGTTTTTTGTACTCATTTGATTTCACATTTGGCTTGCTAAGATATCAACCATGAAGAAGTTTGAAAGTCCATCAGAAATTCAGAATAATTGCGGAGTGGTGACTTTTTGTTCTAGTGGAACACATCTAAGTCAGTTCTGTTGTCACTTGTTCAATCAGGTATGCTAAAGGAATTCGGATTATAATTGCCTAATGCCAACAAATTAGAAAAAGCTTTCCATGCCCAGGTCCAATGCCAAATTATTATCGAATTAGAGGTTTCACATTTGGATTGACTTGATTGATAGTATATGATAATATTAACGCGCTTAAACAGGAGGAGGCTCATATTGGGACATAAAAAGAAAAAGGGAATACAATTTAAGGAGAGTAGAAGACCGAACCCCCCATCACACCCCCCACAAACCAGGGAATTTACATCTTACTACTTGAATTTAAGATAGAACATTCTAATGTGTACTTGTGGTTCACTTGGCATTGTTTCTTTTGACGGAGTCGACGCTGTTCTTGGTTTTGTCTTAGTTTTTTATGCGTGGTTAACTCTCTGGATTTTGGTCTATCTAGATCCATTAACAGTCTATTTGATATGTTTCTTCAATAACTCACCAAGTTCAATGAAATGTTGTATTTTCGAAAGACAAAATAGAGAGAGATTAAGTTTAGGCAAATATACAAAAAATTGCGTTTTACTATCGGTTAATTTTATACAAAAATTTTGTGATTTAAAATTTAACAACTTAACTCTTTCAATTTATTAAAATATATATATTAATTCCTTACAAGATTTTTTTTACATATGCATATGGGTTAATTTTACACTATATTAAACTATTTGAAAAATTTAAGAAATTAAATTGTTAAGTTTTAAATCATAATTTTTTTTTTCTAAAAACTCTTATAGTTAGAAGGGGTTACTTACATTTTAACTTAAAACTCATTTAACGAAATCATCAAAAACTACATTTAAATAAAAGATTTTTGATACTTTGGAATAACAACTTATGTGTAGTTTATCAGTATGTTTGGATTATAGTTGTTAAATTTAAATTTGTTTGAAAATGTGTTTGTAAATTTAAATTTAATTAAAAATAAATTTATAATAACGTAATTTATATTTAAAAATTTTTATTTTAAAAGTAAATTTGATAAAATAATATTAATAAAAAATAAATTTCAATGAACAAAATTTATGCTTTTCATCTCACGTATGTTTGAGATAAAATATTTATTAAAATAATACAAACTAAGAAATATCCAAACAAAATATTAAACCAAAAATTACAAACTTACATTAGAAGCTGCAAATAAATTCTCAACTAGTATTCAAACATACACTATATTGTTGGCTTGGGACCTCAGAAAAATTTGAAGTCCACAGCAAAATAAAACACATCGAAAATCAAGTTCATTGGTCAACACGTTTAGGACGATAACAGTTTAAAATAGGCGACATGTTAATTTTTTGTTTTAAAAACAAAAAAAAAGGCAACATGCAACATATGCGTTCGACGCCAAGGAACCCAGTTAGCAGCCAGAATTGATATTTCTAGTAAAATGCTAAATCCTTGTCTTCTTTTCTTCTGTATTCTTTTTCAAATTAATAAAAGGAAAACCTTCTTCTAATAATTCCTGGTCGCACAAACGAGCCTTCAGATGTGAATGCAAAGGCTAAGCTCCTAGTCAATAAGTGGGAAAGAGACACGTGTAAGTCAGTGTTCAATGTTGTGGGACCAATTACCAAACTTTCTTTTTCGGTCGTGGAATCTTCCTTCTGAATACTCACATTTTCTATGCTTGACACGTGTTAGACATGTCTGGTGAATACCGAGTAAAATGGTACGGATAAAAATTTGTCAACAAAGAAAAAAGAAATGTAAGTAGTACATTTTTTTCTATTTTTTTAATATTTATTTTATTATTATTTTATTTTATATATTTAAAAAATTATTAATAATATTATTTTTAAATTAAAAAAATAAATATAAAAAAAGTTTAAAAATATAAATCACTAACATTTCTAATAAAAATTCTTATAATTTTACAAGGCCAATATATATATATATATATATATTAATAGCGTTATATCTTTTTAATAATTTTTTAATATTAAATAAAAAATTAAATATATTTAGTATCTTAAAAATATAAAATAAATATTTAATATTTTTTATTTAATAATTAAAAATTAATAAAAAAATTAATAAGTGAATAAAATATTTTTCATATTTTTTTGGTGGACCTGCAATTTGTCCAACTTTGGCTGATTGCTGTGTGGCCGTGTGGGACACCCCACATAATCTCAAATTGACTGATCAATCAGATAGCCCCAATATCCTCCAACGACTCTATTGAGAAAATTATTTTGCAAAACTTCAATTTTAAAACTTAACAACTGCTGAATTAGAATGGAGAATTTTTTGGTACTAAAGTATATGTTGAGTTTGATATTTTTATTTTATTTAACATTTTTTATTAATAAATTTTTTAATAAGATTAAGTGCTTTAATTAATAATAATAATAATAATAATAAAAGTCCAATTGCTTAAATAATTTATTATAAAAAGTTTAAATTTTCAAATGATACTTCAATCACATGATAACACGTCATCACTACACAGTTTATGTGTACATTCAAATGTTGACATCACTTGATTCAGTTACTTAGTTAGTTAGACAACAGTATCTCAGTTTATTAGTTAGTTCTGGAAGCTTCAACTTTATCTCATGTATGTATATCAATTCAACTATTGTAATTATAACTCATTGATTCATTTTCCTTAATACGCAATTCTCTCAGTTTTCAATTCTCTGAATCACTCTTATTTTGTTATGGTATTAAAGCTCTCATTGCGAGAGCTATGTTGTGCATTCTTTGGGCTTTTTGCAGTTCCCCATCCATGGTGGACTTTGCAACAGACCCTGCAAACCTATTTTTCCTCCACCCGAGTGAAAGCCCCTCTTTAATTCTTGTTTCATCTCCTCTCACCGGGAACAATTACCATTCTTGGAGTAGGGTCGTGAAGATGGCACTAATTTCATAGAACAAAATCTGATTTCTTGATTGATCAATCACAATTCTTGAGGTCACAAATCTGATGTATTTGCCATGAGAGCAATGCAATATAATGCTGGTTTTTTGGATCTTCCACGTTGTCACACCAAAAATTGCACAAAGCGTCTTATGGATCGATAGGTGTAACACCTCAATTTTCGGTTAATTACGTTTTTGTTTTTATTGTACTATTTTTTGATTTTTGTGTATTATAAAATTAATTTGACTGTTTCATAACTGTATTTGATTGTGTTGTGTGATTTGCTCCGAGTTAAGAAAATAATAATTTTGGGACCGGAAAAAATCTTGTTTGATTATTTGGAGCTGGGCGATCTAACTAAACCCAATCCGAATAATACATATATCAATCTTTTTATTTTTGAGATTTTTCTGTATAATAAAAATATTTATCATGCAGAAAAATCTGTGGGACTCACGTTTGGCTTGTGAGACATTTGCTTTGTGGGATCCACGTTTGGGTTTGTGAGACTTACTTTTAGGAAAAATTTATCAACATAAATAGCTTGTAAAATTCTAAATCAAGAGGTTGAAAATCCATAAAAATGATTAGATTTAATAGATTAGTTAGTTTAAAACTTAATTTAATAGATTAGTTAATTTAAAACTTAATTAAGTTAATCTAAAGGGTTTAAGTAGTAATCAAATTGATTAAAATCTAGTTAGTTATTCATTAAAATTTTAGTTAGCCAATGAACAAGTATAATTAAGAAGGAGATTAGTGTTTCTAAATAAATAGATGATTAACTAAAATACAAAGGAATCTAACTAACTTTTAATTAAACATAACTAGAAGGACTTAAGCATAATTAGGATATTGAAATGAATCAAAACTTGATTGAATTTCCTATGTGAAATTTCGGCCAAAGCTCTTCAAGAGCAATCAAGAAGGTGCTAGACACTTCAAGATCTACCATTGAATCCATCAATGGTCATTAGTAAGTCTAGTTGGTCAACAAAGGAGACAAAGCTCCATAATTGATGCTATATGGTCATGCATGATAGAATAAGGCTATTATTAAGCCAAATTTGTCAAAAAAGGTGGCTAGCTTTTTGATTGCACTCTACGGTCATGCATAATGGAGGAAGACTAATATTTACTCCATTATTTCATTTCAATCATTCTACCTCATCCTTTCATTTCTCTCCTACCCAAAGAACACCAAAGAAAACTCCTAAGTCCATTTTTCTAACACCATTCGGCCAAGTATCTTCAATACACTTTCATCCATCAAAAATTTCATCCAACTTCATTTTCTAAATCTAAACCATATTCTAAGAACATCTCTAGTTGTGAGTTTTTGCTAAATCATCCATTTGGAACTTGGAAAATCACTTTGAAGTTTCTTTCCTATAAGGTGAAAATTCTTGTTTCTTGTTTCTAATTTGATTTTTGATGTTCTAAGCCATGATTGATCCATGGTTTATCTTTTTCATCCATAGTTTATGACTTTATAATTTGTTTAAGCTTGTTAGGATTTTTGTTGAAGCTACACAAAATTTCTAAGGAGGAGTCCAAGGAGATCTTGTCTTCCTTATAGGTAAGAGGGAGATTTAATCTCATCAACCATGTATGATGGTGAGAAAATAGATATATTTGTGGTGAAGAATCCATAAGGATTCATTCACTTGGTTGTTTATTGTCTTCTCTATTTGTGATTGTGTATGTGTGCATGTTATTTTCTTTTCTATTTGTGGTTTATTATGCATACAAGCATGTTTATAGCTTTGATATTTGGTATGTGTTTTATTATTACTTTAATATATGGTATGTGTTCATAAATATATGTATATATTCATGGATCTATGATAATTATTGTTGGATGTGCAAATATGTTGAGACTTGCAAAAGTGTTCCAAAGAAAACAAGATAAAGAGCTTATGATTTTTACTATGAAAAGAGAACCAATATGTTCTCAACCATTTTCTAAAAGGAAAACCTAATTGATCTAATTAAGTAAAAGGATTTTTCAATGATTTAATGGATGAAAAATAATTTTAAACATGGTTTTTGTATAAAAATGGTGATTTTCGGCCAAAATATATTGCTAATGTTTAATTGATCCAAAATTTATTTTCTAAGTGTAAACTAGTTTAATAACCTAAAACGAATTCAATTACGATGGATTTTCAAGAGTTAAATAAGCAAATGAATTTTTACTAGAAGTCTAGTATGATAAAGAAAAAAAATTTTAACACTTGAAAAATACTTATCTGAGTTTTTAAAGTATGTTAGCAATTTTCAAAGTGTATTTTATGGTTATAATTAAATAAAGGAATTTTTAAAGGAAAACGTAAAAAATATCATGTAATAGATTTTCTAAACGAAATGCTGTCAAAATTGATTAAAAATGAGCAAGTAATGAAGAACGTTTCAAAATGATACTTAGAAAGCAAAGAAGTATTTTACGTAGTTAAAGAATAAAATTAACTGTAGAAGAATTTATTAAAATCGAATTTTTGAGAAAAACGTCAGAAATTATTACTTAGAGAAATTTTTGTAAAGAAAAATGGAAAATAATGTCTAAATAATATTTTTAGTTTTGGAAAGTTTAAAAAATTTAATTTGGAGCGTCAAGAAATATTTTATACAGTGAAAAACAGTAGAAATAGTTTACGCGTATTTAAAATGGTGATTTTTAAACTACCCGATTGAGAAAATGATTTAAAAATATTATGCGATTGAGAAAACGTTGAAAAATATTTACGCGATTGAAAAACGTTTGTAAAATATGACGTAGTTGTGAAAATGCGATAAAATATTTACGCGACTTATGGAAATAGTAAGTTTTTACTGTTGGGCCAAAGTGGATCCGGACACGTTTGGGAAATAAGATCTTGTCAGTGGAGACATACTATTTTTGGAATTATTAATACTAAGGGTATTTTTGTAATTATGGTGACAATGAGGATATTTATGTAATTATGATTCACGCGATATCGATGGCATTTTTATAATTATGGATCATTACATACATAGAGTGGTATGTCAATTTGGTTGAAATTGACAATTGACGAGATGATTTAATTACACCGTTGCGGGTGTGATAGCGTGTAGTGTGTTCATGTGGAGAACTTGGAGGCGTTAGTGTGCGAGTAGATTCCACATGTGGACGCGATTGAACTCCTTTAGATCGTGAATCGAAAACACACACTAGCGATATCGACAAATACTATTCTTAATCGGGATCTATCGGGATCGTCAAGATTATGCGCCTGACGACGTACACGACGTATTTTGATCACAGTACTATTCACACGACGTGTTTGATGTGTGTTGTTTACACGATATTTATTGTGTACGGTATTCGCATAACGTATTTAATCGCGTGTCTTTGTTTACACGACGTGTTGACTGTATGTAATACAGTTGGTTGAGACAGACGATGTGCGGACATGTCTACCTGGATCATTCTCTCTCGATATTTGTGTTTAGGCTCCATGGAGTAGGAACAGTCGAGTACATGACATATTTAATTTGCATCATTGTGTGAATAGTTATAATTTGATTTATGATATTTTGCATGTGTGATAATGTGAATAGTCATAATTTGATTTATGATATTTTCATGTGTGATAATGTGAATAGTTATAATTTGATTTATGATATTTTGCATGTGTGATAATATGAATTGTTATATTAACTGTTATATTTGTTTGTATTGTCGTTTTCTTACTGCTATGCTGGTAATGATGTAGATTGTCTCACCTCTTTGTATATATTTTCTGTATTATTATTTATGTTCCGTAAAGTCGTTGAGGAAGTAGAAGAGGAGCAACTGTTGGATTGTCAATACAACGAGGAGCAGCAACCGAGTGACCAGTTCGAGGAAGGTGAACCTCGAGATCATCCATATCATATGGATTGATTGCAGCGTGGTATGATGTTACCGGAGTATTTCTGTCTTCCGATGATCTTCCCGAGGAGGATTCTTCGGAGGATTAGAACTTTTAGTGTTATGCTTGAAATTTGTTTATGGTTTATTTTAAATCCATAGACGGTTTACTATTTTTAATTAACTAGTTTGTAATATGTAAATTATTTATACCTATTAAAAACAAAATCATATGTATAATTATTGGTGTGTATGTAATAGTTTGTTTTATTTTATGTGTTGTTTATTTTATTTTATAATATAATGTGTTTTTCAAAAAATATTTTTACAACCTATATTATTATATATTACGAAATAATTTATAACTTAGGTAAATGTTTTATTATTATTGTTTGGAAATGTGACATCCCCAGAGGGTGTTGCATTTTAGTTGGTATCAGAGCCCAAGTTAGAGTCTTTTGGGGTTGTAGTTGGGTCTGTTTTTGCCTGTGTTGTGTGATTCTCTATGATTGGTGTCCGAAAGGTTACATCTGACTTTGTTTTGTCTTGTTTGATGGAAGAAGAAGATGTCTGGCTGAAGAGGAACGCGTGCAAACGTGAACCGTAATGTTGACCCAATGACTGCAACTGCTGAGGCTATGCAGCGTATGGTAGAGGTGATTACGCAACAAAATGAACGAGCAACTCAACAGCAAGATGCGACTACTGATGCTCTAAACTTGTCTAAGTTTAGGCGCACTAACCCGCCGCAGTTCAGAGGTGAATTTAATCCAGAGAAGGCGAGTCTTTGGATCTAAGATCTCGAAAAGATATTTGAAGGAATGGGGTGCGCCAATGATCAAAAGGTGACGTATGCTACATTTATGCTGAGAGGGGATGGTGAGAACTGGTGGAGAGGAATCCGACGCTTACTACAAGTTGAGGGAACAGAAATTACTTAGGAGGTATTCTGTGAAGTATTTCTGGAAAAGTACTTTCCTGCCAGTGCTCAACATGCCAAGGAGATGGAATTTCTTGGTTTACGTCAGAGCAACATGACTGTCAATGAATGTACTTCTAAATTTGAGAGCTTGTCTCAGTTCTCAGACTATGCTCAAACTCGATAGAATGATACGTGGAAATGCCGTAAGTTTGAGGAAGGGCTGAGGGTAGAGTTGAAGAGAGGAGCGTTACCCTTAAGGATGAACCAGTTTCCTGCTTTGGTGGACACATGTGTACGACTCGAGGAGTTGGAGCCGTCACATGATCCAAGAAATCGCAACTTTGGACCAACTAGGTTCCAAAGAGGAGGCAACAACAATAATAACAATAGTTGATTTCAATGCAAGCCGTATTCGAGACCACCGGGAAGTCAGCCTCAACGTCCATCTATCGGGAGAAGTTCTAGTGGCAACAAAGCTGGTACAAATATGGTGTTTACGCCAAGATGTTTTAAATGTGGAAAGAGTGGCCACATATCTAGAGACTGTTCAATCAAAGGGCCGATCTGTTTCAAATGTGGAAGGCCTGGGCATGTTTCTAAGGAATGTAACCAGTCAGAAAGGAAGCCAATTGTGAGCAATGTTCGTGCTACTCAGTCGCGATCTGGAGGGCGAGTGTACACGATGAGCGGGGCTGAGGCTTCTCAGTCTGAAGATCTTATTCAGGGGGAAGGTGTCGTAGCAGGTAATCTTTTGATTGTACTATATGATTCAGGTGCGACGCATTCATTTATTGTGTATGACTGTGTGGATCGGTTGAAATTACCTATGTCTTCTTTGAGTTTTCAATTGATTGTTCTACACCAACTGCCAAACCTGTTGTTACATCTAAAATATGTTTGAACTGTCCTATTACCATAAATGATCGAGTCTTTTTGGTCAATTTAATTTGTTTACCTCTTGTTGAAATAGATATAATATTAGGAATTGATTGGTTATCTTCTAACCATATCCTATTAGACTGTGCCAATAAAACCTTAGTTTTTCCTAAGGATGAGGATTCTGGATTTTTAACTGCCATCAAAGTCAAATCTTTGTTGAGGGATGGAGCTCAAGGATATATGTTGTTGTCTTCTTTGGAAGTCAAGAGTGAAAAAAATGTGAATGTTATTCCAATCGTGAATGAGTTTCCAGAAGTTTTTCCTGATGATGTACCTGGCTTACCACTGGAAAGAGAAATCGAGTTTGCTATTGATTTGGTACTAGGAGCAGGTCCTATTTCGATTGCACTATATAGGATGTTGCCATCAGAATTGGTGGAGTTGAAGAAGCAATTGGAGGAATTGTTGGAAAAGCAGTTTGTGCGACCGAGTGTTTCACCGTGGGGAACACCAGTACTACTGGTCAAGAAGAAGGATGAAACTTCTCGTCTTTGCGTATACTATCATCAGCTGAACAAGGTCACGATAAAGAACAAATATCCACTTCCAAGGATCGATGATTTGATGGACCAGCTGAAAGGAGCAGCTACTTTCTCTAAAATAGATCTGCGATCAGGTTATCATCAGATTCGTGTCAAGGCTGATGATGTGCCTAAAACAGCTTTCTGAACTCGTTATGGGCATTATGAGTATCAGGTGATGCCGTTCGGAGTGACGAATGCTCCTGCAATATTCATGGACTATATGAATAGGATTTTTCGTCCGTACCTAGATAGATTTGTTATCATTTTTATCGATGACATTCTGATCTACTCCCAAAATAATGAAGAGCATGCTAAACATCTCAGTATAGTTCTCCAAATTTTGAAGGACAAGAAGCTGTATGCAAAATTGGCAAAGTGTGAGTTTTGGTTAGAAGAAATTCAATTTCTGGGTCACGTAATTTCCAAGGAAGGTATTGCGGTGGACCCATCGAAAATAGAAACTATTTGCAATGGGAGAGGCCGAAGACGGTAACCGAAATCCAAAGTTTTGTTGGAATGGACGTATATTATCGAAGGTTCATTGAAGGTTTTTCTAAGATAGCTGGACCTCTTACGCAACTCACAAGGAAGAGTCAAGCTTTTGATTGGACGAAAGAATGTGAGGTAAGTTTTCAAGAGTTGAAGAAGAGATTGACTACTGCACCAGTGTTGATTTTGCTGGATCCTAACGAGGCTTTTGAGGTGTATTGTGATGCTTCTTATCAAGGGTTAGGATGCATGTTGATGCAGAACAGAAATGTGGTAGCCTATGCTTCAAGACAGTTGAAGGTTCATGAGAGGAATTACCCAACGCATGATTTAGAACTCGCTGCAGTGGTCTTTGCGTTGAAAGTGTGGAGACATTTTCTGTATGAAGTTGTGTTCAATGTCTTCAGTGACCATAAGAGTTTAAAATACCTGTTCAATCAAAAGGAATTGAACATGAGGCAGAGGCGATAGTTAGAGTTCTTGAAGGACTATGATTTCCAACTCCAATACCATCCGGGAAAAGCAAATGTGGTAGCGGATGCTTTAAGTAGAAAGGTGATCAGTGTTTCTATCATGATGATAAAGGAGGAAGAATTGATCAATCAGTTTAGAGATTTAAGGTTGTCAGTGGAATTGGCACCAGGAAGAATTCGTCTAAGTAGAGTTACTGTTTCGAATGACTTGCTGGAAGAAATCAAGGAAAAACAGGATAAGGATCCATATTTGTTGAATGAGAAAGAATTTTTAAAGCAATGTCATAAGGCAACAGTTGAGGAAGAATCTGATGGAGTCTTAAGGTTTAAAGGAAGGATTTGTATACCTGATGATCCCGATCTTAAACAAGCAATTCTGGGCGAAGCTCATACTAGTAGGTTGAGTATGCATCCGGGGATGACAAAGATGTATCAAGATTTAAAGCGGATGTTTTGGTGGCCAAGGATGAAGAGAGATGTTGTGGAACGTGTGGCATCTTGTCTGATTTGTCAAAAAGCAAAAGTTGAATATCAAAGACCAGCCTGTATGTTACAACCTTTGACTATTCCAGAATGTAAATGAGATAGTATCTCAATGGATTTTGTTACCGGATTACCAAGAACTAAGAAGGGTCATGATTCTATATGGGTTATAGTTGATCGGCTTACGAAGTCAGCGCACTTCTTGTCGATCAATATCAAGTTTTCGTTGGAACAATTAACCCAGATGTATATTAGTGAAATTGTTAGACTTCACGGTGTACCCTCAAGTATAGTTTCTGATAGAGACCCGAGGTTTACGTCAAGGTTTTGGCGAAGCCTACAAGAAGCCATGGGGACTAAGATACGTCTAAGTTCTGCTTATCATCCGCAGACTGATGGTCAAACGGAGATGACTATTCAATTGCTGGAAGATCTGTTGCGTGCTTGTGTGTTGGAACAACAAGGGAGTTGGGATGAATTTTTGTCTTTGATAGAATTCACCTACAACAATAGTTTTCACTCAAGTATAGGGATGGCACCCTATGAAGCACTATATGGGCGACGATGCCGAACACCTTTGTGTTGGTATCAAGATGGGGAAAGTATGACCATTGGACCTGATCTTGTGCAACAAACTATAGAGAAGGTGAAGATGATTCAAGAGAAAATGTAGACAACTCAGAGCCGACAGAAAAGTTATGCTGATAAGCGGAGACGACCTCTTGAATTTGAAGAAGGTGAGCATGTGTTTTTACGAGTAACACCTACGACTGGTGTCGGAAGGGTTATCAAATCTAGAAAACTCACTCCTAAATTCATTGGACCTTATCAAATCATTCGTCGGATAGGTCCTGTAGCCTACCAGATAGCTTTACCATATTTTCTATCCAATCTCCATAATGTATTTCATGTGTCTCAATTGAGAAAATATATTCCTGATCTAACACATGTCATTCAACCTGATGAAGTACAACTGAAAGATAATTTGACATATGAGACACTTCCTGTTAAGATTGAGGGCAGGAGAGTGAAGCAGTTTTGAGGGAAGATGATTGTATTGGTAAAGGTTATATGGAATGAGGTAACAGGAGATGCTACCTGGGAGTTAGAAGACAAAATGAGGGAGCAATACCACATCTTTTCTAAGGTACGATAAAATTTCGAGGATGAAATTTCTGTTAGTGGGGGAGAGTTGTAACACCCTAATTTTTGATTAATTATATTTTTACCCTTGTTGTACTGTTTTTTGATTTCTGTGTGTTATAAAATTAATTTGACTGTTTCGTAACTGTATTTGATTGTTTTGTGTGATTTGTTCCGAGTCAAGAAAATAATTTTCGGGCCGGAAAAAATCTTGCTTGATTATTTGGAGCTGGGCGATCTTACTAAACCCAATCTGAATAATACATATATCAATCTTTTAATTTTTAGGATTTTTCTGTATAATAAAAATATTTATCATGCAGAAAAATCTGTGGGACCCACATTTGGCTTGTGGGACTCACATTTGCTTTGTGGGACTCACGTTTGGGTTTGTGGGACCCACTTTTAGGAAAAATTTATCAACGTAAATGGCTTGTAAAATTCTAAACCAAGAGGTTGAAAATCCATAAAAATGGTTAGATTTAATATATTAGTTAGTTTAAAACTTAATTTAATAGATTAGTTAATTTAAAACTTAATTAAGTTAATCTAAAGGATTTAAGTAGTAATCAAATTGATTAAAATCTAGTTAGTTATTCATTAAAATTTTAGTTAGCCAATGAACAAGTATAATTAAGAAGGAGATTAGTGTTTCTAAATAAATATATGATTAACTAAAATACAAAGGAATCTAACTAACTTTTAATTAAACATAACTAGAAGGACTTAAGCATAATTAGGATATTGAAATGAATCAAAACTTGATTGAATTTCCTATGTGAAATTTCGGCCAAAGCTCTCCAAGAGCAATCAAGAAGGTGCTAGACACTTCAAGATCCACCATTGAATCCATCAATGGCCATTAGTAAGTCTAGTTTGTCAACAAAGGAGACAAAGCTCCATAATTGATGCTATATGGCTATGCATGATAGAATAAGGCTATTATTAAGCCAAATTTGTCAAAAAAGGTGGCTAGCTTTTTGATTGCACTCTACGGTCATGCATAATGGAGGAAGACTAATATTCACTTCATTATTTCATTTCAATCATTCTACCTCATCCTTTCATTTCTCTCCTACCTAAAGAACACCAAAGAAAACTCCTAAGTCCATTTTTCTAATACCATTCGGCCAAGTATCTTCAATACACTTCCATCCATCAAAAATTTCATCCAACTTCATTTCCTAAATCTAAACCATATTCTAAGAACATCTCTAGTTGTGAGTTTTTGCTAAATCATCCATTTGGAACTTGGAAAATCACTTTGAAGTTTCTTTCCTATAAGGTGAAAATTCTTGTTTCTTGTTTCTAATTTGATTTTTGATGTTCTAAGCCATGATTGACCCATGGTTTATCTTTTTCATCCATAGTTTATGACTTTATAATTTGTTTAAGCTTGTTAGGATTTTTGTTGAAGCTACACAAAATTTCTAAGGAGGAGTCCAATGAGATCTTGTCTTCCATATAGGTAAGAGATAGATTTAATCTCATCAACCATGTGTGGTGGTGAGAAAATGGATTTATTTGTGGTGAAGAATCCATAAGGATTCATTCACTTAGTTGTTTATTGTCTTCTCTATTTGTGATTGTGCATGTGTGCATGTTATTTTCTTTTCTATTTGTGGTTTATTATGCATACAAGCATGTTTATAGCTTTGATATTTGGTATGTGTTTTATTATTGCTTTAATATATGGTATGTGTTCATAAATATATGTACATGTTCATGGATCTATAATAATTATTGTTGGATGTGCAAATATGTTGAGACTTGCAAAAGTGTTCCAAAGAACACAAGATGAAAAGCTTATGATTTTTACTATGAAAAGAGAACTAATATGTTCTCAACCATTTTCTAAAAGGAAAACCTAATTGATCTAATTAAGTTAAAGGATTTTTTAATGATTTAATGGATGAAAAATAATTTTAAACATGGTTTTTGTATAAAAATGGTGATTTTTGGCCAAAATATATTGTTAATGTTTAATTGATCCAAAATTTATTTTCTAAGTGTAAACTAGTTTATTAACATAAAACGAATTCAATTACGATGGATTTTCAAGAGTCAAATAAGTAAATGAATTTTTACTAGAAGTCTAGTATGGCAAAGAAATAAATTTTAACACTTGAAAAATACTTATCTTTGAGTTTTTAAAGTATGTTAGCAATTTTCAAAGTGTATTTTATGGTTATAATTAAATAAAGGAATTTTTAAAGGAAAACGTAGAAAATATCACGTAGTAGATTTTCTAAACAAAATGCTTTCAAAATTGATTAAAAATAAGCAAGTAATGAAAAACGTTTCAAAATGATACTTAGAAAGCAAAGAAGTATTTTACGTAGATAAAGAATAAAATTAACTGTAGAAGAATTTATTAAAATCAAATTTTTGAGAAAAACGTCAGAAATTATTACTTAGAGTAATTTTTGTAAAGAAAAATGAAAAATAATGTCTAAATAATATTTTTAGTTTTGAAAAGTTTAAAAAATTTAATTTGGAGCGTCAAGAAATATTTTATACAGTGAAAAATAGTAGAAATAGTTTACGCGTAATTAAAATGATGATTTTTAGACTACGCGATTGAGAAAATGATTTAAAAATGTTACGCGATTGAAAAAATGTTGAAAAATATTTACGCGATTGAAAAACGTTTGTAAAATATGACGTAGTTGTAAAAATGCGATAAAATATTTACGCGACTTATGGAAATAGTAAGTTTTTTGTCGGTACCAAAGTGGTGACCCGGACATTGTTAGGAAATAAGTATTGTCAAGTGGAGACATACTATTTTTAGAATTATTAATACTAATGGGTATTTTTGTAATTATGGTGATAATGAGGATATTTATGTAATTATGATTCATGGTGATCGAGGGTATTTTTATAATTATGGATCATTACATATATAGAGTGGTATGTCAATTTGGTTGAAATTGACAATTAATCGACAAAATGAATTATAATTACATGCTGTTCATGTTTGGAGGCGTAGTGTATTTGACAATCGACAAATACTATTCTTAATCGTGTCTATGTGGAGAACTTCTCAGAATGCTTAGTGTGTATTTGATTGATACTATTCACACGACGTATTTGACTATGTGTTGTTTACACGACGTATTTGACGTGCACTCATTACACGACATATTTAATGGCAAAACACACAACTCACGTTGGCTTTGCTAACCCGTAATTTTTTTGGGCGATATCGATTTCAACCCACTTTTATTTCTTAATCGATAACTCCGCCCGCATAACCCTGTTAACGCGAGGCAGAGTATCGGCTTCATGGTTGAGTTTTTTAAAAAAAGTGTTACAAATTGCTTATTATTTGTGTTTATGATATTTTTATGAGTATGATACTAAATTTATTTTATATTTATTTATTTTTTTAACCTCTATAAATTATAATTTTTCTATTTTTATGATTTTTTATTTTTTATACATTTTATTTTATTTTTTGGTGATCAACTCACTTACTTGTTTTTTTTCATTTTTTTTTTTTATGCGAAGTCATTCGCCAACCCGCACTAAAGTGCGCTGATTATTCTTCTAACCCATTTTTCTCGATGTTTGTGCTTTGTTTTTTGCGGGTTGAATGCGAGTAGGAGCGAGTGAACGGGTTGGTCCATTTTGCCACCTCTGACATATTTGACATATTTAACGACGTATTTGACCGTGAATAGTTATAAATTTTTACCTGATTTATGATATTTTGTTTAGTTCCATGGAGTATGAACGAGTGATACATGTATTTAATTTGCATCAATAGTTATAATTTGATTTATGATATTTTCATGTGTGATAATGTGAATAGTTATATTAACTGTTATATTTGTTTGTATTGTCGTTTTCTTACTGCTATACTGGTAATGATGTAGATTGTCTCACCTCTTTGTATATATTTTCTATATTATTATTTATGTTCCGTAAAGTCGTTGAGGAAGTAGAAGAGGAGCAACTGTTGGATTGTCAATACAACGAGGCGTGAATCGAGTGACCAGTTCGAGGAAGGCGAATCTCGAGATCATCCATATCATATGGATTGATTGCAACGTGGTATGATATTATCGAGTATTTCGTCTTCCGATAATCTTCCCGAGGAGGATTTTTGGAGATCGATCGAACTTTTAGTGTTATGTTTGAAATTTAGTTTATGGTTGGCTTTAAACCTAGACAGTTTATTATTTTTAATTAACTAGTTTGTAATATGTAAATTATTTGTACCTATTAAAAACAAAATCATATGTATAATTATGGTGTGTATGTAATAGTTTGTTTTATTTTATGTGCTGTTTATTTTATTTTATAATATAATGTGTTTTAAAAAATATTTTTACAACCTATATTATTATATATTACGAAATAATTTATAACTTGGGTAAAGGTTTTATTATTATTGTTTGGAAATGTGACATCCCCAGTAGGGTGTTGCAATAGGGCCATTAACATTTGGGTTGAGCTCAAGGAATGCTTTTCCCAAGGTGATGTTTATAGAATCTCTGAACCCAAAGGAGATTCATTCTTTCAAGCAAGATGAACTTTTTGTTACTTCTTACTTCACTCAGCACAAAATTTTGTGGGATGAGTTCGAAAACTTTAGACCTATTCCAAATTGTTCATGTGGTGATTCTTGCACATGTGCGACATTTATTGCAATCAAAAAGTATAGGTAGAATGATTATGTTATTTGCTTCCTCAAAGGTATAGGCTATCAGATTCTCAATGTCAAGTCTCAGATCATGCTCATAGATCCCTTTCCCTCAATTAATAAGGCTTTCTCACTTGTGATTCAATAAGAAAGGCAAATCAATAACATTGATGTGCCACGAGTTTTGATAAACACTGCTCATAATCACGTTTGCAAGCTCACAAAATCTCTCTATGGTCTCAAACAGGCAAGTAGACGATGGTATGAAAAATTGTCAGTTGCCTTGATTGCTTGTGGCTACAAACATTCCTTTGCTACTCATTCCTTATTCATCAAGAAATCAAATTATTCATTCACTACCTTACTCGTGTCTGTGGATGATATCATTCTACTAGGGAATGATTTACATGAGATTAACAATATGAAGTAGCATTTAGATAATGTTTTCAAAATTAAATACCTAGGTCCCTTGAAGTTCTTTCTTTGCTTAGAAGTGGCTAGATCTTCTAAGGGTATCAATTTATGTTAGAGAAAGTATGTTTCAAAGATTCTTTTGATACAGGTCTTTTGGCTTGTAAACCTGCTAAGAGACACATATGAATCACTCTTTGAAATTACGACAAGATCTTGGCACACCCTTGGATGATGCTTCCTCTTATAGAAAGTTGACTGGGAAGCTCATGTATTTGACCACTTACATACCAAATATTTCTTATTCAGTACAACAATTGAGTTAATTTGTGGCCAAGCTCACCTTAATTCATCAATAAGCTGTTATGAGAATTCTCCAGTATATCAAAAAGTCACCTAACAAAGGATTGTTCTTCCTTGCTACATCAAATTTTCAGCTGAAATGCTTCAATGACTTAGACTGGGCAGGTTGTAGGGATACTATGAGGTCTATTACAGGATACTGCATATTCCTAGGCTCCTCCTTAATTTGCTTGAAGTTTAAGAAGCAATTTACAATCTCAAAATACTCCTTTGAGGCTAAATATAGAACACTAGCTACTACAACTTGTGAGGTTCAATGGCTGCACTTCCTCCTCAGTGATATGCACATCCCACACATTGAGATTTTGCTCTCCAGATTGTAGCCGATCCTACTTTCCATGAAAAAACCAAACACGTTGAGATTTACTGCCACATATTGTGAGATAAATTTCATTCAGGCCTTATTTATCTTCTCCTCATCACTTCTTCCAATCAAATAGCTTATATGTTCACAAAAACATTTGCTCTAGGACCTATTTCTGCTCAACATATCAAGTTATGAATGATAGATATCCATTATCTAGCTTTCAGGAGGTATCACCTAATAACACCTCATCACCACACAGTCCATGTGTACATTCAGATGTTGACATCACTTGATTTAGTTAGTTAGTTAGTTAATTAGTTAGACAACAATTTCTTAGTTTGTTAATTAATTCTAGAAGCTTCAACTTCAGCTCATGTATATATATATCAATTCAGCTATTGGAATTATAACTCAGTGGTTCATTTTCTCCAATACACATTTCTCTCAGTACTCAATTCCCAACATCACTTTATTTTGTTAACTACACTCCTTTCTTTGTCTATAGTTGTAAGTTGCTCACTTCTCTTTGTTTTCCTTATTTTTTCTTTTTCTTCTAACAAAAACAAACATAACTCTCCTTTTTTTTTTATTACTTTTTGGGTATTTTTTATTTTCTAATAATCTCAATTAAATGAACAGATATTAATTCTTTTTTTTTAATGAATTGAAGAAACAGTTTTAAAAATCATTGACCATTTTTTCTATTCTCAATCATAAGTCACATTTCTCAACTTAATTCTAAAACATTACCCATTATGCCTTATTTAATGGCCAGAGTGTAGCCATTAGGAACTTAAATTCACAATTTCGAAGTTTAGTAGTTTACTCACTTTTTTAGTGATATGCAAAAGCTCCATATATAGACCAAACTTAGCTAATTAAATGGAAGGTCTAGCTTTCTGAGACTTGCACCAACCCTGTGTAAATTAAAGTTGGTTGAAACCCCCAAATGGGGTTACAGCACCTTACCATTAATTGGGAGACACTTCTTAAAGAAACTACTTCCTCGAATAATTTTTAGGTTTGAACAATCTAACATAGACATTTAAATTAATAATTAATATATGTAAAAATAATTTTAGAAATAGGTGCATTTATAAAAAATATTAACCTAAATGGAGTGTACTGTCTTTTATGTGTAAGGATATTCTTAGGTCATTTAACGTGTTAACTATAAGATTAAATTAATCCTTGGACGTATGCTCCCTATGTTGGTTGGTACATGTTAGGAGAATTAATTTTGTTAAGTATTAGCCCAAGGCCGATTTGCTGTATTTAGAGAAATTGACTGTTAGCTCAAGTTATATGTAATATTTTGCAAATAATATTTCTCTATTTGTTATCACATCTATCAATTATATTTAAAATTAAATTTTTGAAAAGCTGAAGCAACACCAAGCGTAAAATAGCTTATATCAATCCATATTAATCCATAATTATTTGCTCAAGTATGGATCCCTGTGAGCTGTGAATTGTGACCTGCCCAAAAGGTATCTGTGTGAATAATGGCCAATGCTTTTGTTACTTATTAATGGAGCCTGTCTATTTCTTACTTGGAGGGTTTTGATTTGATTAACCTATGCCTAGCGTGTACACTTGGTGGAGAGCAGAGAAATTATTGCCGTTTGGTAGCAAACTAAGATTGACTACATATTGCTATGTTCTTACTTCGTTTTCAATCGGTTCACGTCGCCCTTGACACTAACATATGCTCGTCTTCTTCACCTCTGCAGTACTGGTAAACGATTTACAGCAACAATATAAGGAATCGTAGATGGTAGACCTATTATTAGGCAAAAATGAACGTATATAAATGTTATGTTTATTAATGTTAACCAATACATATATAGCAGGCAATCAAAATGGCCACGGAATTTTAGAATCCCCCCCACCCCCCATTGCCTCACAGCAACACAAAGTGCTAGTGATAGGCTGATAACAACCATTTCCTCTTATTCTTTTATCTAAAAATACACTTATCAAAATATTATTAAAGTTAAGTTTAGTACATCTAATAATATAAAATATAATAATATAAAATAATAGAATAAGACTTGATAATATAAATAAATTGATAAACTCTTATACTATCAAATATTTAATATAAATAACTTGATAAGATATATAATTATATATTATCCTTAACATTTTTTATTATCACCTTTTACTTGTCAAACTATCAATTAAATAATAATAATAATAATAATAATAATAATAATTACAAATTTAATAATAATAATATAATTATGAATTTAATAATAATAATAATAATAATGAATTTAATTATAATAATAATAATTACGAATTTAATAATAATTATTATTATTATTATTATTAAATTTAATAATAATAAAAAATAATTACGAATTTAATAATATTAAAAGTGAATTTAATCTTATCGAGGTTATATCATAAAAGAGAATAATACTATATTATTAATAATAAAAAATTTTGAAAATTTACTATCCTAAGTGAACATACCAAACGTCGATAAAAGGATAATATTAACTTATACTTTAAATTCTTTTTATATGATACACCAAACATAACCTAAGATATAAGTTCCATAAGTATAGTCTTTAATTATAAATATATTAAAATAGTTATTCAATGTTATTTTTTAATAATAAATTACAATTTTAAAATGACAATCTTGACATATTTATTATTATAATACTAAATTAATGGCATTTGTATCTCTAAAATATTAAAATGATGTTTGTTCAAATCTTTCTTTTTTTTAAAAAAAAATTAAACATATAATCTTCTATTTAGATGCTTTATCATATCTAGCTACCTAACTTAAATGGTGGATGCTCTGGTGCCTCATAAAATTGAACTTAAACTTAATCGACTTTGATTAAATTCTTTTCTATATGAAAAATTTGTATTTTGCAAATTGTTTTGCAAATATACAAAACTCAACACCCGATAAAAACCCCAATTGTTTCATAAGTGCAAGAAGAAGCTCTTAATTATAAATATATTAAAATAGTTATTCAATGTTATTTTTTGGTAATAATAAATTAAGCCATTATAGGGATCAACCCCTCGCTTCTAGCAATTTTAAAATGATTGCCAATCTTGACATATTTATTATTATAATACTCCCAAGACTAACTAATGGCATTTGTATCTCTAAAATATTAAATTCGTGATGTTTGTTCAAATCTTTCTTTTTTAAAACGTAGTCGCCGCCAATGGGCACCCCGCAGAAAATTAAACATATAATCTTCTATTTAGATGCTTTATCATATCTAGCTACCTTTTATGAGGCAACATCCACCAACTTAAATTTAGCCGACTTTCTTTTATTTGAATTTTGTGTCAATACTTGTAGCTCTTATTAGCAGATTGGGGAGTTTTAAATATGCTCATATACTTTTTTCTTACAAAATTCTTTTGTACCGTTAAATTTTTACACATATATCGGTAGCTCACTAGCTCTTAACATGTACAATTACATACATTTTTCTTTATAAAAACTCTTTTTTTTACTATACACGTTCCAAGTACTTGTAAAAAAGTTTTATGAGAAGTATATATATATATATATATATATATATATATCATCTCTTAAATATTTAAATTACTTTTAATACATATAAAAATATGTATAAAATTAATATATTTTTAACATAATTTTATAAATGTCAAAATTAATTTAAATATTTATAATAAATAAATTTTGATAAAAAAAATATTTATAATAAATTATACCTTATTAAAAATTACTCCTATTCAAGAATCAAGACGCGTAATAAAGTCTCACAGTGCACGCGTGTCCACCTCTCCTACTCCTGCTCCTTCCTTCCCACACTAAAGTGTCGCCGCATGATTCATTTGCCTTTGCCCCATGACCATAAGCAATAGCAGCCACCATCCCCATCCATCTTCATTTCAAATCAATACTCGTGACTCACAATAATTCTTTCTTAAAATAATCCTATTTACTTATTTTCATCAGATATAGATCTAACTATCAAGTCACGCGGCGAGACAGAAGATTCCGCCGACAACTTTTCTACGTACTCTACTATAATCTCTAACCCCTTTACTATTGTACGTTTTTTTTAAAATTTAAAAACAATACATTTATATTAATTCTTTAATTATGGCATTATTAAAGCGTATTACAGTTTCACGAATTAAGTGTGTTGTATAGTTGTAGTAATCTATTCCACTGAAGAGACATCAAGAAAAAAGCTGCCCATATATTCCGACAAATCACTACCTAATTCGTGCATTCAAAATTCAAATGACCCCAAACCCCACTTTATCTCCGCAAATAAAAATGATAACCAAAATAGTAGTCGTACCAAGTTTTAATTAACTCCGTTAATGAAGGTTAACGAAGAACTAAAAAATAGCATAAAACCAAAAGGAAAAAAGAGGGAGGAGTTAAGGAGGAGGGTGGGTGTAATGTAAATAGGCGCGTGAGAAGAGAAACAGATACCGATACAGATACAGTGCATTCATTCAACACATGACCACATCCACAATGAATAAAAGAAAGGTGCGTCCGCAGCCGTAGGATAATAGTAAGGATGAGGATGAGAGGAGAGCACCCCGTTTATGTGGTGTCTGGACAACCCACATGCCACGTAATTTGGGGACTAGTATAGTAATTTGGCTCCCTCCCTCTGTACTCTGTAGCACAAAACAGCACATCACAGTCAAATTCCTCGTTGACTGTGTATGCCCCTCTCTTTCTCTCTCTCTATTGAATTCATCATTCAACATCCATGACTCATGCATGCCCCTCATAACCTTCTATAAAAGACCCACCTGCTCCCGGCACTCCTCTGCGGCTCTTTCCTTACACATTTTCTTCGTGTCCACACTCTGCAACAAAACTGCTTCTTTGCAAAACAATTTTTTTTAAAAAAAAATCAAATCTCAGGCAAATTATTATTATTATGGCGCCCAGGGATAAGACGGGTGGCGTTAAGGCCAACGGTAACGGCGGCGTGAAAGAGGTGCATTTTCGGGGAGTGAGGAAGAGGCCATGGGGGAGATACGCCGCCGAGATCAGAGATCCCGGCAAAAAGAGCCGCGTTTGGCTCGGTACCTTCGACACGGCAGAAGAGGCGGCGAGAGCCTACGATGCCGCCGCCCGCGAGTTCCGTGGCCCCAAGGCCAAAACCAACTTCCCCCTCCCTTCTGAAAATCTCAAGAACCAGCAGAGCCCTAGCCAGAGCAGCACCGTCGAGTCCTCCAGCCGCGACCGCGATACTGCCGCTGCCGTCGCCGATTCCTCGTCGCTTGATCTCAACTTGGCCCCCGTCGTCGGCTCCGTTCGGTTCCCCTTCCAGCCGCAGTTCCCAACGCTCGGCGCGGTTTTTCCCGGCGCGATGCCGGCATCGAACCAGGTGTTGTTCTTCGACGCGGTCCTACGCGCCGGCATGGTGGGCCCACATCCGGGTCAACGGTTCGGGTTCGATTATAATCATGGTGTGGCGGCGACGGCAGGAGCCCAAAGTGACTCGGACTCGTCCTCGGTGATCGATCTGAACCACCATGAAAGCAGTCTTAAGCCTGGAAGAGACTTCGATCTGGACCTTAACCACCCTCCTCCGCAAGAGTTCGCTTGAGCCGGAATCTGACCTTGGGTTGGTTTAAGTTTTTTTTTTCTTTTTTTTTTTGCGGATTATGAATTTCTCTTATAGTTTTCTAAGTAGAGAAAATAGCATCGTCCGAAAAGGGCAAAAAAAAAGGAGGTACTGTGTGAATACATAGGCGATTGTCTCCATTTTTTGCGACAGAGAAACCACCGGTTTCAATCTGTTGTTCCCAAATTACGAAACTGTTCTCCAGTTTTTTTTTTATATTTTTTTTGCTTTTATTGGTTAGCTCAGTTGTAATGTTTTTGATTTGCAGCTTAAATCTCCTTCAATGAAATTAACACCGAAATTTAATCTATTAGATTGTCTCCATATTTCTGTTTGTTTTCCTAATAACTTTTTGGTAGTAGTGGTCATTGTTGTTGGTTGTTGTTGCTGCTGCTGATTGATTGAGGAGTGGGGATATTGACTCGCCGCCACGTGACAGGTGGCTCTTCTCTCTTGATTGGTGCGTGGGGCATAATTAGGGGACAGGTGGCGGCCACAGTTCCACTGTCGCATGTCACTCACATTTTCTACCTATCAATGAATTTGAATCAAACTAACTTGCTTCCGATGAGGACTAATGCAATTTTTTGTCTTGCGTTTTATTATATCTTTTTAAAACATTCTCTTAACTATTTCTTAGTATTTAATAAAATACATTGAATAAAAAAGTAAATGTAACCGTTATTTTAAAAACTTAAAAAAATATTTATTTTTTTGTATTTAATAATTAAAAAAGTTATTAAAAAATATGTTTAAACGATTTAGAAATATTATTTTTTTATTTTTCTTTTACCATATCTCTTTTTTGAAGTCTAAAATTATTTCTTGTTATTTTCATTATTGTTGTGGTTTCCTTACGTTATACCCATTTTCCATATTTTTATTGGAATAAGAAAATAAAAGATGATATGTTAATGGTTTAAATGATATTTATAACTATTACGAAACCAGTAAAAAAAAAAAAAAGCTATTACCAAGAATATTTATTATAATTTTATCATAACATGAGAAATTGAGAATGGCTTTTATGTCAAGAGGAATTCTCTCACATAAATAATGAGTTTATCATTTTTTTATACAAGGTGTTTTTTATTTTAAAGTTAAATCAGTAGATTTTTGTAGTTTTGTAAAGTTTTTAATAATTAATTTTTTTTAATATTTGATGTGATATTAGACATCTCACAAGTAAAAATACATGTGATTTGCATATGTTTTTTTAATTTTTATGTGTGAGATAACTGTCATGTCAGATATTATTGTTATACGTGAAATATTACGTTAATAATATTTAATAAAAGTTAAATGATATTAGTTTTTATAGATTTAGTTATAAAATTTTATAATTATAAGGATTTTGTTAAAAATAATTTAATTATAAAGACTTAATTAAAAACTGATGAAACGACCTATAAATTAATTTAATTTTATTTTAATTTAAGATTTTGGAAAAAAAATGTTTTTGTGTTAAATTTAAAGAAAAATGTTTTGTGAATTTACAATTCACTATATATATAAACAAAAGTGACAAACTTTTTTTAAATAGTCTTTTTTTTATTATGGTTATGTGGTATCTAAATTAATTGATATGTATTTCGGCTAATTCACTTTTGAATTTGATTAAAGGTAAGTCATCTACTTTGGGAGTAGAAAATTTACCAAAATATTCATTGTAATTTGACTCAAAAAATTGGTTAAGCTATATATAAAAAAAAAAGTGTTTTTTTGTTAAATTTAAGAAAAATTTTTTGTGAATTTACAATACACCATATACCTAAAAAAAGTGACAAACTTTTTTAAATAATTTTTTTTTGTATTATGATTATGTGATATCAAAGTCAATTTATATATATTTTGACTAATTCACTTTTGAATCTAATGAAAGATAAGTCATCTAAAGCTAAAAAAATTACAAAAATATTTTTTGTAATCTGACTAAAAAAATTGGTTAACCTATATATATCAACAAAAAGTGGTTAACTCGTTATCTATGGGAGAGGGTATCTTTCCCAATAATGGTCCATCGGGTCCTTTAAATATACTCTAATACCAATTTAATCTCCCTCTTGTCTATTTTTCCTTTTCTTCTCTAATACCAATTAAATATACTCTAATGCCAATTTTTCTTTTTATTAAGTAAAGACAATACTTTTCTCTCTATCGTGATTTTCTTTGGTCTTAACAAAAAGGGAAAAAAATGGTATGGTGCAAGTGATTTAAAATTTTTTAATGAACATTTAGCATGTTGAACTGTTACAAGTACATGTCACATCGTTTTCATAACTTAAATTGGTAATAGTTTTTTGGTTTGTAGAACATTATTTATGTATTTGTAGTTCATAATAGTTCTATTTATGCTAGCTAACAATATAGAGAATACAACTTACAAAACATTGTTGCTTTGCTTAATATGGAGCTTGGCTTTGCCTAAAACGGAATAGATTTTGCACCAAACAATTATTTCTTAATCTTTGGACACATAATATTATTGTCCACAAACAAGCATCTCCATAAGTGCTCATGTTGAAAAATCAAAACTCGAGAGCAAAAGGCTAAACCAAATCGAGAGGAAGTTTGAAGTTATACTAAGAAGACATTTAAGATGAAATTTCCCCTTACGTAGCTTAATTACGCGCCTGCCGACTTCAAACAGACCCCACAAAAGATACACGTACGTATGCTTCAAGGTAGGTTTGGTACTAACCAAATCTTTTTTTTTTTCGGTGCAAACTAACCAAATCTTTGATTTCTCATTCCTATTTATCATATCTTGGGCGCCAAGCACTCGAGTAACTCTCTACCTTCGGTAGAGAAAACACTGTATTGTTATTATTATTATTATTATTTTCTTTTACTCACTTTGATTTATCTTGGTTGAATGTGGTCCTGTGGGCTGAGTCGTAGCCTGACAAGTTCTTCAAATGTCGCAATCACCGGCCATTTTGTACGATTTTGTATAATGAATAAGGAGACGTCTGCTGCGGAATATTTAGCCGAGTGGTGCTTCTTTAGTCACTGCTTTGGCTTTTTGTGTTTAGGATGCAAAATTCGTTAGTTGACGGGTTCAACTCAAGTGAATTACGCCGGCCTGAAAACAACAAAGAATTCAATAATTTGTCTGTGTAATTAGAGAGAGAACCATAAAACTATATATGCATTCACTTTTAGAAAGTAAATGTAAAATTATGATCGATGCATGGCATGGTATATGTACCTCTTCTCCCCAAAATTATAAAATAAGATTATATGAAAGGCTTGTTTGCGTCCAAGGGCTATTTTTCGTAAAAGAAAAAAGAATCATTATTATTAAGAGAAAACGATAAAATAGGAGAGAAAAGCCGTGTGGGTTCTTTCCTAAACATCCATTGAGGTACAAAAAAAGGTTGAAAGAAAAGGGAGAAAAAATAGTTCGTTATAATATACTTAATTAAATAATAATATAATTTAAAATATAAATATAAGTAACTAACCACTAGTCTATATTTCTTTAACGGCATATTTATTCTTAATTATGTCTATATTTTGAATTAAATTATATTTTTTGTTGAACGAATTAAATTATATTATTATTTCATTAAAAATGTTATAAGAGCATAAATGAAAAAGTTTTTTTTAAAAATCTGATCTGCAGTTCATTTTTCGAACAAACAAATATACTTTCTGTTATTTTTTTATTTATCTTTTAAGATTATTTCGCAAGAACAAAAAAAAGTTATAAGCAAAAGTAAATTTATTTTACTAAATTACCCATTTCTAAAATATTCAAAATATTATTATCACTCTATTAATTTTTTCTCTCACTTATTAATGTTAAAAGTAAAGTAAAAAATAAAATAATTAATAATTCATTTATTTTCTAAAATGACAAATAAAAATGAATAAAATAAATTTTTAAAAAATAAGAAAGAATGAAAGGAGTAGATAAGAAAGGAAATAATTGACTTTATGTACATTAATATTTGGTTGTGTAGTGGTAATGGAACAATGGATTGAAGTTAAAAAGCTTAGTTCGATTTTTTTTAATGTGTAACAAAGAAAATATGAGTCTAGTCTGAATTTTATACAAGGAAATTATGATCAGGAACATTACAAATCAATACCTATAATGGCTTCTCAAAGTTCGTATTTATGTTCCCCAATTTTAAACAAAAATATCTATAACATTGTCAAATTTAGATAGCCTATATATGTTCGTGATTTTAAATTCTTTAGTCTTTAAAAAATAGCAGTATACAGCTATATGATGTACAGGTCGACACTCGATTTTAAGTTTGAATATTAGTTATTTTAATTACTTGTAATGAGATTATAAGATATATTTTTGTAAATAACCCAATTTCAACATTAATGACTTATCTTTTACAAAATCAAAAAAATAAATTAGTTGAAATACGCTTAATATAACCCAATATTTTTATATAATTTTTGAAGTGTGAAGTGGGAATATATATGCTTTTTATAATCTGTCGCATCAACTAATTTTCAACTCTTTTTAGATTAATCTTAATAAAACGTAAAAAATAATACGTAAATTTTTTATGTGCTTATACAAAAAAAAAAAAATATGTACAAAAATATATATATATATATATATAATTTTAAAAGAATGGCTCGAGTTATACTACTCATCTAGTTTTATATAATTTTTGAAGTGTGAAGTGGGAATATATATGCCACATCAGTTAATTACAATTTTTATAATCTGTCGCATCAACTAATTTTCAACTCTTTTTTAGATTAATCTTAATCAGTAATCTACTGCTAAGTGCAATATAAAAAATTTCTTTTGTCTAATATAGTAATTAAATTTTCAATGTTCAAGTTTTTAGTTAGATAAAGCAAAAATAGTAAACAAAAGAAATATTGTAACATACTTCTAAATATTATACTTTAACAACCCAGTCCTAATTTCGCCTGTCTAAAAGCAAAAAGCTATAATAATTTTTTTTTATAAGTAAAAGCTAAAAAAAAAGTTAAACAATGTTATATTAGATATATATTTACATATACACTACTTTGCATCTATATAATCTTTATTATTTAATTATATCTTTTCTCATTTTATTTTTTACATATATACAATATACTTTTAACATCTCAATAAATATAAAAGATATGAGATAAATTATATTATACAAAAACAATATTTTAAAAATTTTATTAACAAGTACTCTTTAAAATATTTATTAAAAATTAAAATTTCAATTATAAAATAAAATTTTAAATATATTAAATATTTTATTTATTATTTAATAAATTTTTTTTGGATTACTTAATAAATGACTTAAAACTCTCGCTAGTGAAATCCTTATTCTAAAAAGTTAGGTCATTGAAGTATGGAACTCTGGTAAGATTCACAAACTACGAAATCCACGCTTACCATTCCAGACTCCACGAGTATCGTCACCAGTTACCACCTGCACCGGGCCCGTACTATAAAGTGTGAATCAATAGATTAATAATAATTAATTAATAATTAATAATACGAGTAGTAAAAGTATTGTTAACACGCGAGTAGTGTGAGGGCGCGTGAAGTAAGAGTAACAAAGCAATTGAATGAAGGGCGCGGAAAGGTTATGTCGATGTTGAGTGGGGGCCCCACACGTATATAAATATGTTTCATTATACGAGGATGAAATATTTTTAAACGTCTCGATTTTTAGGGAAACTCATCAATTTTTTTATAAATCGGTTAAACTATTAACGTAAATTAATTTTGTAGAGATAGGACAAATCAATTTTTATATCCTATCTAAAATGCGGTGAATGAAAGGATAGGATAAATCAATCCTATCACCTATCTTATCCTTTCTATTTAGTTCAAATTCTATCACCGAGAGGAGGGGGTTGGGTTAGAACATGATATGATAAGGAGATTTAAAGTATAATACAATTAAAGTGTAATAAAATATAACATTATATAAAAATTGTATAACAAATATAAAAAATTTAAAATAATAAAATACTAATAATTAATTTTAAAAATTATTTTTATTTTGTCTCAAGGCTAATTTTGTTATTTATATTATTTTAAAATTTTAAAAATATGCCAAAAAGGATATATTGGGTCGTCTCGGTGTATTAGCGTCGATAATTATCCAGTCCATTCACAACCCAACAAGTACATTCGGCCATCTCACCATTTGGATGCAGATCTCATTTGGCATTAAAATTACATCTGAGAGAAATTTGGGTTAGAAGCCAATGCAATTAAAGTGTAATAAAATATACATATGGGTGGGTAATCGTTCTTTAAAATACGTGTAATGCAAGAATGGGGAACAGCGGTGGGACCCATTGCGACGCCAAGTGAAAATGATCCGATCATGGAAGAAAGCCCGGCTGCTGCTGCTGCTGCTTTGCTTTTGGTTGGAGTGGGACCCTCACACCCTGCCCTTCCTCCTACTCCTTATTATCTACGCTCAATATTCCCTTTTCCATTTTTTAATTATTACTATTCACAACACAATACATCTCCAAGGAAATTAAATTTCAACCAAATTATATTTATTAGAAGGAAAATAAATTTTTGTATCTATCAATTTTGGTTTTACAAAATCATAATCAAATAGTTATTGTTAATAATTCTTCACTTAGGATTTCTCAAAGGTCAAACGTGTGCAAAATATATAAATTTCTCTTTGTATTTTCCTTAAATAACTTCAAACCAAACAAATAGTTAAGAAATAACTAAATATTGTCCAACAATTAGGTAAATAGCAATCATTCTCCTTAACACCTGGCTTAAGTAAGGGATTAGTGGGGCACAGTATTCCTGCACCAACACTTTCCTCCCGATTGTAACATCTCATAAGTTGAATAAAAAATTGTCGAATTGCATCAAATGATTCATTCTTTACTTTGTCAATTTGATAAGGTATTGATTTCGATTTGATATGCCAACGTGCTGCTTTAGTATGAAAGATCAACAAGTGGGTTAAAATAATGGAGGATTCTCTTTCGTTTTTGTTTTTGAATAATTAAGGGTTTTGTTATCTACGCGGGATCTTTATCCCTTCCGTTGAATTGGACAATCGTGTAAGTAATCATAATTATACAGGCATAAAATTTAGGACTATGATGTGTTTAGCATGGTGTTCGACACATATATATGTGAACACTATTTCAAAATAAAAAGTTTTTCTCATTTCTATTGAAGATTGATGTGAAATTTTGAGGGCTGAGAGATTCTAATACTGTACATAAGAGTACAAATCACGCTCAATAATTTCATTCTTTTTTTACTGGCTTAATAATTTCATTATTTCTTAATTAGAGAAAAATGTTACTTCTGTTTAGTGAATGACAAAGAGTAAACCAAGTTATATACTGTAAATTTTATGTACACATCACAAACAATTAAACAAATGTACACATTAAATATTTGTCCATGTAAGGTCAATCTTACAAATTAGAATATAATATTACACGATATAAATAAAAATAGATAAAAATAAACGAACTATGCGGATTTGAACATAATGATAAGGAAATGCAGTGCATGGGATGATATGGATGATGGAAAGAAAGAATGAATGAATGATGGACATAAATAAAAAAATAATAATAAAATGATGCAATTGGTTGAGTACGGCGCAGAGAAAGAAAAAGAGAGAAGACTGAAAAGAGTTGCGTGAGACAATGTGACGTGTCGGAACAGAGACAGACAGCTACGCCGGCTATTTTGCGTAGAAAAGCATATGTGGTGTGTGGGACCCAATGGGATGGTCTTGCTATGGTGTGGTGCTGCATTTGGTTCGGTTCCATTCCAGTATCCGACAACAGATACAAGGAGAGGGTGTGTGAGTGACTGAAAAGGAAAGTAAATAATGTCTATGGCTATCGGATTATCATATTTTACACAAATTCATATATATATATATATATATATATATATATATATATATATATAATGAGTACCAAGCTATCATCTTGTAAGACCCGGTTAAGGAGCTTCTAGTGGAGTTCTTGAGCGGCCCTATAGTAAGGATAAGGAGAGGAAATTTAAAAAAGAAAATAATTATTTTATATTTTTTAAAAAATATATTATTATTTATATTATTTTTAATGAATATAATTGAATAAAAAAAAAATAAAATAAAAAAATAATAAAAAATATATATAATAAATAATATTAAATAAAATATAAAAAAAGATGTATGTATTATTTAAATATAAAATATAAGAATTGATTAAAAAATTATAGGAAAAAGGGGAGTCTCCTCACCCTCTTTAATCTCCTCAACTCTTTGACTAATTGCGTTAACACCACCGGGACAATGATTCTATATATATCCATTACTAGTTATATCTGTTAAATGGTCATTCAAATATATTATATAAAGATTATTAGAAGTATTTTGTAACTATATTAAATAGTTGTTTTAAAATTTTATAAATTGTAATAAAGATATTAAATTTGTATTTCTTTTATTAAAAGAACTAAAGTTATATAGATTTACAAAGAAATAAATAATTTAATATTTAAAATGATTATTTTTTATAAATGTTTTAAACTCATTATTGATAAAGAAATGATTATTGCATATAAAGTTTGTAAATACACTCGTATAAAAATATCATAACCATTGGTCTTAACGAATGAAAAAAAGAGAGAAAGAAATCATGGCAATAATTTAATTTATGTGAATTATGTAAACTATTATTTATATGCAACTACCGCTCTTATTGAATACACATGCGAGACATGTTTAATGGAGTTATGGATTTTGAGTAATGACATTATAAAAACATTTGAAAAAGAAAACGTATAAGTAGAAAAAAATAATTTAGTAACAAAAGTTACAGAACAAAAGCAACCGCCATAAATTAAAGATGAATGAAATGATACGAAATCAGTTAGTTGTGCGCGGCCCGAGGCTGATGCCCTTCTTTTTAATATTTTATTTTTTTGTTGTGAACTGAGGTGACACCTTTCTTCAAAGAAGAGAAATCATAAAATTAATTAAAATTAAAAAAATAATTAAATACGAAGGCGGCAGTTTCCTTGGTGTCCCATTCGCTAGTCTTCTTCTTGGCGCGTTAAAAATAGTAAAGATAAAAGAGTATGGAGCGTTCTTTAATTTTAATTTTTATATAAATTATTATTATGAATTTAAAAAAATTATTATTTTTAAATTTTAATTAATATCTCATTAAATTTTTATGTTTAATTTAAATTTATTAATTTATTAACAATAAAATTATATAATATCATTTTATTTATATTTATATTAATTAATAATTTTTTATTAATTTATTTATTAAAATTTAATTTTAAATATATTTTTTATTTATAAAATATAAAAAAATTATTTTAATTATCCTTTTTCTTGTTAAAATTTTTAATTTTTTAATTTTTGTTGTGACTAAGATGATACTTTTCTTCAAAGAAAACAAATGATAAAATTAATTAAATTAAAAAAATAATTAAATATGAAGGTGGCAGCTTCCTTCGTGTCCCACTTGTTAGGCTCCTTCTCGGCGCATTGAAAATAATTAAAAAAAAAAAGTATCGAGTCTTTTTAATTTTAATTTTTTATAAATTATTATTATGAATTTTAAAATATTTTTAATTAATTTTTAGATTTTAATTAATATCTCAATAAATTTTTATATTTAATTTAAATTTATTAATTTATTAATAATAAAATTATATAAAATTATTTTATTTATATTTATATTAATTAAGAATTATTTATTTATTTATTTATTAAAATTTAATTTTAAATATATTTTTTTATAAAAAATAAATTTATTTTAATTATCCTTTTTTTATTAAGCTTTTTTAATTTTTTAATTTTTGTTGTGAACTGAGGTGATATCTTTCTTCAAAGTAGAGAAAGATAAAATTAATTAAAAAAATAATTAAATATGAAGGCGGCAGCTTCTTTCGTGTCCCACTCACTAGTCTCCTTCTTGGTGCGTTAAAAATAATATAGGGAAACAGTATGGAGCCTTCTTTAATTTTAATTTTTTTTATAAATTATTATTATGAATTTAAAAAAAATTAATTTTAAATTTTAATTAATTTTAAATTTTAATTAATTTTAATTTTAATTAATATCTTAATAGATTTATATTTAATTTAAATTTATTAATTAATTAATAATAAAATTACATAATATTATTTTATTTATATTTATATTAATTAAAAATTATTTACTAATTTATTTATTAAAATTTAATTTTAAATATATTTTCTACCTTTTACTTGATTTGACTTTTGGTTCCTTTCCATTTGGTTTCCCCACGCTTCCATTTCCAATACCGCCCCCTTGGAAATTTCTTTTTTTTAGCCTTTTTTTTTTAAAAAAAATGTATTGTATAGTCCCATTGTACATGGGTTGCTCCTCTTTGGTGCTTCTCCATGAAACTTAAAATTTTTAGAAAGTTAGAGTATTTACAGAGTTTGTGGTGCCAAGGATGAAAGCTTGAAACACTTTTTGGTATTTTCTTATTGATCAGTGATGCCTTTGAGGAAATTTCCTAAAGTTGAGGTTAAAATAGAATACTTTATATTCTATTAAGAATTTTTTGTTATAGGATTACTGCCATTAAGTTGAACTGGGTTGGTCAAATACTCAAATGGCAAGTTTTTTTGAAAAATAATTAAAAAATAAAAAAGGCTTCTGACATTGGGCGAGCTAAGTGTACATATGCCAAATTAGGCGTAGCACTATAGTGGTAATCTTAATTTTGAAATAATTTTTATATTTTTATATTAAATAGTATATATATTTATTTTTATATTTTATTTAATATTATTTATTATATATTTTTTTTATTATTTTTTTTTTCACTTAATCACATCCTTTAAAAAAAGTATAAATAATAATACATCCTTAAAAGGATGTAAGACTAACATTTTTCATTTTGGAATGATGGGAAGGGTTTTGTTGGTTGTGTGCAAGAATTTTGTGTAAAAAAGTTAGACTAAATTTGAATGCAGACTTCCATTAAGAAACTAAGATGTTTTCCCATAGCTTAGTTATTTGCTTGAATTAAAGTTATAGCTTTTCTAAATACTTCAGAAATAACTTGATAGGCTGAATACAAGTTTGCCATTGACATCAGCAAATAAGCCTCCAAATGAAAGGTAAATAATTGAGATGGAGTTTAACACACAGAAAGGAGAATTATTTAGTGAATAATGATGCTGTCACTTTTTCTAACTGCTTAGTGCTGAACTTCTTAATTCTGAATTTCTCATTGATAGATTTCCAGATGCTTAAGAAATAAACAAAATAACAAATTGAATGAGAGAAGGTTCTTCTTTTCCCTCTTTTGGAGTAATCTGATATACTTTTACTAAATGCAGTCTACTGTAGGTTAAATTTCTTAAGGGGAATTTTAATATTTAATTTTCTATTGAGAAACAATCTGGACAGCAACTTAACATGTTGTTGTTGGGTCATTCCCAAATGATTTGAGTTTTATGACTTAGTAAGGCCGAGGCCAAACAACCATTCTGATGACTAACATTAGCTCAAGTGGTGACTTTCAAGCGTTCTATTATGGCAGCTTGTAAATTACTGTCCTCGATATGAATGTTGTGAAGAGTATTTAGAAGCAGTCTTAGATTAATTGTTCATATCTTGAGCACTAAGGGGGCAAGTATCACGTCCAATACATGATTGTGTTATAAATTCTCTGCTGTCCAGCTCCTGTAAATCATGTGTAAAGTTATTCTGCTCGTGAAATTTGGAAGGCTTAACTGTGCAGAATGATAAAATTTGTCTTATGAACTCACTGACACTAAACCTCTTATCATCACAGATGCAGTTGTGATTGCTCTTTCATTGTGAATCGAGCACCCCTTCTCCCCCCTTATGAACATGCTCTTGCTTTTACTTTCATCATACTAGCATATCCAAAATTTTTAAAAAATGAGCCCAGCTTGCTTTATGAAAATGAAATGCAGTTGCATGTATAGTTCGCATGGATTCTTACTCGGACACAGTCATAAATGCACATTTTAAGTCTGCTCCTGTGCTGGATTTATTCAGCCTTGATCCAACCTGGTTGAGGTCATGGAGAATTTCCTAGTTCAACAACACCCCTTCTATTTTCTAAATTATTTCTGGCTTGTATGCGTTTGTGCATTCTTCTGCGACACGAGCTTGAGTCTCATATGGCTAGCTTGAGCTTCCTGTGTAATTTGGTCCTTGTCCTAGAAAATTACTGTAAATTGCTTTCATTTATTCCACTTGAAAATGTAATTAGTCTTGTGTATGAGTCTTTTCATATGCTCCAGTAATTTGACTCTGGTTTGTTTTCCCGTGATGATCAGTCATTCAACTGCCATCAAGGGAGGGCATACCTATTTGGCAATGTGTAAGTTATTTGCAACTTTTTCTTCTTTTCCCCGCTTCCCCCTTCTCTCTCTCTCTCTTTTTCCTTGTATAATCATACTGTTATATAGACCTCTTTTATTTCTGTTCAGCTTTTTGCAATGGACGAGGTCAATAGTTCCACCCTGCCTCCTTGCCCACCCCAAGGCATCTATTCCTCTATTGAATTGGGAGAATGGATTGAAACCTTGTGATTTTATTTGTACCATAAAACATTATGATTTTATTAGTTTCAATAATGACTTAGCTTCCTCACTGGGATGCTAACTGGGTTGTCTGAATATTGATGCTTGATATTATCAAAGTACTCATAGTTTTGATCTCACCTTATGATACCAAAACCTCCTAGTATCCCTGCAAAAGTAGTTCTTTTGTTTTTGGACCATAAGAAATCTGAAGGATTTTCTTCTAGGTCCACACATCCGTTCACTTTGCCTGCAAGGTGTAAATTGTGAAGTAGCTCTCTCTTCCCTTATATGTCCCTCATTTCTGATTAAGGTTGGATTTTAATCCTGCAGAGTAAGCCCAAGAGCCACACTAGTTCTGTAGTTGTTCAACCTAGTAGTACCTTTTTGTCTTTTTATCAATTAATGCCTACCCAGCATCCTCCTGAAGGACTATTTTGTATTTTCACTTTCTTTTATTAATTTCTGGCCTCTGTTAGGGTGAATATAACTCTTGGGCCTCAGGAGGAGAGAATGTTGTTGTCTGGCCTGCACACTGTTGAAGACATATTTTGTTGCTGCTGTGGACAAATTCTTGGATGGAAATATGTGAGCTTTACCTTCGCACGTCAACTTTCCTATTTCATACTTTGGTCACTTTGATGGATGGGAATTATACAGCAAATAATCGATATGGTTTTTTTTGAAGATTTAAACAGTAAATAATTGGGGAAGTTTTATGGGCTTTAGGAATAATTTAATCGAGTTTGCTAAGTGTTGTATTTTGTTTTAGAAGTAACATGTCTGAAAATATTGAATTTCTAAAAATATGATGAGAGGGTCATGGGACTCAATTCAGTGACTGACCAAGCCTTGGATCAGCTGTTGGACCTGAATCCTAGAAAGCTCAACATTTGGAAGGTTTATTCTAAAAGAAAGAAGGAGGGTCCACGTGAGAGAGGAAATTAGTTTCATGACCTAACATTCTGTTACTGCATTTGTAGGGGAGAGAATCCAAATGAATCATGCATTAGTAAGACAGTAGGAGCAATGAGTATTTTTTCATGATGTATTTTAGTATTGAGATTGTTAGGAGAACACCTCTCCAGATAAAGAGCCTTAGGCTCTGGTTATCGTTCCCTTTCTCTATAAGAGCTCTTTCAGCTCCTCTTCGATATTGAATAATACAAATATACCGAATTTCTTTTCGGGGTTTCCATCATTGGTCCGACCTGTCGGATACGTCGAGGTAGCACCAGCATTGTCGAAATTGTCCATGTCACCTAAGATGACTGAGAGAGTGGAAGCATTGGAGGCACGACTCACGACTCACGACCTTGGAGGCTGGGCTCGGTGATCTTCAATCAGCCTTTCGAGTCACATTCATGGAGTTGAAGTAGTCTCTGCTTCAGGAGGTTAGTAAGATGTTGGAGAAGAAGACGGATGAGGCTCACGACGATTCCTCCTCGTCGGAGGAAGAGTCGCCATGGTGGAAGGATAAGATGGAGAAGTTTCGAATGTCGGCAAAGAAAGTTGAATTGCTGATGTTCAACGAGTCTGATCCGGGGGGTGGATCACTCGAGCAGAGACGTACTTCGATGTTCAGAGTACGTCGGAGAAGGTTAAGATTAAGCTCGCTCGTTTGTGTTTAGAGGCCTAAACAATCCATTGGTTTAATCTGCTAAGAGCGATGGAGGACAACTTGTCATAGGAGAAACTGAAGCGTGCCTTGATCGAGCGTTATGGAGGGCGAAAATTTGATAACCCATTCGAGGAGCTCTCTATCCTCTAACAAATGGGGTCAGTCGACAAGTACATTGAGGAGTTTGAACTCATCTCGTCTCAGGTAGAGCGCCTTCCAGAGGAGCAGTACATGGGGTATTTTATGGGTGGGTTGTGCCCGGAGATCCGACGTCGAGTGAGACCGTTCAATCCACGTTCGCGCTGCCAAATGATGAAATTGGCTCGCGATATCGAGGCGGAGTTGGGAGAGATGAGTGAAAAGACAGGGCGAGTTTGCAATCCAACAGATTTTCCAAGGAACCCCGAGACCACTCGAGCCACCGAGACCCGAGCACGGGTAGGACTCGAACCACCTTGGTAGAAATGCCACAAAAGGTCTCCTCCGAGTCGTTGGCATCGAGCGCTCGTCGGTAAAGGGGGACCGCCGATGGGGAAATAATCAAAACAAGGGGGTGCACCACTTGCCGTATCATGAGCTCATGGAGAGGAGGGCTAAGAATCTGTGCTTTCGATGTGAGGATAAATTCCATCCTCTCCATCAATGCCCAGAGAAGCAGTTACATTTAATAATATTGGGTGATGGTGAGACACTCAATGAGGAAGAAGACGATGATGAGGAAGAGGACGATGGGACTCTAGAGTGCAAAGCTATGGGGTTGTTTGGGTTTGTTGAGGCCTCTGTGATGGCATTACGAGTACTTAGTGATGCCATTCGGACTAACTAATGTGCCTGCAACCTTCCAAGCTACCATGAACCAGATTTTTAAGCCCTTTCTTCAAAGGTTTGTGCTATTTTTTTTTACGACATTTTAGTCTATAGTGCTGATTGGGTTACTCACATTTCTTATCTCACTCGGGTTTTGGAGGTGTTACAGCATAATCAATTTGTGGCGAACAAAAAGAAGTGTAGTTTTGGCAGCCACCAAGTGGAATATTTAGGCCACATAATGTCCGGGCAAGGAGTGGCAGTTGACCCTGCGAAGGTTAAGAGTGTCCTTGAATGGCCCATCCCTCATAATGTCAAGGGGGTAAGAGGTTTCTTAAGGCTCACAGGATACTACTGAAAATTTATAGTTGGGTATGGTAAGATTGCCAAGCCTCTAACAGAATTAACTAAGAAGGATGAGTTTCAATGAGGGTTTGAAGCGATGCAAGCATATGAGGAATTAAAGAGGGCAGTCACCACCTCTCCAGTTTTGACACTTCCCAACTTTGCACAGCCATTTGAAATAGAGTATGATGCATCCGTAGAAATATTTTAAGGGGTCGGGCGGTGTTAATGCGTTGTAAATTATTTTTCACCAATAGCTTATTTTAGCAATGCTCTTTCCAAAAACAACCTTGCTAAGTCTACTTATGAGAAGGAATTGATGGCTTTAGTGTTGGTCTTACAAAATCACATTTAGTTGATCCATTAATTGGCATCATTATTTCTTTGAGGAAGAACTTTATAGTATATTCTGATCAAAAGAGTTTACGTCATCTGTTGCAACAGAGAACCACCACTTCTGACCAGCAATGTTGGATGGCTAAACTTTTAGGCTATCATTTTAATGTGGTTTACAAATTAGGTCCTGAGAACAAAGCCGCAAATACATTGTCAAGAATATACGAGGAAGGAGAAGTGAAGATGCTGGTTTCTTCTCTTATATGGCTGCAAGATCAAGAGCTGCAACAAGAAATGCAACAGGACCCTGTGTTACAACAAATTGTGGCAGATCTCGAGCGTGATGCAAACTCTAGGCCTGAGTTTTGTTTGCAACATGACACTTTACTCTATAAGAACAGGTTGGTTATCTCCTCCAAATCAGCCTGCATTCCTTCATTGTTGGAGGAGTTTCACTCATCACCCGCAGGGGGTCACTCCGGATTTCTGAGAACTTATCAGAGGATTGCTAGAAATTTGTATTAGGTTGGCATGAAGAAAGTTGTCCAGGACTTTGTGTAGTCTTGTGATGTGTGTCAGAGGCAAAAATTAGTATCATCTCTAACCACATGAAGAAAAGAATAAATGAAGTTTACTTTCACACTTAGCCTCTCTCTTGTGGGCTTATTGCGAATGGTCTTTTTAGGGAAAGAGAATGTAGTTTTCCTTGTTCCCAACCAGATTTGGGAAGACATTTCCTTTGATTTTATCACTGGTTTACCGAAGTCAAAAGGGTTTGAGGCAATACTTGTGGTAGTGGATTGCCTCTCTAAATATGGCCACTTTATCACTCTGAAGCATCCCTATACAGCTAGAAAGATTGCTGAGGTCTTTGCTAGGGAGATAGTGCGCTTGCATGGGGTTCCACAGTCCATTATTAGTGATTGGGATCCTCTTTTCATTAGCCTTTTTTGGAAGGAATTGTTCCGACTACATGGTACTATCCTAAAAATGAGTTCTTCGTACCATCCGAAGATGGATGGCCAAACCGAGGTTGTCAATCGGTGCTTGGATGCATATCTGCTATGTTTCGCATCAGAACAACTGAGAAATTGGTCCTATTGGGTGCCTTGGGTAGAACTGTGGTACAATACCACCTATCATGTATCAACAGGAACTACCCCATTTGAGATAGTGTATGGAAGGAAATCACCTCCTCTGGTGCGGTTTCTACAGGGGGAAACTAAAGTTGAGGCAGTGGCATTGGACCTATTAGACCATGATGAGACTTTGAAATAACTCAAATACCACTTGGCCAAGGCGCAGGAACAGATGAAGCGATACGCAGATAAGAAGAGGAAGGATCAATCATTCTCGGTTGGAGAATGGGTCTTCCTAAAACTCAAACCCCACAGATAACAAACAGTAGCAAAGAGGATTAATCAGAAATTGGCTCCCAGATATTTTGGACCATTTCCGATTCTGGAAAGGTTGGGAGTTGTCTCCTATAAAATCACAAAAATTAGCTCCGAATCAACTAGAATTCACCGGTGTTCCATGTTTCTCAACTCAAAAAAGCAATTGGTAACTATTCGACAGAAGGTTCTCTACCTAAAGGTATAGAATAATTTTACAAGAGTAAGGAGTGAGAGTGTTTGATAAATGAAGCGAAGAGGGTATTTTGGGGTGTATACAGGGGTATTTTGTGCCAGGAGATTAATGAAGTAGGGAGGACAAAATGAAACAATGAAACTAATCAAGTGGAAGGGCGAGAGAACCCCGAGACCACTCGAGCCATTGAAGACACCACTTGGGAAGATGAATCTGTGCTCCAAAGTCAATTCCCACGCTTTAGCTTTGAGGACAAGGTTGTTCTTTCAAGAGGAGGCAGTGATAGGGCCTTGGGGCCCAATACAGTGATTGACCAAGCCTTGGATCAGGTGCTAGAGCTGAATCCTAGGAAGCCCAACATTTGGAAGGTTTATTCTAGAAGAAAGAATGAGGGTCCACGTGAGAGAGGGAATTAGTTTCATGACCTGGCATTCTGTTACCGCATTTGTAGAGGAGAGAATGTAAATGAATTATGCATTAGTAAGACAGTAGGAGCAATGAGTATTTTTTCATGATGCATTTTGGTGTTGAGATTGTTAGGAGAGCACCTCTCTGGATAGGAGCCTTAGGCTCTGGTTATCGTTCTTTTTCTCTGTAAGACCTCTATTAGCTCATCTTTGATATTGAATAATACAAATATACTGGATTCTTTTCCGGGGTTTCCATTATATGAGAATTGTCTAATGACAGGAATTAATCTTGGAATTTAGAAATTCTAGAATTTTTATTATTGGTGTTCTTTAGTTAAAGAAATCAGGGTTTAATCTGGGGATTCCACAAAGGACCTTGAGATTATGAATTTAGGGTTGGGGGAAAGGGTTGAGCCTTGGAAGTTTAAATTATCTATCAATATTGACTGAACATGTGTGCAAATCTGAAATTTAAAATCTTATATGTTTATACAACCAAATCAGCATCACGTCTTGATGAGCTCACAGCAGTTTTGAGTAATAATGAGTTCGGATGCCTTCAGGTTGTACACATGATAAAAATGAAAGATACAAGGAAGGGAAGTTTGTGCTTGAGAGGTATTGATTAAAACAATAGTTTTGATTTTGATCATTTTAATTCTGATCTAAGCTGATATATAATTAGCTGTTGATGCATCTAAATAGATGGAGGATAGCTGACAATGTTGGGGAGGAATTCAATTTGGACGCACGTGCTGGTTCAAGTGACTCAGAAAACTCCTAGCAAGTTGCTTCTTTTCATGAATTTGAGTATTGTAGCTAGCAAATATATTATTAGTATTCATCAAGTTGAAACTTGAGAAAGTAAGGCTAACTCATTTACAGCAATTTTAAACCTTTGGGATACACAAACACACAGTGTTGCTTTTCTTGATCTCTGAATAATGCAGATTTACATGGAGAATTAGATTAATATATGGCGATAAGTTTGCAATTACAGTTTGAAAAAATTTGGTTTTCTGCTATACAGTGTTCGTGTAGCCAAAATAGGTTCAAAACGCAAAATATTCTGGCCCTCTGCTCTGTAGGCTGGTATGTCAACAGTTAAATTTCCCTGCCTAACAATAATAACTTGTATATCTGGAAATGAATGGCTTTGCGCATCAATCAAACTATGTAAAGTATAAGTATCATTCATGTGAGTGGGGCTGCTCTTATATTTTATAATCATGTTTCCCTTTACTAGAAAGTATGGTTTGACCGTTTGAGTTATTGGAATGCATGACTGATGTCGCTTCTCAGTCTTCTTAGATTTTGATTTGGATTAATGTATGTGTTTATATGAAATTCCGTTTTGTGTTCTTTTCTGTCAAGTGGCTATCAATATCATAAACTTTTTTTTTCCCCCAACTTTTATGTAATCTTTTCTGCATATGGTGTATTTTCTTTTATGGGAAAAGCCTATTATCCAATAACATGAAAAAGGTGAAAAAGGAGGAGCAATAAAAATTGAGGATGCAATGAAGCAGGAATTAATCATTCAGTATTTGACTCTAAAGAAAGCTGAATGATGATTCACCATAGGACCTTTGAGGAATGTCTGTTCAACTATATGTTCATGGCTTAATGAGACAAAAACTACGAGGTTATGCAAGTGGCCCATCAAACAAACAACTTTTGAATTCAATGCACCGGGGTGGCAAACACATGAATGGTCCCCGCTTTATTTTTCAAGTTTCAAGAGTACTTTTATAGTAAAAACTGATAATCATGGAGTGGTTCATCACATGAATCACGATATTGAGCAATAAGCATGTCATGCTACCTATGAAAAATTGAGCCGGTCATTATATAATTATTTTAGTATAAAACTAAGTTTTGCTAATAAGTACTTTTAAGGCATTTATTAAAAAATTTAAAATAAAAAGTTTGAGATAAAAATAAAGCATCATTGAAAGCTGAAAATGTTTTATTTTGTCATTTAAAACTAAATACCTTAATACCTTTTCACTAGAATGTGCTCCACCTTAATCAGAACAAAATGAATTTAATTTTAATACATTGTTAATATAATTTTTTTTGTACTATCATTTAATTATATATTAACATATCATTAAAAATATTTGACTCTTATAATAATTAATTCAAAACTCATACATAGTTTTTTTTTTACTAAAAAAAATATTCATTCATTCAAATTCCGTTTTGAATTCATCGTCAAGTGGCTATCAATATCATAAACAACATCGTTAAAAATCTTTTCTGCAAAATGAATGGGAAAAAACTTATCAATAACATGAAAAAGGTTAATAAAAAGGACGAGCAAAAAAATTGAGGATGCAATGAAGCAGACAAAATCAAAGTATTTGACCAAGAAATACCTGAATGATGATTCACCATAGGACGCTTTGAGTTGTCTGATCAACTAATGAATGGCTTAATGAGACAAAAACTACTTATAAGTGGCCCAAAACGAAACAACTTTTGCATTCAAGCACCGGGGTGGCAAACCACATGAATGGTCAAGCTTTATTTTTCAAGTTTCAAGAGTACTTTTATAGTCAAACGATAATCATGGAGTGGTTCATCAAAATCACAATATTGAGCAATAAGCATGTCATGCTACCTATGAAAATACCAAAAATTACGAAAAAAAGTCTAATATCTATGTGGCAAAAAAACTTATTTAGATAAAAGGAGAAAAAATAAAGATCATTGAAAGCTGAAAATGATTTATTTTGTCAAAAACTAAATCACCCTTTTCACTAGAATGTGCTCCATGAAAAAAAAATGAATTTAAGAATAATTAATATAAATTAGGATTCATTTAATTATAATTGAGAGAGAGAAATATTTGAATTGATCCTAAACTCATACATAGTTAAATATGATTAGTTGATAGTATAAAAATATCTACCATGCATTAAAATTAAACTCAAACAAAAAATTGCATGTGAGAGAAGATAAATAAAGAATGTTGGTAAGCGTAATATATTTAATTTTGGAGTAAAGGAACGGTTGAGGTTGATTTTTAATAACCCATTTAATTTCAATCAGTTTTTCGCCTAACCTATTTGCCCGCGAATTGGCTCCTTAGCCCATATACTTTCTTTTTTTTTTTTTTGTAAAAATCATTCATTAGCCTTAAATTTGCTGTGCAATTAGGACCGTTTAGGTTCATTTAAGGCCGTTTATGTTTTAAATTAATATTTTTGCACCGTATGTGGTAGTCTACTTAAGCCTGCAAGTTAACATTAACTGAGTCGGCTAACAAAATGCAAGCATGTGTTTTTTTTTTTTTGGTCATAAATGCTAGCATGTTTAAATCTCTTTATTTTGGAACCGACTCGTTTAAAGCCCGACCAGTGGTGGCCGGCCTAAACAGGCTCAGCTATCTCGTTTAACAACCCTAACTATACATGAATTTAACTTACCCCGTTTATAAGTGTTTTTTATAACGAAACTCCAAGGATGCCGTTTACACTATTTTGTGTAGTTATGGTTGCAATAATTATGTGAGTGATTATGATGTGCACACAAATATTGCTTAGATTCTAAACAAATGTCTCATCAGTAGTGACGGATTCAAAAAATTTAGATAAAAGAGATAAAGATAATACATAAGTATAAAAAAATTTAAATAAAAAATTATATTAATACATAATATAAAAGATTAATTTATAATTATTTTTTTATGGTATAAATAATCTTTTTATTATTAATACTATCAAATATTTTTTTATTTATGTATATATAAATGATCTGACATTTAATTATGTGAGATACAATTTGAAAAAAATGTTATAAAATTTTTATCTTCTTTTATAACAAATTTATTTATTTACACATCATATAAGAACAAAGTTAAAAATATGAAAAGATAAAAATATTAAATAATTATTGTAAGTAATAAAAAATTTTCTAAAATGAGTGGAGACATATATCTCTATTATTGTATAAGTGAATCTGTCTCTATAAATATATATAAGATAAAAAAAAAATTTAAGTTGGGTGGGAACATATGCTTATGTCCCTACCCTTTTATACATAAATATGTCCCCACCCTTTTATACATAAATCCGTCCCTGCTTATCGATGGATGATTTGTACGATATTACCATGGATATTATAGCATTGGTTATATGAAACCAGGAAAATGTTAATGTGAGAACATATATATATACACACCTCATCATTGGAGTTTTCAACACCTAAAATAGGACATACATACGATACCCTCCTTATATATAAATATAGTATAAAACAAAAAATCATTCATACAATATACAAAAATTGTGAGGCACACTCATATATAACACAATGTCTAACACGAATATTGTATTTGGATATTCAAAAAATTATATATATATATATATATATATATATATATATATATATATATATATATATATATATATATATATACACCTCATTATTGGAGTTTTCAACACCTAAAATAGGACATATATACGATACCCTCCTTATATATAAATATAGTATAAAACAAAAAATCATTCATACAATATACAAAAATTGTGAAAGACACTCATATATAACACAGTGTCTCACACGAATATTGTATTTGGATATTCAAAAAATATTTTTTGTCTAAAATATCCCCACAAGCCCGAGGGAGGATAGGAGGTATGGAAAAAGGGAAATAATTATTTTATTGTAGAGTGTTAATTTCCAATTTGAAGTACATATTACAGTCTCTAACTATCAGGTAAAACACAAACACAAATATGGAGATACACTAAATTTATATATATATATATATATAAAATTATAAAATTTAAAAAAATTATAATTTATTAATATCATTTTTATAAGTTTAGAATTTTATAATATTTTAATATATATTATATGTGATAATATTTATTACTTAATAAACTCTTCTTAAAAAATATGAAACATAATTTCTATTGACATATTCTAAAAAATCTTTTAAACTAATTTATCTTAATAGAACTAGCTATGTACAAGTACATGTTTATAAAAAAAATTTAACTAGAAGGAATATTGGTGTGAGACAAGTTTTGGTAATGACGAAGTGGACAGCTTGGTATGAGTAAAGGTTGAAGGAGCAGATGAAAATAGTAATGTGTGAAAAGATAAAACTTAAAAGTCTAATAGTGACGTGTGAAAAGATAAAACTAAAAATAATAGTATGTGAAAATAGTAGCTTGAGACGTCAGTCATGTGATTGGGTTTAGGTTGGTTACGAGCTTACTAATTGAATGTTAGTCATTGAAACTAATTTTAAAAAAAAAAAATAGTAATGGACCATGTCCAAGCTGTGTACAAGACGTGTCCAAACGTGTCTGAGCGTGTCTAAACAGAAAAAATAATATTTTTAATCAAATACATTCAAATACATGTGTTATACAGATATCTCTATGTGTCTAATATGTATATACACCTCAAAATTGATGTATCCGTAATACATAGGTCTCTACTAAAGCAAAGTTAGAATCCACTTTCACTTTGTTGCCAAATCTTGTAAAAATTAGTGTATAGGCCCGCAAAATCTGCAAGTGGAAATTGTAACCCCTTACTATATTATAATCTAATAGCAATATTACTAACTGATGATATTACTCTTAATTTCTTTAATTATGGTCAAAATATTAATATTAGTAGATTAATTCCATAAAAAATTCAAAATTTACTAAATAAAGTTTCATAATTTCAAAGATTCAGAACAAATCAATTAAAATATGAAAATTTCTTTCTAAATGAAATACAAAGTAGAGAAAAATAAAAAAAAACTTTACAAATTGAAATACAAAGTAGAGATAAGAGTTTTTCAATAAAACCATCAAGAGAATCAAAACAAAAAACCAAAATCGAAACATAGAAATCAAAATTGAAGAACTGAGATCGAAACTTGAAAAATATCGAATTCTCAGAACAATAATTGAAATCTCAGAAATCGAAAATGAGATAATAGTAAGTAAAGAAACAAAATCAAAAGTATAAGTGCTAATTTATAAACTCAGTAACAAAATCATGATTTTACTTGCATATATCAGAGTCATTATTTAGCTAAAAATACACATTTTTTTAATGACTCCAATATACACATATATTTCCTTCCTTTGGATTTAGAATTCATACATGATCGATTTAAATGATAATAACATTAATGCATTATGTGCTAATCTGAAAACACCATGAACAAAGTGAGAATTGAAAATTCTTAGTAGAAAATGAATAGTTATAAAAACGTTTGAAAACACATGATGAATTTTAACTATGTAATGTACATAGAAAATCTCATGGCAACCAAAGTGTGACAAGAACAACACAATTTCAGCATAACAGAACAAATGCTAAATAAATCATACAATACAACTATATATATATATATATATATATATATATATATATATATATTAACATCTGCAAGTTTCTCAAATATTAACAAACAAATACCAATTATCAGCAAACAAGTTCCTCATTACAGGGAATCCACCATTTACTTTTTTTTTTTCTTTCCATGTATGCTTATCTTACATTTCACTTAAAGTCTTCACTTTCACTTGAATATGACTCGTGACAACAAAGCCAAACATACTCACACCAACCCAAACAGATAACATAAAAGGAAATCCATCTATCTGTCTTCTCAATAGTTAGGTGCAAACTTTTCCTTAAATTTCTTACTTGCCATCACACACAAATATAAGCAATACAAACCACTAATATATCACAAATAAATTCATCATATTCAAGTTTATAAATAAATCATGACAATTAAATAAAATTCACAAAACTTAGAATCATTAAATTTAAATATCAATTTTTCAAGGGACCAAGGGTGATTTAAAATTAATTTAGTAGTTCTTTTAAAAGTCTACATCACAGTTCATAATTGTCCAACCCTCATCATAATCCATAGTTTATCAAGTTCACATCATGATCCATAGTTTGTCCTGATCTTGATAGTGCATTCATTGCACAAAAGTACTTTTATTGCAAATGTCAAAATAAATGTCATAAAATTGTTCCTAAGTCATGGTAAATATAAGAAAGTCTGTATACATCAAGCACATATAATTATTGTACAATATAATTAAAAGTATTTATTTAACTTAAGTCTTGAGTAATATTTTAATTCTTTTATGATTTATTATATTGGTTCCATGAAAAAATCAATATTTAAATTATAATAACTATAAATTTGTTAAATATTATAAATATTTCAAGGCCAAATAAATATCAAATTTTCATATTATTATATATATATATAATAAATTTAATAATAATAACAATATATATAAAATATTAAAATAATAAATAAATTATTAATAAAGCATATAAACATACTAAAAATTATGATTTTATTTTTTAAAAAAGATAATTCGGTTCTTACTTCTTGTAAAATTTTATTTCTTTTCCATTTCCTTTTTCTCCTTGTTCCTTCTTATTTTCTTTTCTTTCTCTGTTTCCTTTTTCCTTTTTTTTTTTTTCTCTCTAAGTTTTCACGGCCTCACTCTTTCTCTTTCTCTCTCTTGTTTTCACAGCATTCTTTTTTTTTTTTTTTTCTCTCTCTCCATTCTTACGTTTTCTGTTGCCAAATTTACCTATTTATAGCCACTTCATGTGGTTGTAGTTGGTGTACATTGCACTTTCTGATTAAGGTGCACATTGCACCTTATCATCATTATTTTTAAAGTAGATATTTATCTTAAATAATTATTATAATTTGATATTTATCTTAGATATTTAGATTAAAATAATATTATTTTATAAATATTTTTTCATATATTTTATTATAAATATTTTTTCATAATTATTTTATTATAAATATTTTTTCATAAATATCTAAATATATTTATTAAAATACTTCTAATTTTGTTATTATTGTTGAATTTTATTTCAATAAATTCAAAGTCAATTTTAATAATTTTAATTAAATTCTTATAAATTTTATTTAATCACTTTTTATTAATAAAATTAAATAAAATATTTAAGTTAAAAAAGTTAAAATTTTATTTTTCACAAAAATATTTTATAAAAAAAGTTCTTACACAAATTGGTGTAAAAGTTTTATTTAAGTCAAGCAGCACGCAGCCTACCAGCCATAGCTGGCAGGGCCGCTTTCATGAAATTTTATATATGATAAAAGAGAAACTCCAGAATAGTCTAGATTCTAGACGGAGGTGTAAATTAAGAAGATAATATTTTACCAAAATAAATTTCAAATTTTGAAATTATAAATTAAAATTAAAATTAAAATTAGGTTAATAAAAAAACAAATTAAAAGCAAAGCGTAAGTGTAAATAGTATATCTTTATATAATTAATAATAATAATAATAATAATTTTTGTTTTTTAGTTATAATAAAAAATAATATACAGATTAAAAAAATAATACTAAATAAAATATTCTTTTATAGTAATATAAATATCCTTCAATTCCAATTCAAAAATAATAGTAGAGAAATAAATTAAACAATCATTTTTTTTTCAGTTTGAAGGTCATTATTATTATTATTATTATTATTATTATTATTATTATTATTATTATTATTATTATTATTATTATTATTATTATTATTATTATTATTATTATTATTATTATTATGTAAGTCAATTGTAAGGAAGTGATCAGCCCATTGTTTCATTGGCTTGTTGTTACTTGTTTGCAATAAATTACAAATTTTAAATTAGTCTCATTTTTTTTATAAACATTTTAAGAGTTGTATTAAATAACATCTAAAATTTATAAAGTTTTCATCGAATAATGTAAACAGTATATAATTAATTAAATTCTTAATTTCTTTTGGTATAATAACAACATAACTATTATCACCTTATGTTATAAATTCCATAAATAAAAAAGAAGAATAGGCGTAATATAAAACAATTTTTACATCTAATAAAAAAAATCCCTTATAAAAAATGTGCACAAATGCACCCAAAAGAAAAAGTAATTTCACAATTATTCCACTCAAAATTTAAGTATTTTTTAATGAAAGTTGTTTGGACGTACATGCCTAGAATTTTTCTTTCACACCTTAAATTAATATGCTGACCTCTTTAACTTTCCATCCGAACAATGAGTCTCTAAGAAGGTAACGCAGGTTCTCTAAACAATTTTTTGGTCCCTTGAGAATACACTACAGCTTTTTTATTTGAAAAAAAGTACACTTTAACATATATTCGTGATTTTATGCTATCTTGAATAAGGTTGCACATGAATTTGGATCGACTCGTTAACTTGATTAACTCGACCTAATTTAATGTCAAATTTTTAAATTGGTTTGAGTCATCAGATTAATTTAAATAAAATTTAAAAAGTTCATGTGATTATTAGTTCAAACGATGGGTTTAAGAAATCGACCCAAAGATCCGATTCGACTATCCGATTACCCAATTACATATGACGTCATTTTGGTTGCTTTATACCTAACAAAATAGCATTTTGCCATTTTCTTTGCTCCTGATCCTCATTTATGCAAAAGTCAAATTGGGAACCCTAACCAAAGTGTCATGCTGGTCTAAGCGCTTTCAATTCCAGCCCTCTCTCACGAATTCCTGCTCTAGTTTCATCCCATCCACCACTCGCGACGAGTTCGTGACCACTTCTGCTCTCGATTCGTTCTAACCACCATCGTTGCTGCTCTCGTTTCGGCCTAGCCACCACCTTTGCTCGCACAACACCACAACGCCAATGAGTTCGTGACCATGACCACGATGCTCCTCTTGTTCATGACCTCGACCACAACGTTCCTCTCTTCTCGTTGCCTACATTCGTGATCTCGCTCATGCCGAAAAGCCCCCAGCCCCCCACCTCCACGAAGTCACGACTCACGAAACACTGAATATTCAGTGTGACAACAACTCTAAAGTGCATTCAAGTCTCATTTATGACTTGGTAACTCCATTTGGCTTTGGTTGTTTGCTAGTTTATTATTTTTTGTCTTTTTTATTTTGATTTTGATTACTCAATGTAACACCATTTTGGAATGTGATTTATTGATTTTGAATATTTATTTTTAGAGAATCACTTTTCTTGTTTAGATTTACTGAATACTAATTTTGATTACTCTGGTTTATTGTTTGGAATGTGTTTGTCGGTTTTTTGTTTTCTCCTTTTGGAATGTATATTTTCTCCTTTCTTCTTTTAAGGAAGCACTTTGCTTGTTTAGATTTACTGAATATTGATTTTAGTTACTCTAGTTTATTGTTTGGAATGTATTTGCTGGTTTATTGTTTTCTCCTTTTGGAATGTGTTTTCTCCTTTGGAATGTGATTTTGATTTTCACTGTTAAAGGAATGTCATTTATTGTTTTGATTTTCAGTTAGGTTTACTAGAATGTGACTGTCTTACTAATATGGAATCAGGAATTTGATTTCAATGTTTTACAATTTTGGAATGTGATTTGGAATTTAATTTTCAGTATTTTGATTTTAATTTTTCAGTGAGGTTTACTGATAGTGTCTTGTGTTTTGGAATGTGATTGTGATTTTCTCCTTTTAAGGAATATGGTTTTATTGTTTGGTATTTGCTTAAATCTATTTACTATAATGTGTAATGTGGTTTACTAAAATGTAATTTATACTTGTGCAGTAATTCAATTTTAATGAAAGATCCTATTGGAACTCACAAGAGTCACAACACTAGTGGGACTCAAGTAGGAAGTGCTCCCACTCTACCAACACCAAGTGCATTGCAAATTGAAGGACCACAGGCAGCAGCAACACCATCTTCCTATCCAACTCCAAATCTCACCCCGATTACGTCATCACAAGCTCAAGAAGCTGTTTTATCTTCACAACAAGAGGCAGGTACTAGAAAACCTACTAGACCCTCTTCAAATGTTTGGTTATATTTTCCTAAAGATGGTGATAGAGCTAGTTGTAATTATTGTGGAAAGACATATGCTTGTAACAACACTAATCACAACATTACTAATCTTATAAAACACTTAAAAATGTGTGCAAAGAATCCACAAAGGGAGGTTGACAAGAAGTAAAAAACTATTACTTTTGAAAAATTAAGTGAGGATGACCCTAATAATGTTGTGACTATGAAACTTGTAGAATTCAATCAAGAACAATGTAGACACGAGCTTCGTAGGATTATAGTCATAGATGAGCTTTCTTTTAGATTTGTTGAGAATCCCGAATTTAGAGGTTTCATGAGTGCTACTCAACCTCGATTTAGAATATCCGGCCATATGACTATAACAAGAGATATCATACAACTTTTTATAGAGGAAAAAATGAAGTTGAAGTCTATATTGTCTTGTAACCAACAAATGGTCTCACTAACAACTGATACATGGACATTAATTCAAAACATGAATTATATGTTGATAATAACCTAATTTTTTTTTTATATTTTTCTTATAAAAATAAAATAGACATTATTATATCTCAAAATATTTAATTTTATTGATTTTATGGCATTATCATTTGTTTCTTTGAGATATTACTAAATTATATGCTAATTATAGATATTTAAAAGTAAAAGTGGTGTAATCAATAAGAGGCTAGGACGTGCCATAAAGAACAGTAATTGAAGAGAAGTCTTTGTACCTGAACTTGTATGACATCACAAATGTCATTAATTATACAAGACTAAGATAAATCTAGAGGATTGGAGATAAAATAAGGAGATCTTGAAGATAAAGTTTTGAAAAAATCTTATCCAAATCTTATGTCTCATCCAAAGTCCTAATTAGTTGTGGAAACTTGAAGATAAGAATAATTGAATATTGGATAAGGATCCTTAAAGAGAATAGAATTTGTTGCAAATTCGGATTCAATTCGTATTTTCTGACTTTGTTGTTGTATTTGAACCATATGATTGGCTACAAATATCAGATCGACGTGATAATTGCAACATTAGAAAGCTAACTGAAAATGACACACCTCTTCTGTTTACCTCGAATGCTAAGTTTTTCATATGAAGAACAAGAAAAATAAAGAGAGAAAAAGACAAAAAAATATGATAACCTTCAATAAAATGAGATTAACTTTCCTAGAATTAATTTCTTAAATCCAATCATAAAATGAAATAACTCTTCTGTTTATACCATGATTTATTTGTGCTATTTTGTCTATCTGTATCACTATATGTTGTTACATTTCGTTCTGTGTTACATTACATCTGAGTTATTACGTATTTCATTTATGTTATTGTAGTATGCTATATTGTATGAATTGTTATACCTGTTGTATTGTCATTTTCTTATTTACCATGTTTGTGGTGATATAGGTTGTCTTACCTCTTTCTTGTATATGTTATTTGTATATTTTAATTTATGTTTTAAAGAGTTTGAGGAAGAGGAACAGCCTCTTGAGTGTGTGTATCTTGAAGAAGAGGAGGAACAGCAAGCCGAAAATTAGTGCGAAGATCAAGAACCATTCGATCATCCATATCCATTGGATTGATTGCTTGAGTATGGCGGTGCCAGGATTTCTGGGTTTTGTACGACTCGAGCTTCATGGTGGATTGACAGTCTGGCGTCTGCATGAAGACAGAGACTCAGTGACTTACGTGGGACGGTTGACTGTGTCCCTACGTAATGAGTTTGATGGAGAACCAGTCATGATGACTACGGTGTTTTTGCATTTGGAGTTGCTGTTATCTCTTAGGCATTATTGGGGTGGTATGTTCACTGCACCTAGTGAGATTAGCGAACGATCGACTGCGCGGGTCTCGTTTTCGCCGAGAGTCGAGGCATCCTGGATATTTATCTTCTGATGATCTTCCTGAGAGTGATCCTTCAGAGGGTTAAATATTTATGATGTGTACTTGGGCGCGTCTGCGTTTGTATATATAGACTGTTATTGCTTTTTGTTTACTGTTTCAGTTTAAATATTTTAGTTGTAAATTATTTGTATAACTTATGACTAAAACCCTATGTATATTATGTGTGATGTTATTTTGTTGATTTTGTATTTTTGTGTTATTTTATGTAATAATATTCTGTTTAACAGGAAGAATTTTACAACCCGTATAATTATGTAACCAATGTTTTACAACTTGGGTAGATTTTATTTATCTTTCTTTTATATTTTCTTTTTAAATGTGACATCCCCACTGAAACACCCCTTGATGTAGCAACCGAAGCATAATCGTCATTACACCACAGCCCAAAATCCAAGTGTGTCCACAGGGGTGATAACAATTCAAGAGTCTATTTTTTTTTTTTGTAGGTAGAAAATATGAGCCTGAAATATAAATGTATTCAAGCCATGATTTATATCTCTTATACATATATATATATATAGTCAATTTACACAAATCACCGATGACATTATAACAATTACGAGTTCAATAAAATACACGGAATAAAACAAAAAGGGGAAAAGTAGTGACCCGGGGATAGAGTACTACTAGCAGAGAAAGCCGCAACCCCATATACACGTACGACGCTCGAGTCCCAAATCAATAAGTCGGCATCAATGCCTCCACGCCATGCACTCGTACGTAGCCGAAGAAACCTTGTCCAAACGCCCAATCCAATCAACCAAGATTCCTCCTCATCTCCCTCACGATCTTTTATCAAACGTATATATATATATACATAACAGAAGCATAAGAATACAAGAAAGAGGTAAGACATCCTACCATCATTACCAATCATAGCATGCTAGAAACATTACGGCGCCACGCGCCCAAATAGCAAGTCAGAAACAGTATATTCAAATACTAACAGTAAGTCCAACAGTAAGCAGTTAAACAGTCAGCAGGTAATCATTACAGTAATGAACAGATAAGTCATAATATGGAAAACATATGATAACAACAATGTATATGTATATATATCATGCCTCATATGCATGTTCTCTCAAACCCCTACTCCATGGAGCTAAACTCAATCAAGCGGAGAGAAAGATCGGGAGACATGTAGAACTGGCTTTCGAGAGCCCGAGTCTTATCAATAAATTTTCTCATGCGCAAATCATGGCATTGTACGGACATTCTACACTAGATCACGATATAGGACAGGTCAAGTCCGGATCGTCGGTGTGTTTGCATCGGTTTGCCCCACGGCACGGAGGAGCTCTAAACCGTCCATGTGGAGGACCCGCACCCCGACGCCCCGAGGTCATAACACGACCCACACTTGTCTATTCGCACCCGCACTAAGGTGTGTTCAATCTCCTAGGCAACTAGGCCTTACAACAGTCCACAAGGACATCACAATGCATAAGACACTATGCATGCTCATGTATGATCCACAATCTCATACAAATTCATAATATGCCACATTAGGCCAATATAAACATCAATATATAAGTGGTCACTCACATGGACCCATAATCACATAATATCAATACCACATCAATTTATACGTCATTAAGTTCATTATGAATCCTAAATTAGAATTTGTTCCTCATTTCAAGGTTCATGTTCAAAAGTCAATTTAACATACCATGGCAATTCAATTTTTAATAATTTACATTTTATGCAAGCCCTTAAGTCTCACACTCTCATATTCTTTACTCACTTAGATTTACCTTTAAGTCTTATGATGGATTCACCTTTTAGTCTAAATTTTACCAAATCATTTCAATCCCTTAATTATCCGCTCCAACACCTAGGTCATTACTTGCCTAATTGATTATGCCTTCAAGCTACCAAATTACATAATTTCACCCAAAAAGGGCTAGGAGGCCGTGACCTCCCTAAGAACTCAATTCCTAGTTCTTTCCAACTCAACACACCATTGGTTGCACCCTAAATTCACTTGATCCTCACTTGTTACACTAGCTCACCAATGACCCCAAATTGGGCTCAAAACCGTGGCCACCACTCGGGTTTCAATCTCAATTCTTTTCTTCCATTACATCCCATTTTTATCTCTTGATTAATTCCAATTCAATGCTTGTTACAATTTATCACAATTTCTCTTAATTACTAGCCCCAAAACCGTGGCTACCAAGAAGGATTCTCAAAGGTCATTCTTCCATTTCCAATCACAACATCCACTCAAATATTCCATTACACACGTTGGTTAATTTGAATCTTATACCAATTACAATTTCAACACAAACTCCTCTAGTTTTCTAGCCTAAAACCGTGACACACTAATTGGTGGGTGTTCAATCATTTTTATTCCCTTTTAAATCATTAAATCCAATCTAACATTCCATTATATTCAACAATTCAATCCAATAGCATAAATAAATAAAAATCAACACATAACATAATTAATCATTAAATTCAAGAACAACCCTCATTAGGGTTCTTCCACAAATCAAACAATCAAGGTTCCTAGATGCTAAAAATGGTTGAAGAGGAGTGTCTTCCTCTTACCTAAGTGAAGAAATCAAAGAACTCCAAGAAAGCTCCTTGGATTTTCGGATTTGGCCACCAAAATCCCTAAAAATGGTGACTTGGTTAGAATCAATATCAAGGCTTGGAAAATCAACCATGGATGGCCATAAAAGAAACCATAATCACGAAATCAAGAGGAGAGGAGAGTGGTCATGAAACTTACCCAAAATGCCCAAAGATGGAGCTTGGAGAAAATGGTGAAGATGATGGAATCTCAAGAAACTCCAAGAAGAAAAAGTGTTTAAATGTTGAGAGGATTCAAGAAATGTAGCTAGATGAAATTTTTGTGAAGGTTAGGGTGGTGAAGGGTGGCTGGCCGTGGAGCTTGGTAGAGAGAAGGAGGAGAGAAAGTTTGAAGAAGGAAGGAGAAGAAGTGATGAGAGAGAAGTGTTTTTTTTGAAAATTAATGTATTTTTGATGTAAATGAATTAATGAAAGGAAATGAATTTTCCTTGCTTGGAGGCTGCATTCCAGCCGTGTGGTGTGGGAGAGAAATGGAGGAGAAGAAGAAAGGAAGAAGAAGAAGAATAACGTAAAAGGAAGAAGGAAAAAGGTGTTTTGGGTGATAATGTATTAAATGAAATATTAGGATAATTGAATCAATTCATTCTCCTTTTTGGTGGCTGCTGGAGACGTAAATGAGAGAGAGAAGAGTGGGTGAGAATTGGCTTCTCAAGGAAGCCAAAACATGTAGTCAAAGTTTGGGGTCAAAGCTTCTTAAGGAAGCTTGATTATTTAACTATTAAATTTGAATTAAAGTGGATAGATTAGATATAAAGTAGATTGCATTAGATAATGTGATAGTATTTTTATTACACACTATTATCCAATAGATAATAGTTACTGATTGACAGTCGGTATTTAATTAATCGACAGATGAATTTTTCGTCAGTATTGATTTATTTTGTCTGTTAGAATTTCTCGAAAATTATGAAACCTCGTAAATCGTGTCAAGTCTCGGGTTTAGTAAGATCCCCGTCGACATGTCCATAGTCCAAGGTTCTCGAGAAAACATCGCGTTTCCCGATTCTTTTAAAGTCTAAAACGAGAAATATATTAAAATATTCGACGATTCGGAAAATTCCCAGAAAATTCTCAAAAATTGCAAATATTATAAAACGACTATCCGTCATATAATTTTCCAATTTTTGGAGCACTACAGTCGTTTTCACGACTTAAAGCTCGAGTTTCACGCAGACGAGGAATATATTAAAATATTCGTCATTTCCAGAAAAATTCCAAAAAAAATTCACATAAATCACAAATATTGAAAAATGACTATTCATGGTGAAATAATCAATTTCCGGGGTGTTACACTGGTCTCAGCAATTCTCAGCCCAGTGTGCACGCAAAACGAGGAATATATTAAAATATTCATCGTTTCAAAAAAAATTCTAGAAAAATTTCTAAAAATCAAGAATATTATAAAATGATAAATTATGACCAAATAGGTATTTTTCGGGATGTTACACCCACAAGGGTGTTACATTAATTGGTATCAGAGCCCAAGTTAGAGTTTTTTGGGGTTGTGGTTGGGTCTGTTTTTGTTTGTGCTGTGTGATTCTCGGTGATTTACTTCTGAAAGGATGTATCTGACTTTGTTTTGTTCTGTTTGAAGAAAGAAGATGTCTGGTAGAGGTAGAGGACGTGCGAACGTGAGTCGTGATGTGGACCCAATGATTGCTACTGCTGAAGCTATGCAACGGATGGCTGAAGTAATTAGGCGTAATAACCTCGCCTCTAAACTGCTGATGCCCTAAATTTATCTGAATTTAGGCGTAATAATCCGTCACAGTTTAGAGGCGAGGTTGATCCGGAGAAAACAAGTCAATGGATACAAGACTTGGAGAGAATCTTTGAAGGAATGAGATGCTCTGATGAGAAGAAAGTGACTTATGCAGCCTTTATGCTGAGGGGAGATGGTGAACATTGGTGGAGAGGAACCCGCCGATTATTGTTAGCTGAGGGAGTAGAAATCACATGGGAGGTATTTTCTAATACTTTTTTGGAGAAGTATTTTCCTGCGAGTGTTAGGCATGCCAAGGAAATGGAGTTTCCTTGTTTACGTCAGGGTAATATGACTGTGAATGAGTATGCTACAAAATTTGAGAGTTTGTCTCAATTCTCAGATTATGCTCAAACTCGACCAGATGATGGGTGGACATGTAGAAAGTTTGAGGCAGGGTTAAGAGTGGAACTGAAGCGAGGAGTGATATCCTTGAGAATGAATCAGTTTCATGCTTTAGTTGATACGTGTGTACGACTCGAGGAGTTGGAGCCGTCACGAGATCAGAGGAACCGTAACTTTGGGCCAACCAGGTTTCAGAGAGGTGGTGGTAGTAATACTAATCGGTTTCAGCGTAAGCTGTATTCTAGACCACCAGGGAATCAATTTCAACGACCACCAGTTGGGGGAAGTGCAAGTGGTAGTGGAGCTGGACAAAGAGTGAAGTTTACACCAACATGTTTTAAGTGTGGAAAGAAAGGCCATCTTTTTAGTGAATGCCATATCAAAGGAACAATTTGTTTTAATTGCAAACAGCCTGGACATATATCTAGGGATTGTACTCAGCCAGAAAGAAAGCCAACTATGAGAAGTGTTCGTGCTACTCAGCCAAGGTCAGGAAGTATTCAACCGAGATCTGGAGGCGAGTATATACTATGATTGGAACGGAGATTTCTCAATCGATGATCTTATTCGGGGAGAAGAGCTATTGAAGGTAATCTTCTAACGTGTTATATGACTTTCGGTGCGACACATTCATTTATTGCATATGATTGTGTGGAGAGGTTGAAGTTGCACTGTGTCTTCTCTGAATGTTAAGTTGAGTGTTTTCTACGGTAACAAACGTAATTACGTCTAAGATATGTTTGGATTGTCCTGTCGTTATCAAGGACCGTGTGTTTTCAGCCAACTTGATTTGTTTGCCTCTTGTTGAGATAGATGTGATATTAGGGATGGACTGGTTATCTTCTAACCATATCCTTATAGATTGTGCAAACAACCATAGTTTTTCCTAAGGAAGAAAAGTCTGAATTCTTGACTGCTGTTAAAGTCAAGTCATTGTTAAGAGAGGGAGCACAAGGATATATGGTATTGTCTTCCCTAGAGGTCAAGAACGAGAGAGATGTGAATACTATTCCTATTGTCAATGAGTTTCCAGAGATTTTTCCTGATGACGTACCTGGATTGCCACCTGAGAGGGAGATCGAGTTTTCAATTGATTTAGTACCAGTGTTGAACGTGAAGCCAGTTTCCAAGAATTGAAGAGGAGGTTAACAACTGCACCAGTGTTGATTTTGCCAGATTCTAAGGGAACTTTTGATGTGTATTGTGACGCTTCTTACCAAGGGTTAGGATGCGTATTTATGCAAAATCGGAATGTGGTAGCATATGCTTCTCGACAGTTGAAAGTTCATGAGAGGAATTATCCAACGCACGATTTGGAATTGGCCGCGGTGGTTTTTGCTCTGAAAGTGTGGAGGCATTTTCTGTATGGAGCAATATTCAATGTCTTTAGTGATCACAAGAGTCTAAAATACTTGTTTGATCAGAAAGAATTGAATATGAGGCAGAGGCGATGGTTGGAATTCTTAAAAGATTATGATTTTCAACTCCAATACCATCCAGGAAAAGCTAATGTGGTAGCTGATGCCTTAAGTAGAAAGGTGCTTAGTGTTTCGGCAATGATGATAAAGGAGGAGGAATTGATTAATAAGTTCCGAGATTTATGGGTATCAGTGGAGTTTCTACCTGGAAGAGTTCGCCTATGTAAGGTCGTGATCATAAATGAATTTCTCGATGTAGTCCGAGATAAACAAAAGGAAGACGTGTTTTTACAAAATAAGAAGGAATTGTTAAAGCAAGGTCATAAGGCGACGGTAGAAGAAGGAGCAGATGGAATCTTAAGATTTAAGGGAAGAATTTGTATGCCTGATGATTCTGGATTGAAGAAGTCAATCTTAGATGAAGCTCATACTAGTGATTTGAGTTTACATCCGGGGATGACCAAAATGTACCAACACTTGAAAAGGTTATTTTGGTGGCCAAGGATGAAAAGAGACGTAGCAGAATATGTGGAGTCTTGTCTGGTTTGTCAAAAGGCGAAAGTGGAACATCAAAGACCAGCTGAAATGTTGCAACCGTTAGCTATTCCAGAATGGAAGTGGGATAGTATCTCTATGGATTTTGTTACTGGATTACTGAAGACGAAGAAAGGTCATGATTCGATATGGGTTATAGTCGATAGGCTTATGAAGTCGGCTCATTTCTTACCAATTAATATTAAATATTCGTTGGAAAGATTAACCCAGCTGTACATCAGTGAGATTGTGAGGTTACATAGTGTGCCTACATGTATAGTTTCTGATAGAGATCCAAGGTTTACGTCAAGATTCTGGCGAAGTCTGCAAGAAGCACTGGGAACTAAGTTGCGACTGAGTTCGGCGTATCATCTGCAGACTGATGGTCAGACAGAGAGAACTATACAGTCTTTGGAAGACCTGTTGCGTGCTTGTGTTTTGGAACAACGAGGAAGTTGGGATGAATTTTTATCTTTGATAGAATTCACCTACAATAATAGTTTTCACTCAAGTATAGGGATGGCACCCTATGAGGCATTGTATGGGAGACGATGTCGAACGCCGTTATGTTGGTATCAAGATGGGGAAAATATGACTATTGGACCAGATCTTGTACAATAGACTACGGAGAAGGTAAAGATGATACAGGAAAAGATGAAGACGACGCAAAGCAGGCAGAAGAGTTATGCGGATAAACGAAGACGACCTCTTGAATTTGAGGAGGGTGAGCATGTGTTTCTAAGAATGACTCCTACGACTGGTGTCGGAAGAGTTATTAGATCCAAGAAGCTTACTCCTAAGTTCATTAGACCGTATCAAATTATCCGACGTATAGGTCCTATGGCGTATCAGATTGCTTTATCGCCTTTTCTATCAAATATGCATGATGTATTTCATGTATCTCAGTTACGGAAGTATGTTCCGGATCCGACGCATGTTATACAACCTGACGAAGTGCAAAATAGAAGGAGAATCGACTTATGAGACTTTACTGTTAGAATAGAGGACGAAAAGGTAAAGCGACTTTCGAGGAAAATGATCGAGTGGTGAAAGTCATATGGAATAATGTGACAGGTGATACTACCTGGGAGCTAGAAGATAAAATGAGGGATCAATATCCTCATTTGTTTTGATGAGCAGCAAATTTCGAGGATGAATTTTTTATTTGTTGGGGAGAGTTGTAACACCCCAACTTTTGGAAAAATGTTCTGAATGTTTTGTTTGCTGTTTTTCAAACTTTTCGGTGAAAGACCGTTGTGTCCCTGTTTTATTGTTTCTTGTTTTCTGCATGGTTTATAAATACGTTTTTACAGGCTAAGATTTTATTTGGTCGTTTTACGTAATTTGTTTCGAGACCGTAAAATAAAAGTTTTGTCAAGCTACTGTTTTAATTTTTCTGTGTGATATACAAATATATTTTACTGTCTGTAATTTTATTTGAACGTTTTGGATGATTTGCTTCGTCGTGGGGAAAAATGAAAAAATAACCATTACGTCCTGAATGTTCTGTTTTTAATTTTTCTATATGTTACACTGTTTAATATTGCTGTCTGTGATTTTATTTGGACTTTTTGTGTGATTTGCTCTAGGACAGGAAAATAATATTTTTTCGGGCTGGGAAAATCTTATTTAATTATTCAGAACTGGGGGATCTTACTAAACCCGATTTTGAATGATACTGTTGTTAATATTTTAATTTTTAGAATTTAACTGTCAAATAAAATAATTTTGTATTATTACAATATTATTTTATTAGTCAGTATAATTAAATGACAGTGGACTCGGAAATATTTTGCGGGACCTACGTTTAGATAAAATAGTTAGTTTAGTAGCTTAATTAATCCTCATTAGTGATGGAACATTCAAGAACATAGTGACTAAGTTTAATGACTAGGCTTAATTAGCGACTAAGCATGGTGACTAGGTTAAGTGACAAGGCTAGAATGAACCAATGAGAGCAAAGCTTGGTGAACAAGGCTTAATTCTCACCATTGATCCATTCTAAGGCTAGGATGGAGCCAACCTAATGGACACCTTGCATGGCTTGAAGTCTACGGCCATTTGGCTTTTGGAAGACCAAAGTTCACTTCATTTTCATGCAATTTCTCTCTTCTCTCTCTTCCAAGAACACCAACCTCCATTGTTGTTTTTCTTTCAAGCAATTCGGCCAAACACCCTAGCTCACTATCCAACCACTTAAAATTTTATCCAACCAAGTTTTCTAAACCTAAACATAATTCTAAGAACATCTCTAGTTGAGAGTTCTTGCAAAATCCTTCATTTGAAGCTTGAAAACCTACTTGGGAAATTTTACCTTGAAGGTGAAATTTCTTGTTTTCCATTTCTAAACTCTTTTTCAAAGTTCTAAGCCATGATTTATCCATGGTTTGAGCTTTCTTTAATGTTAATAACTTGTAGAAAATTTGTTTAAGCTTGTTAGGTGATTTGGTGGAGAAAATCGAAACCCTAGGAAAGGTGTGAAAGCATTTTTGTCTTCATTTAAGGTAAGAGGAAGACTTAATCTTATCATCCTTGGGTGGTGGTAAGAAGATAGAGATTTGTTTGTGATTGTAGAATCCATAAGGATTCATTTGTGAGTTTGTTAATAACTTTCCTATTTGATGTTTGTATAAATTTGTGTCGCGACCGGGATCGCGGCGGGATAACGACTTAAATTACAAAAAATAAGGGTTAAGGGAGTCGCCACCAATTTTATTTCTTATTTGGAAAAATTGGAAAACCAAAAAATAATGGTCTGCATTCAAAAATTCAAGTTCTAGTCCGATTATGCATGAGGAAGGGTGGAGACTTAACCCCACAAAGACCTCTAATACATCCGCCTTAAGACTTACCTTAAATCAGTTGTGCAAATTTTTATAACTTTTAAAAATATTTATTTTACCCATTTATTAAAAGATAAACTAAACAAAGAAATAAATTATGAAAATTTAATTTTGGAAGAACCTTGTTCCAAAATTTCACTCGAAAATCTTTTCGAGAAATGAACCATCGATCATCATAATTTAGATGATCCTAAAAGGACAAAATTAACAGTTCGTCAGTAATTTCAATTAATTTTATTTTCTTTTCACAAAGTTCAATTATTTTTATTTTATTATTATATATTTTTTTTTAGAAATTTTCACACCTTTTATAAATAAATTATGAGAATTTAATTTCATTTCAATTTTACTCGAAAATTTTTTAGAAAACAAATCATCAAACTCACAATTTAGATGATTATAAAAGGACAAAATTAACAGTTTGTCATAGCTAAATTAATTTTGTTTTCTTTTCGCAAAGTTCAACTATTTTTATTCTATTATTTTATATATATATATATATATATATATATTTAGAGTTAATTATTTATTTATTCATTTTAGTGAAGACAAGAACTTTTTGGATAAAATTATAAAAATTCAATTTGAAAAGAATTTTGTTTCAACATTTCACTTAAAAATTTTAGAGAAACGAATCATCAAACTGTCACAATTTAGATGACCCTAAAAAGGCAAGATTAGTAAGCCGTCGCAGCTCAACCATCCTTGTTTTATTTTCTCCATACAAGGCTCAATTATTTTTTTATTTTTTATTTTATTCTTATTTTTTCTCTTATCATTTTATTGTTTACTTTTGTTTTCTACTCTTTATTTTTTTCTAAGAGAAAACACCAACGATGCCTAAAGAAAAAGAAAGAAAAGAGAAAATTTTTTTTTTTTTACTAAACAAGTAAAACTAAAAGGGAAAAGATAAACTACTAGCACAAAGGATAAATTACTAATAAAAAAGTAAAGGAAAACTGATATTCATAAAGAGTTTCACGTATATTACTACCATTATTCCCATCATCCATATTCAAGTCTACTTATTTCTTTTTAGTCATTTCTTTTGTTCCAATTAAGAATAATTTGACCTTTTCTTTTCCTCATTTTCAAACTTGATAGGAATGCAAATTGATGCATAGGGACCACTAGCCACACAATGGTCCATGCCTCCAGAGTTCCTTCCCACATAAAAACACGTTAGGCACACACATAAGGCCTTTGTGCAACTCTAATCACAACAGGCTACCCAATCAGAAAATGCTATTAATTTGGGATCAAACACAAATGACAAGCAGCTAAGCTAGAGTACGACAAGCAGGTGCAGACCCCGTGGAAAGCCATATAAAAAAATAAACTGCCATAGAACCCGCAAAAATCAAATCTCAGCATGAACTCCATCATTAAGGGGAATGAAAAATCACAACGAAAAACAGAGCACGATACAAGCATTTCGAACTCCAGCCAACTGACATCACATTTAGACATTCACCAGAAAACATATATGCTTCCAATCATTGACACAATCATTAATGAAATACACCATAGGACAAAACATCAATGTTCAAAATTCTCACTTTCTTCAACGCACAAGACAAAAAGAAGCAATAATGAAATACCAACCAGCATCCCATGGTATTCAAGGCAAAAAAAACCAAAATTCCTTTCATCTAATAACCAAGGAAAACCAAACACAAAATGAAACCCAAATGTGTTTGCGTTGACAGTAGGTTAAAGAAGGACAAAGTCTAATATCTTTGATAGACATACATCAATAAACCCATTAATTTGCAACTTGTCAGCAACCTAATCCTCCCATTGCAAGATAGCAACATTATGTTTTCACTTCAGTGCATTTTTTTAGATTAACATAGCAGCAACCTTAAGCAGACGTGATATACCTTCTCATAGGATCCCAAACTAGTAAGCTTCAGTCCAACATCAACAATAAAGCAAGAGCCTGAGTTACAAGAGCATGTAAAAGCTCAAAAAAAAAAAAAAAGAAAAGGGTTAACTCAGGGATGAAGTGTGAGAATCAGAACACCACCCCTATATTCATCATTCCATATCAACTAAAATGGCAAACGAATTGACCAGGAACCCTGAGAACTTATTATAAGTGGCTTATTGTTCAATTGCTGAAACAGAGGAACAATCTTATTACCCAGGCTTTGCATGCCAAAACAAACAATGACTGAGCATCCAAAACCCCAATCATAATACTTCACTTCTCTTCTGCCATCTAGGCATTATAACTAAAGCAATTCTTTTGTCAATTTCATTCCTCCCTTATAAAGACTAGGCAATACGAAATTATGACAAAGCATGACCAGCCACTCAGTAGAGCAGATAAAAGAAGCCAAAACCGCAAGCACCAAAAACATTCTCCAATAGTTACCACCAATTTTCTCACAGACCATTCCAACATTTAGTCATGTAGCTTAGGGAGCAAAACGAACCAACATCATAGAAAAGGAATAATTTTATATACCAGAGTTCAACCCCAAACCTCTTGTAAACTAGACTAAGCACTCAAATAACCCACAACACGAAAATGAACACAGCGACTCAGATCAGGCAGAGAATAGATAGTTTAATCAGGAACAAAAACTCACAGAAACGCAAGGTTTGAACACACCGTATCAAATGGTCAATTCATTAAACAAATAGTGTGTAACACATAAAAAACTAAACAACATCAGAGACAAACTGAACCAATACGCCAACTTCAATTAGAATATCGCAGAATACCAAAAATATAACATGATAATTCTTATTCATTCCCTATTCTCAATACAGCCATGGCAAAAAAGAAAAAAATGAAATTACCGAATGAGGATCTCTCTAAATTGTTGAATACAGCAATGACTCTGACCCTCTTCTGATTTTTTCGATCCCTCAATTTTCTCTTCTCAAATTTTCTAGTGCTCTCAGGGAATTACAGAAATTTCCCCCAATTTTCTCTCTGAAAGATACACGAGAAAATTCCCTTTTTTATTGCATCCTCCTATTGAGTTCTCGAGAGAAAAAGAAATTCTAAAAAAAGTAGAGATTCCAACCCCTCTAATCTTCTCTCGAGAACCCTCTTTCCGATCGAACACTCGAGAGAAAAATAAAAGCTCACCAAGGGGAAGAGAAAACCGAACCCCTTTCGTCTTCATCCTCCGTATTTATGGTGGGCTGGTTGGGTGAGGAAAATGACGGTTGCTGTGCTTCGAGCGCGTCATGTCCTCTCAAACCTTCCATTTTTGTATTTCTTTCCTTTCCTTCACGCAAACTCCACCTTCGACTCCTGCAATCTTGAACTCCCTCACAACTTCCATTTTTGCATGCTATTCCTCTGCTCCACGCAAAATCCCACCCCAAAATGGTATCCTCGCGCCGTGAGCTTTGTCAGAAGGGGCTCAAAGAACTGCTGGTGAAAGCGAGTCCAGGGGGAAGGACCGTTTGGCCATTGCTTTCCACGTTAGGGGTGCAGAACGCGTCGGCTATGATGCGCTAGAGCTCGTGATGGAGGTTGCGTGAATGGGTGGTTTGCCACCTAGTCTCCATCATGGAGGCTGTCGCAGGAGCTAGGATAGGGATGAGGTAGGGAGAGGAGAGACTAGCTTGTGGGTGAGGCCGATGGGGCTTGGGGTGAATGAGGTTAGGGTTTCCGGAGAGAAAGGAGAGGAGGCTGCGAAAATGGGAAGGGGATCTGGGTAAAGGGGCTTGGTGGATCCGGGTACAGTGGGTCATGGGTAAAGGGGCTTGGTGGATCCGGCACAGGATCATGGGTCATGGGTAAAGGGGCTGGTGGATCCGGGTCGTGGGTCTGGTGACCAGGCCCAAACTCCTTCTCTTTTTTTTTTTTTCTTATTCTTTATTATTATTATTTATTTTTTGCTTTTCATTATATTTTTTAGATTTGTTATTTTCTATTAATTTAATTAGTTTTAATTTTTTTTTAATTTTTAATAATAATAATTTTTTTTTAATTAATTTTTTTTAATAAAAAATCTTTTTAGTGTCCGGACAAAATTGGGTATTCACAGTTGCCCCTCTTTACTTGCTTCTTACTAGATACTAGGAATAACCGTAGTTTTTCGTATTATCGTCGTAAGAAAAGAGTAAAGACGTGAACTTAAATTTTGTCCGATGATGAAATGGCGCTAATTGCAAACTAGTAAGCTTAAGTGCGGATTTACGAGCTGTCACAGCGTTGTTAATCCTACCAGGGTGAAGCTCCGCATAAAGCCAGAGGCGTCACTGTGTTGTCGATAAGTTGTTGCAGCTAAATTGACGTTTATTTACTCAAAGGAGCTTGGTTTTTTTTTTTATTTTATAATTTTAAAGACGATAGGTGATCTTGTGACCCAGAAGGTAAAAAAGTGGGCTTGGCCCAGAAATGTTATGAATGAAGTGTCAGAGATGTTGGTTGAAAGCCAGTGAGCTCAAACGTGGATTTACGAGTTGTCACAATGTTGTTAACCTTGCCAAGGTGAAGCTCAGCGTAAAGTCAGAGACGTCACCGCATTGTCAATAAGCTGTCGCAGCTCAATTGACGTTTGCTGATCAAAAGAGTTTTTTTTTTCTTTTTTTTTTTTGGTTTTTGGTTTATTTTTGTTTTTGGAAATAATGCTGGGTGGCCTTGTGACCTGGAATCGTAAAAGGCATTGGGCTTGACCCAAAAATAATAATAAAAAAAAAATAATGGGCATCTGATGTCCTAAAAATTAAAAACAGTGGGTATCTGTGTCCCGATATTTAAAATGACAATGGGCTTCTGTGTCCCGAAAATTAAAATGCAGTGGGCTTCTATGTCCCAAAATTAAAATGACAGTGGGCTTCTGTGTCCCGAAAATTAAAATGACAATGGGCTTCTGTGTCCCGAAGTTTAAATGATAATGGGCTTCTGTGTCCCGAAAATTAAAAATGCAGTAGGCTTCTGTGTCCCGAAAATTAAAATGCAATGGGCTTCTGTGTCCCGAAATTTAAATGACAATGGGCTTCTGTGTCCCGAAAATTAAAATGCAATGGGCTTATGTGTCCCGAAAATTAAAATGCAATGGGCTTCTGTGTCCCGAAAATTAAAATGCGATGGGCTTCTGTGTCCCGAAAATTTAAATGACAATAGGCTTCTGTGTCCCGAAAATTAAAATGCAGTGGGCTTCTGTGTACCAAAAATTAAAATGCAGTGGGCTTCTGTGTCCCGAAAATTAAAATGCGGTGGGCTTCTGTATCCCGGAAAGACTTTTTTGTTTTGTTTGTGTTTTTTTTCTCGTTTTGTTTTGTTTTGTTTTGTTCTTTTTTTTTTTTACAGTGAAGCTAGGCGTAAAAACCAGAGACGTCACTTCTGCAAGCTGTTGCAGCTCCCTATCTTTTGATCATGAAAAGATGTGGTACTGCAACTCAAACATGTCAGTGGATCGAAAATATTAAGAACCTTCACTTACAGGCTGGATGCTAATTGCTTCCTCGAAAAGTTTTGATCCGTCAAACCCGGGCACAAACTCTTGCAAACTAGGGCTTATCAACTCATTTCCAGTTCCTTGGGATCTTCAAACGTTAAGGTAGCTTTACTTCTGAGTTTGCTCATCAGCCACACAGTCTCACTCTTAGCATTGCAGACTGTATAGGGAGTATGTTTTCATTTTCTTCCTTCATGTGAAACTTCTAACACACTTTTTTTTTTATCTAGCTTGTTAATTGGAGGATTGCCATTAGATTATTGAATCAATGATGCTGAATTTATATTCCATTTCATCGAAGCGTTTTGTAATAAACATATGTGATTTCACAGGTATGAAAGAAAGAAAAGAATAAGAGAGATAAAAGAAAGGTATTTTCATTCATTTGAATGTTCTCAAGCACACAAAGGCATTGAAAATGACAAAGAATACAAAAAGATGATGCAAAGACAATGCGAAAAGGTAATTGCCCCGCTTAGGATTCCTTTATTCTCTTTAGATAGGACCTAATTCTCAGATGGATATTACAACCATTGACTGCCAATGATACAAATCCTTTTCTACTGATCACCGCACCAAATTTGCCCTAGTTTCTTTTCTTCCACTACTGCTCAAAATTGCCCCAGTTTTTTTCTTCCACCACTGCTCAAAATTGCCCCAGTTTTTTTTTTGGGTGAGCTTTTCAAGCGACATCTCCTATGAAAGCCTTTGCCGACTTTACTTTTGCGTGGTTTAAATGCCCTAACTTTTGCTTAGGCCGCCCTTGCGGGTTTTCGACCTAACGGGTTTCTTCTTTCTTTTTCTCTTTTTTTTTCTTTTCTTTTATTTCTTCTCTTCTCTTTTCTACCTTTTTTTTAGGCATAGAACTTCTTGACTGCATCAGCATTTGTCGGCCTTGACAATTCAGTTCCATCCATATCTGTCAAAATTAAGGCTCCTCTAGAGAATGCTTGTTTAACAATGTAAGGCCCCTCATAACTCGGTGCCCATTTGCCTCGGGCGTCTTCTTGGTTTGGAAGTTTTTTCTTTAATACTAGGTCACCTGCTTGAAACTCCCTAGGGCGTACTTTCTTGTTGAAAGCTCTTGCCATTCTTCTTTGGTATAGTTGCCCATGACAAATGGCTTTTAATCGTTTTTCTTCAATCATGTTTAACTGCTCATACCGAGTTTTTACCCATTCTGCCTCTTCTAGCTCGGCTTCCATTAACACTCTTAAGGAAGGGATTTCGACCTCTATAGGGGAAACTGCTTCCATGCCATATACCAAGGAAAATGGTGTTGCCCCAGTGCTAGATCGGATATTAGTGCGATATGCGTGGAGAGCATAGGGGAGCATCTCATGCCATTCTTTGTAGTTGACCACCATTTTGGCTACTATTTTCTTGATGTTCTTATTTGCTGCTTCTACTGCACCATTCATCTGGGGTCTGTAAGGAGCAGAATTGTGGTGTTTGATCTTAAACCTTTCACACAGGTTCTTAATTTTGGTGCTATTGAGATTTGTGGCATTATCTGTGATAATCCTTTCCGGAATTCCATATCGACAGACAATGTTCGCCCTCAAAAATTTAAGGACGACCTTTTGAGTGACCTTGGCATAGGAAGCGGCCTCTACCCACTTGGTGAAGTAATCAATCGCAACTAGGATAAACCTATGGCCATTGGAAGCTTTTGGGTTTATTGGCCCAATGACATCGATTCCCCACATTGAAAAAGGCCATGGTGCTACCATATTATGCAATGGGACAGGAGGTGCATTAATGCGGTCAGCGTATGCTTGGCATTTATGACACCTTCGAACATATCCTATGCAATCGGATTCCATAGTGGACCAGTAATAACCGCATCGAAGGATTTGGCGAGCCATCATGATACCATTGGCATGTGTTCCACAAACCCCTTCATGAACTTCGGTTAGGATGGTGAGAGCCTCCTTAGCTTCTACACATCTGAGGAGCGTACCATCATGATTCCTTTTGTATAGTATCTCCCCGCTCAAAAAGAAAGCCATGGAGAGCCGACGGATGGTCTTTTTGTTTGTCTCATTTGCCCCAGATGGGTATTCTCTGAACTGAATGTACTGCTTGATATCATGGAACCAGGGTTGACCGTCTTCTTCTTCCTCAACATTAGAACAATAAACAGGTTCATTTTGTGCCCTCACTTGGATGGGCTGCACATTAGTATGAATATCTAGATTGGTCATTACAGCTAGGGTAGCCAGAGCATCTGCAAATTGGTTCTTATCTCGAGTCAAGTGTGAAAAGGTGATCCCTTCAAACTTCTCAATCAATAGCATCAAATATTTCTGGTATGGAATCAATTTCGGATCCTTAGTCTGTCATTCCTCATTTACTTGATAAATTATCAGTGCTGAATCTCCATACACTTGTAATTCCTTCACTCCCAATTCTATTGCAACTTTCAACCCTTGCGCACACGCCTCATATTCTGCAATATTATTGGTGCAATCAAACTCTAACTTGATGGAAACAGGGTATTGCTTCCCACTTGGTGAGGTGATTACTGCTCCTATGCCACTCCCATACATGTTGACTGCTCCATCAAAGAACATCTTCCATGTGTCTTCTTCATCCAGCTTTTCTTCTTCAACCACTAAAACATCCCCATCAGGGAATTCAAACATTACAGGTTGATCGTAATCAAGCGGGTTCTCAGCTAAATGATCTGCAATTACGCTCCCTTTGATAGATTTTCGAGTCATGTGCTTTATATCAAACTCGGAAAGAACCACTTGCCACTTGGAAACTCGTGTGGAAACGTGAGGGCTTTCGAATATGTATTTCATCGGGTCCATTCTTGAGATCAGCCAAGTGGTATTGTACAACATGTATTGCCTCAACCTTTTTGACGTCCACACTAGTGCACAACATGTCTTCTCGATTGCCATGTATCGGGACTCACAATCATTGAACTTCTTACTCAAATAGTAAATGGCCTCGTTTCTTTCTTTCTTGTTTCATCGTCTTGTCCTAACATCGCTCCCATGGACGTCTGTAAAACCGTGAGGTACAAGATCAAAGGGCGGCCAGGTGCAGGTGGTACCAAAATAAGAGGACTTTGCAAGTAAGTTTTTATTTTCTCAAATGCTTCCTGACAAAGTTCATCCCATTCTCCTGGTTGTTGTTTCTTTAGTAACTTGAAGATCGGTTCGCAGGTACTAGTCAGATTGGCTATGAACCTAGCAATGTAGTTCAACCTCCCGAGAAAGCTTCTTACTTCCTTTTCGGTCTTAGGGGCTGCCATCTCTTGTATTGCTTTGACTTTGTCAGGGTCCACTTTGATCCCTTCCTTGCTAATAACAAATCCAAGCAGTTTTCCAGCTGATGCACCAAAAACACATTTTGCTGGGTTTAACCTTAACTTGTACTTTCTGAGTCTCTCAAACAGCTTCTGCAACACTGCCACGTGGCTTTCTCCTTCTTTGGATTTGGCCACTATGTCATCCGCGTATACCTCAATTTCTTTGTGCATCATATCGTGGAATAACGCAACCATGACACGCTGATAGGTGGCCCCAGCATTTTTCAACCCGAACGGCATAACTGTGTAACAAAAAGTTCCCCAAGCTGTGATGAATGTGGTCTTCTCTTTATCATTCGCATCCATAGGAATCTGATTGTAACCAGAATACCCATCCATGAAAGAGAATCTATGGCCTCTTGCTGCATTATCGACAAGGACATCAATGTGAGGCAATGGGAAATCATCTTTAGGGCTAGCTTTATTCAAATCCCTATAGTCCACACACATCCTGACTTTTCCATCTTTCTTTGGAACGGGGACGATATTTGCTACCCATTCTGGGTGTCTAGATACTTCCAAAAATCCTGCTTCCAACTGCTTGGTGACTTCTTCCTTGATTTTTAAAGACATTTCAGGGTGCATCCTTCTCAACTTCTGCTTTTTCACTTCAACATTGGGGTATAGCAGAATTTTGTGGGAAGCTATGCTCTAATCCAACCCTGGCATATCGCGATAAGACCATGCAAAGACATCCATGTAGTCTCTGAATAATTTGATCATGCTTTCTCGCTCTGGGTTATCCACTAACCTTAACTCTTTCTTATCTTCGTCAGTCCCCATGTTGATTACCTCCACTTCCTCTTCATCCAGGCTGAATTCTCTTTCTGACCTTTCTACCAATTTGGCAAACTCTTCAGTGACATTCATATCTTCATCTGAATCATAGTCATCTATATCCATCATCGAATAAGAATCCATCTTTGAGCTTTCAGGAATCCTTTCGTGAGACAATACCTCTACAAGACCCAAATCCTGGAAGGTTTATTTATGCCGATTGGAAATTATTGACAGAAGAAAATATGGTATTTGGACAAGACTAAGAAAAAGCGTAAGTCAAGAAAAGAAACAAAGTAACGGATCAACTGAGAAGGGCACAAGTTCATTGCATTGACATTTTGATGAAAGATAACATGAGCAGAGAAACATATTAAGAAACACACAAGTTCAATACATTAATGCTTCGATAAAAGTTAAAATAAATTCAGGATTACAAAAGTCTAAGATAGCTTCATGACTAAACAATTACTTTATGGCAACCACATCAAATAACGCCTCGGATCTCCAATTATTCGAGGTTCCGAATTATTGAGGGGCCTGGATAGCATGGTCCTCTCCTGAGTCCTCTTCCACATTGTTAATGATTAGGCGGAACTGATGACTGGAGGTTCCATTGATAACTTCAGCAGGTGCGGGGAATGTTTCCTTCAGATGAGGAATCGTCTTTGTCAGTTTATTCTCCCTTTTTCCCTCATCGAGAGCCAAGCCATGCTTTATCATTCTTTCTAAAGACGCCTCATATCCTAGCCCAAATCTGTTCTTGTTCTCTGGCAGGGTAACCATAGACTTGATTCCTTGCAACTGAATTCCTAAACCTTTCCCGGCTTGATAACCATTATTAGTCATGATGCGAGTCACAACTTGGTGAACATCTTTGGAGGATGATTCTTCCTTCTTTGTTTTTGCTTCTATTAGCTGGAAGCTATGTAAGAAGTTGTCCACCTCAAGTTCAGCGTTTTCAACATAAGGCATGGAAATGGGTTTCATTAGTAGGATTTCTTCTTCTCCTCGAATGGTAACTAGGCATCCATTTTCAATGTATTTCAAGCATTGGTGCAAGGTTGAGGGAACAACACCAGCGGCGTGGATCCATGGTCTTCCCAATAGCATAGTGTATGTAGGCTCAATCTCCATTACTTGAAACAGTACTTGAAAACAACTTGGACCTATCTCGAGTGGAAGGGTCACTTCCCCCATAATCCCTCTTTTCCTTCCATCGAAGGCTCGCACCGTCATTTCTTGAGGCTTCAGGTCTTCTACACTCATAGCCAGTTGGGACAAGGTATTCTTCGGGAGGACGTTCAATGCGGAACCTCCATCGATTAAAACTTTTGCAACTACATACCCCTGACATTTCAAAGTGATGTGCAGGGCACGCGAGTTACTTCCTGTCGAACGTACCATTTCTTTCTCAGAGAAAGGGATCACATTGACGTGCCTTACCGGGTCTACCATGTTCACTAAGTTTTCCGCGGTAATATCTGGCTTCACATAAGCTTCATTCAACACTCTTTGCAGTGCTTTTCGATGAGGTTCAGAGTTCATGATAAGTGACAAAAGAGATATCCGAGCTGGAGTCTTCCTGAGTTGGTCTACAATATCATACTCGCATTGCTTCATAATTTTTAGGAGTTCATCTTCCTCTTCTTCCTTTGTTTCTATACTGATTGCTTTTCCTTTCCCAGCCTTATCCTCTTGCCCATAGCACCTGCCGCTTCTTGTAATTCCTCCTATGTCCCCAGCACTCGGCACTGTTTGTGCGAGCTCTGCTATTTGAGCGATAGGGACTGAAGAGGTTTGCCCTACATTACCTTGTGTCTCTACTTTGACACCATACTTCCAAGGTACGGCATGGGTATCATTATAGGAAAAAGGTGTAGGTTTCTTTATTGCTATGGCGATCTTCCCAGAGTTTGGGACTTCACCAGCACGCAGAAGTTTGAGAACTAAACGCTCCACGGTACCTATTTCTCCTGCGGATTCTCTTGCTCGAGTAACATCCACTATACCTAAAGCCATGAATTTTTGCAACTGAGTTTTGAACTCCTGACAACTCTCAATATCATGTCCCTTCTCCATATGGTATTCACAACAAGCTTCACATTCAAATCCTACCTCCTCCAAGGTTACTGAAGAACAATAACCTGCTTGGACCAGACCTTGGAATATTAACTTCATAGGTGTTTTGACGTTTGCTACCTTTTGAACCCCTTCCTTGTCTTTTTCTAATGCATTTACGTTCCTTTCCCATGATTCGAATTGGGTTCTTGGTAATGCTAGGCCCTTTCTCCTCTTCAAAACCTAGCTTTCCGCAGGCAATCAGCTTCCTGACTATTGTTTTAAACACTTCGCAATCCTCGATTGAGTGTCCTGGGCTGTCCATATGGAACTTGCAATTTACATTAGGGTTGTACCAAGCTGGGAATGGGGGTACCATGGGGCGAGCAGGGACGCATGCGACTAGGTGCGCATCGAACAATTATTGAAACAGGTCAGCATTGGAGATTGGCAATTTTGGAAAATGGGGTAGATTCGACGGGGGTCGAGCATACCCTTGGTTTCCTGGATTTCGAGGAGTGGGAGGACGATTAGTATAAACAGGGCGAACGGGAGTATATGGATGTGGTGATGGAACATGGTTCACTTGGTATGAAGTTTGGTAAGCTGGGATATTGGGCGACGGGGCTTGATAGGCAGGGTATGATTGTGGGTTACGAGGAAAGCGTAAGTTTTGTTGTTGCACATAGCTGACTTCTGGTTCTTTTTTCTTTGTGGGTGTCACCTTCCTAGGAAAACTGCTCTCTGTATTCCCGATAGGTAATTTTCCAGCTTTTGCAAGATTTTCAATCCTTTCTCCAGCCACAATCAGGTCAGCAAAATCATTGTAAGTTGCCCCTGCCATTAACCCAATAAAAGGTGTTCCTAAGGTCCCCATAAAATACGAGCTCATTTCTGACGAAGTCAGTGGTGGTTGAACTTGGGCTGCTAGCATTCTCCATCTTTGGGCATATTGTTTGAAAGTTTCACCATTCTTCTTTTGCATGGCCCCTAGTTGTTCTCGGGTAGGCGCAGTGTCGATGTTAAATCGATATTGCCCCAAGAACAAGCTTGTCAGATCATCCCAGCAGGAAATCCTCGAATGATCAAGTTGCATGTACCATTCCAAAGCTGGCCCAGTCAGGCTCTCATGAAAAAAATTGATCAGAAACTTTTGATCCCGTGACCAAATAGCCATCTTAGTGATGTAGGTCTTTAAATGAAACTTTGGGTTGGTACTTCCGTCGTACTTTGAGAAATCTGGCATTTTGAAGTCCTTTGGGATGTTAACTTCAACCTCTGGACACAATTCATCGATTCCCACTGAGCCGTATAAATTAGGACCTTGCATGGCTTTAATTTGCTCTTGCATTTTTCCCATTAATTCATCTCTTAATTTTTCCTTTTCTGAGTTATTGTTCATAAATATTTTTACCGGTTGCTCATGAGTGACTCATGCGCCGTTATTCCCCTTGTCAAGATTTCCATTCATAGAATCCTCTTCTTCATTCACGTTGTTATTCACATTTGCGTTCGTTCCAAAGGTCTTGACGACAGAGGCTCCATTTGTTGTTCTAAGGGTCTCGATTAACTGTCTCGGAAATCTTCGACCCTTGATTGTCCTTCTGCCATCGTATTGATTTTTTCCCTTATTTCGTCTACCTCTTGATTCAAATTTCTTTCTGAGCTCGACATCTCTTTCAGCCTAGTTTGCAGCCTTATTTCGTAGGTCCGGGTTTGCGCGATCTGCGATTTCCGAGGACGAGCAATGGTTTAATTTTTTTCTTTTACCTGAAAATTCTAAAAATTCAAATTATTATTATTATTTTTGGAGATCAGTGATTGTGTTCATTATTTGCTAGAGGACCGTTAGTGGTTTTCTGCCAAATAGATTGAAAGTGAGTATCTTTGATCTTTGTTTGCCGTGACTATAACCCAGAACGTCTTGTTCAAAAGTATTAAGTCTCAAGTGAAATACGGGATCAGAAAATGGATGTCAAAATAAGCATACTTCATTCATTCAACTGAAAAGATGTGACAATCAAAATACATTGGCTCTTAGTTGAATACATCATGACCTAGCTAAATGCGACTATTCCCTATCTGAATATGCCTTGGTCATTTGTTTCATTTGCTCTACAAGGTCCTTGCAGTACTCAATGAAGTCACGGATTTCTACTGGCGTCTCAAGAGGATTGACCATTTCATCAGCCTTCTTCAAATGATATGGAGTATCTGCAATCGCCGAGTTAGCTAAACATGCTAACTTTGCAAAGCGACTCCTCCAAAAACAGGCTTCCTCCTTCCCTCCATTGATGTCCCTTTTTTGTTGTTCCACCTGACCCATCAGTTCCCTTATTTTCTTCTGCTCTTGTTGTAATATTGCCTCGTACTTTGTAACCGTCTCCTTAACGTGGAGCTTGTTGTTCTTAACCGTGTCTTCATATTGCTTAGATGTCATTTCCATCTGCTGCCTCATTTCTTCCACTAGTTGCATCGCGTTATTTTGAGTCAATCTGGCATTTTTGAGTTGTTCCCTGAGTTGTTAGTTTTCAGCCATAGCTCTGTCTCTTTCTTGCCTTCGAAGCCCTAGTTCTTTGTTTGCAGCCCCCAAACAACGCTTGGTTTTCTGCATGTAATCATGTTCTATTTTCATTTTTTTGTTAGCCCCTTCGAGAGTGTGGTCTTTTTCAAGATTATCTCTCATTAAGGCTGCATATGCTTGTCGAGTCTCTCTCAACTCGCTTCCATTTTCTCCTTTTCCTCGTTCATCTTTGTGAGCCTTGCTTTCAATTCTTTTGTCTCTTCATTTTCAATCGAAGCTGAGGTTGAAGATTCACCAACCATAGGGATTGTTGGGGTCTTGAATGGTAACTTGATTTCTCTAACTCTGTCTTTAACCCATTGGCGGTAGCTCTCCTTGGCTGCACAACTTCGGACTCCTAATTCTTTTCCTTTTCGAATGACTTTGCTCCAAGCATTCCGGATATTCTGAAGTGACTCAGCATTTCCTGTATTTGTGTAGTAAAGAACAAAAGGGGTTATTTGGACTTCTGCAGGTGGTCCCATCATGGGATAACCAAGTTGTCGTTGTGCCAAGGCGGGATTGTAATTAATACATCCTTGCGTACCCATGAGAGGCACATTTGGGAACCTTCCACACTGGTAGATGATAGTTTCTACATCTTTCCACCGAGGATACCATCTAACTTGTCTTTCATCCAATTTCGCCAAATGTTCTGCCCACTCACGGCTGCTCTTGGTCTTCAGCTGGTACATATTGAAGTCAGCGATAAGGCACTCTGTTTTGTATGATCTACTAAAAACATGAGTTATGAGCCAAACATACAAGATTGGCAAGCAACAGAGGATTCTCTTGCCATTCTTTTCGTGACAAAAGTTCAGGGTACAATAAACATCCGCGAGAATGGCTGTGACCGGATTGTTGGTGTTAAACTTGTAATCAAGAAACACGTCAATTGCTGCATAATCCACATAGTCATCAATATTAGGGAACAAGACTGTGCCGTAGATGGTGAGGGCTAGCACATCCATGAAAGCATCCCAATCTCCACTTTTGGCTAAGTGGTGCATATGTCCTTCAAGGTATTCTCTTGAAAATCCTTTGGTTCCATTCCTATTTTGTTGCGCACCTTGCAGGTCTCTCACGTGTACTTTCAAAACATTTGCTATAGTTTGGATGGATGCATAATGTCCCAAATAGCAGTATGGCCTTTTACCTTCCAACGGCAAACCTAGGATCTGCTCAAATTCTTCCAGAGTAGGTGCTAATTGGAAATCCTGAAAAGTGAAACATCTAAGAGGTGGGTCATAATATTGGGCCACCGCAGTGATTGCTTCCACTTGCACATTCACCTCTAGCAAGTCTAGAATCTTCCCATACTTTGTTGCGAACATCAAACGTTGAGTCTTCTTCAACAAACGACCCATAACCACTAGGCTTTCAGTGTTGACCTTATTGGCCTTGAGTCGCAGAGTCTTTTTCAAGCTGGTATCCCTATTATCTGATCCCATATTTCTTTCCATCAAAGATACTCACTTCAAATCTTGGTTGGGGTTTAACGGTCTTCTAATAAATTTTCCTGAAGAACGACAAATAGATTAGAGTGTGGTAATATGATGCAAGAATGCAAAGCACTATATATATATATATATTTTTTTTACTTATTTAGACTAAATGATAAATAGTTGGTTCATTAATATTGATTTGCACCCTTCTCTTTTTTTTAAAAAAAAAAAAAGAAAGAAACTTCTCTTTTTTTTTTATTTTTGAGTAAAATTTGTTTTTGAGCGGGGTGCGATTAGGTTTATCACATTAATGGACCACGCTACTTATTATGTATATATACAAAAGTAATGATGACATGGATAAAATTTGAAGATAAGAAGAAGGCGCGCTCCCTTTGTGCCCTAAGGGATTGCCTTAAATTTGAGGAGTTCTACCCTAAGGATCTATGAGCATTTCTGATTCGTGAGAACTCTCATTGGGTGGCTCTTCTATTCTAAAGGCCTCTAGAGCTTAGTCCCATCTCAAAATGTTAACCACAAGTAGTGGGTAAACCATCAAGTGCGGGACATTTATGAAAAAGGCACACTCTAGATGAGGTTTTCGCCATAGCCAAACAGGATGTACATCCAAAATGGCTACCACTACACAACCTCTACTTAGCTTAGGCTTCACTCAGACCCGGGTATAGGGCCCCGCTCAAACGTGTGTGATAAACGTGTAAGTGCGGTGTGTGTAGGGAGCATACAAACCTTTACAACCCTAAGAACTACCCACATCCTGCAAAACAAATGCAAAAAAAATTCTGAAAGAGCCTCTATCCTATGGTTTGCATAATAACACAAAATCACAGTTAAAATAAAATAAAATAAAATAAATAGTAAGAGTAAAACAAACATATAAATGTCACAAACATTTGCACAACCAACTTGTCAAAGCTTGACTCTCAACATGTCCCCAGTGGAGTCGCCAACTGTCGCGACCGGGATTGCGGCGGGATAACGACTTAAATTACAAAAAATAAGGGTTAAGGAAGTCGCCACCAATTTTATTTCTTATTTGGAAAAATTGGAAAACCAAAAATAATGGTCTGCATTCAAAAATTCAAGTTCGAGTCCTCGATTATGCACAGGGAAGGGTAGAGACTTAACCCCACAGCACCTCTAATACATCCGCCTTAAGACGGTTACCTTAAATCAGTTGTGCAAATTTTTATAACTTTTAAAAATATTTATTTTACCCATTTATTAAAAGATAAACTAAACAAAGAAATAAATTATGAAAATTTAATTTTGGAAGAACCTTGTTCCAAAATTTCACTCGAAAATCTTTTCGAGAAATGAACCATCGATCATGTCATAATTGAGATGATCCTAAAAGGACAAAATTAACAAATTCGTCATCCTTGTAATTCAATTAATTTTATTTTCTTTTCACAAAGTTCAATTATTTTTATTTTATTATTATATATTTTTTTTAGAAATTTTCACACCTTTTATAAATAAATTATGAGAATTTAATTTCATTTCAGAATTTTACTCGAAATTTTTTAGAAAACAAATCATCAAACTGTCACAATTTAGATGATTATAAAAGGACAAAATTAACAGTCATTGCAGCTAAATTAATTTTGTTTTCTTTTCGTAAAGTTCAACTATTTTTATTCTATTATTTTATATATATATATATATATATATATATATATATATATATATATATATATATATTTAGAGTTAATTATTTATTTATTCATTTTAGTGAAGACAAGAACTTTTTGGATAAAATTATAAAAATTCAATTTAAAAGAATTTTGTTTCAACATTTCACTTAAAAATTTTAGAGAAACGAATCATCAAATCTGTCACAATTTAGATGACCCTAAAAAGGCAAGATTAGTAGTTCGTCATGCCTTCAACCATCCTTGTTTTATTTTCTCCATACAAGGCTCAATTATTTTTTTATTTTTTATTTTATTCTTATTTTTTCTCTTATCATTTTATTGTTTACTTTTGTTTTCTACTCTTTATTTTTTTCTAAGAGAAAACACCAACGATGCCTAAAGAAAAAGAAAGAAAAGAGAAAAAAAATTTTTTTACTAAACAAGTAAAACTAAAAGGGAAAAGATAAACTACTAGCACAAAGGATAAATTACTAATAAAAAAGTAAAGGAAAGCTGATATTCATAAAGAGTTTCACGTATATTACTACCATTATTCCCATCATCCATATTCAAGTCTACTTATTTCTTTTTAGTCATTTCTTTTGTTCCAATTAAGAATAATTTGACCTTTTCTTTTCCTCATTTTCAAACTTGATAGGAATGCAAATTGATGCATAGGGACCACTAGCCACACAATGGTCCATGCCTCCAGAGTTCCTTCCCACATAAAAACACTTTAGGCACACACATAAGGCCTTTGTGCAACTCTGATCACAACAGGCTACCCAATCAGAAAATGCTATTAATTTGGGATCAAACACAAATGACAAGCAGCTAAGCTAGAGTACGACAAGCAGGTGCAGACCCCGTGGAAAGCCATATAAAAAAATAAACTGCCATAGTACCTGCAAAATCAAATCTCAGCATGAGCTCCATCATTAAGGGGAATGAAAAATCACAACGAAAAACAGAGCACGATACAAGCATTTCGAACTCCAGCCAACTGACATCACATTTAGACATTCACCAGAAAACATATATGCTTCCAATCATTGACACAATCATTAATGAAATACACCATAGGACAAAACATCAATGTTCAAAATTCTCACTTTCTTCAACGCACAAGACAAAAAGAAGCAATAATGAAATACCAACCAGCATCCCATGGTATTCAAGGCAAAAAAAACCAAAATTCCTTTCATCTAATAACCAAGGAAAACCAAACACAAAATGAAACCCAAATGTGTTTGCGTTGACAGTAGGTTAAAGAAGGACAAAGTCTAATATCTTTGATAGACATACATCAATAAACCCATTAATTTGCAACTTGTCAGCAACCTAATCCTCCCATTGCAAGATAGCAACATTATGTTTTCACTTCAGTGCATTTTTTTTAGATTAACATAGCAGCAACCTTAAGCAGACGTGATATACCTTCTCATAGGATCCCAAACTAGTAAGCTTCAGTCCAACATCAACAATAAAGCAAGAGCCTGAGTTACAAGCATGTAAAAGCTCAAAAAAAAAAAAAGAAAAGGGTTAACTCAGGATGAAGTGTGAGAATCAGAACACCACCCCTATATTCATCATTCCATATCAACTAAAATGGCAAACGAATTGACCAGGAACCCTGAGAACTTATTATAAGTGGCTTATTGTTCAATTGCTGAAACAGAGGAACAATCTTATTACCCAGGCTTTGCATGCCAAAACAAACAATGACTGAGCATCCAAAACCCCAATCATAATACTTCACTTCTCTTCTGCCATCTAGGCATTATAACTAAAGCAATTCTTTTGTCAATTTCATTCCTCCCTTATAAAGACTAGGCAATACGAAATTATGACAAAGCATGACCAGCCACTCAGTAGAGCAGATAAAAGAAGCCAAAACCGCAAGCACCAAAAACATTCTCCAATAGTTACCACCAATTTTCTCACAGACCATTCCAACATTTAGTCATGTAGCTTAGGGAGCAAAACGAACCAACATCATAGAAAAGGAATAATTTTATATACCAGAGTTCAACCCCAAACCTCTTGTAAACTAGACTAAGCACTCAAATAACCCACAACACGAAAATGAACACAGCGACTCAGATCAGGCAGAGAATAGATAGTTTAATCAGGAACAAAAACTCACAGAAATGCAAGGTTTGAACACACAATATCAAATGGTCAATTCATTAAACAAATAGTGTGTAACACCTAAAAAAAAACTAAACAACATCAGAGACAAACTGAACCAATATGCCAACTTCAATCAGAATATCGCAGAATACCAAAAATATAACATGATAATTCTTATTCATTCCCTATTCTCAATACAGCCATGGCAAAAAAGAAAAAAAAATGAAATTACCGAATGAGGATCTCTCTAAATTGTTGAATACAGCAATGACTCTGACCCTCTTCTGATTTTTTCGATCCCTCAATTTTCTCTTCTCAAATTTTCTAGTGCTCTCAGGGAATTACAGAAATTTCCCCCCAATTTTCTCTCCGAAAGATACACGAGAAAATTCCCTTTTTTATTGCATCCTCCTATTGAGTTCTCAGAGAAAAGAAATTCTAAAAAAAAGTAGAGATTCCAACCCCTCTAATCTTCTCTCAGAGAACCCTCTTTCCGATCGAACACTCGAGAGAAAAATAAAAGCTCACCAAGGGGAAGAGAAAACCGAACCCCTTTCTCGTCTTCATCCTCCGTATTTATGGTGGCTGGTTGGGTGAGGAAAATGACGGTTGCCTGTGCTTCAGAGCGTCTGTCCTCTCAAACCTTCCATTTTTGTATTTCTTTCCTTTCCTTCACGCAAACTCCACCCTCTGACTCCTGCAATCTTGAACTCCCTCACAACTTCCATTTTTGCATGCTCTTCCTCTGCTCCACGCAAAATCCCACCCCAAAATGGTATCCTCGCGCCGTGAGCTTTGTCAGAAGGGGCTCAAAGAACCGCTGGTGAAAGCGAGTCCAGGGGGAAGGACCGTTTGGCCATTGCTCTCCACGTTAGGGGTGCAGAACGCGTCGGCTATGGTGCGCTAGAGCTCGTGATGGAGGTTGCGTGAATGGGTGGTTTGCCACCTGGTCTCCATCATGGAGGCCGTCGCAGAGCTAGGATAGGGATGAGGTAGGGAGAGACTACGGCGCCGTGGGTGAGGCCGATGGGGCTTGGGGTGAATGAGGTTAGGGTTTCCGGAGAGAAGGGAGAGGAGGCTGCGAAAATGGGAAGGGGATCCGGGTAAAGGGGCTTGGTGGATCCGGCAGTGCGTGGTCATGGGTCATGGGTAAAGGGCTTGGTGGATCCGGCATACGTGGATCATGGGTCATGGGTAAAGGGGCCTGGTGGATCCGGGTCGTGGTCCCGGGCGACCAGTGCCCAAACTCCTTCTCTTTTTTTTTTCTTATTCTTTATTATTATTATTTATTTTTTGCTTTTCATTTTATTTTTTAGATTTGTTATTTTCTATTAATTTAATTAGTTTTAATTTTTTTTTAAAATTTTTAATAATAATAATTTTTTTTAATTAATTTTTTTTTAAAAAAAATCTTTTTAGTGTTCTGGACAAAATTGGGTATTCACAATTTGCATGTTTACAAGCTTTGATAATATTATATGTGTTAGAAATGCATGATAATTTATAGGATGTGAACAACATGCCAAGGATTGCATGAGTGTTCCAAAGAACACACCAATGAGACTCACGACCATTAACCAAAATGGAGAACCAAAATGTTCTCATTTTTTTTAAGTGTGATTTAATTAACCTAGGAAAATTAATGAGATATAAAATTGTTTAGATCAAGGAAAATGAATTTAGAGATCAAATAGCACAAGTATATGTTTCGGCCAACATGCCAAACCAAGTATCCATGATTTCTTAAGTCAATTCCAAACTAGTTTCAATCAAAGAGATGTAATATATGTTAAAAGGAAATTTTCTACAATGAGTTCAAATTGATTAGAATTAAGTTTAAGAAATTAAAACTAATGATTTTATTATTAGAAATGAAATACAGTAACTTTTGTAAATTTCTAACATATGGCTCATCTTATATTTTGAAGCATGTTAGTGGTTTTCAAAAGGGTTAAATTACACGGTTAAAAATTAAGTAAATAGAATTTTTACGGAAAAATTAGGAAACCATTATTATAATTTTATAAACAAAATACTGTCAATTTTTATTAAAAATGGACAAGTAAGATAGAAAAGATGTCCAAAAGACAGTATACGGTATGAAAAAAATTATTCTACGCAGTTCAAAAGTACTAAATATTATTTCTGTTTATTTAAACAGTATTTTTTAAGGAATTCAGATAAGAAAATGATTTAAAAATCTTACGCGATTGAGAAAACGTTTGAAAAACAGTACGCGATTTTAAAAACAGCAAAATATATTTACGCGATTTAAAAACATTTGTAAAAGCGACGAGATTTTGAAAACGCGATAAAATTTTTACGCGATTGACAAAAATAGCAAGTTTTTACTGACGGGCCAAAGTGGTGGACCCGGACAGATGGTGAAACAGTATTGCCAGGTGGGTGCGTACTGTATTTATATGCGATTTGCCAGTGAGGGCATATTCGTAATTTTTGCCAGTGAGGGCATTTTCGTAATTTTTGCCAGTGAGGGCATATGGTGAAACAGTATTGCCAGGTGGGTGCGTACTGTATGTATATGCGATTTGCCAGTGAGGGCATTATCGTAATTTTTGCCAGTGAGGGCATATCTGAAATTTTTATCATGCATTGAGTCATGCCAGTTTTGGTGGATTGATTGACGAGGTGAATAACATCGTGTTGTCGGTGTGATAAGATTAGTGTTGTTCAAATTTGAATGGACTTGGAGACATTAGTGTGCATAATCCCATATGTGGACAATGGTTAATTGCTTTCCTCCGGCGTGAACTTGAACACACTAATGGACTCGACACGCACTATACTTAATCAAGATCTTGTGAAATCTATTAGTGCAAGCCTGTAGTGACACGACGTATGACAGTGTGCTACACTACTATGCTATTTCAGTGGGTTATAGACGCAACGTGTGATAGCGCAATAGTTATGGGCGGTCGACGGTACTAATAGATTTTGCGGGTCGTTCACTCTGATATCTGTATTTTTTTAGCTCCATGGAGTAGGGTTGTGTCATATCTCATATAATTATGACTTATACATTTTAAGGTTATTATTTGCTCTATTTTATCTATCTGTATTATTTTATACCATGATTTATTTGTGCTATTTTGTCTATCTGTATCACTATATGTTGTTACATTGCGTTCTGTGTTACATTACATCTGAGTTATTACGTATTTCATTTATGTTATTGTAGTATGCTATATTGTATGAATTGTTATACTTGTTGTATTGTCGTTTTCTTATTTACCATGTTTGTGGTGATATAGGTTATCTTACCTCTTTCTTGTATGTGTTATTTGTATATTTTAAATTATGTTTTAAAGAGTTTGAGGAAGAGGAACGACCTTTGAGTGTGTGTATCTTGAAGAAGAGGAGGAGCAAAGAAGCCAGAAGATCGGTCACGAAGATCAAGGACCATTCGATCATCCATATCCATTGGATTGATTGCTTGAGTATGGCGGTGCCAGGATTTCTAGGTTTTGTACGACTCGAGTTTCATGGTGGATCGACAGCCTGGCGTCTGCGTGAAGACAGAGACTCAGTGACTTACGTGAGACGGTTGACTGTGTCCCTACGTAATGAGTTTGATGGAGAACTAGTCATGACGACTACGATGTTTTTGCATTTGGAGTTGCCGTTATCTCTTAGCGTTATTGGGGTGGTATGTTCACTGCGCCTAGTGAGATTAGCAGCGTATCGGCTATCGATCGGCGGTCTCGTTTCCGCCGAGAGTCGAGGCATCCCGGATATTTATCTTCTGATGATCTTCCTGAGAGTGATCCTTCAGAGGGTTAAATATTTATGATGTGTACTTGGGCGCGTCTGCGTTTGTATATATAGATTTGTTATTGCTTTTTGTTTATCGTTTTCGGTTTAAATATTTTAGTTGTAAATTATTTGTATAACTTATGACTAAAACCCTATGTATATTATGTGTGATGTTATTTTGTTGATTTTGTATTTTCGCGTTATTTTATGTAATAATATTCTGTTTAACAGGAAGGATTTTACAACCCGTATAATTATGTAACCAATGTTTTACAACTTGGATAGATTTTATTTATCTTTCTTTTATATTTTCTTTTTAAATGTGACATCCCCACAAGGGTGTTACAAGAAGGAGGAGCACAGGGGCTGGAGACCATAAAGATACGCATAGTGCTGCACAAAGTAGAGGAAGAAAGATAATGACGCGTAGCAATTGTTTCATCTTTTATGAATTTGTCTTCTTTCTTTGTATTTGATACTCTTGCCATGAGTAGTTAATTTTATTTTATAGGATTAAGATGAAACTCTAATCTTTATTTTAGATGATTTAACTTTGTTTAAGATATTTTTCTTTGTTCTATAATTGCACAGTGATGATGATTATTGATCGTTAATTATTATTCAATTTAATTTTTATTAATTATCTTGTAGTCAATTAATAAATTTGAATTGATATATCTGAATCACATGCTTAATTCTTGTAGTCTTAGGTGTGAGTTTTGCAATAGTATTCAATGCTTTTGTGATTTAAGGATTGAATAATTCATGTTATATTAAATAGTTTATGTCATAATTTAAATATGTTATGTTATTTTAGATGAATTATGTCAATAGTTAGATTTCAGTAATATTTAGTAGTGATCAAAGCTTATAGTCATAGACACTCTATAGAACAAGATTAGTTCTTATTCAAGCTAAATTCATCTTTGCATACTTAGTGGTTGATTTGAGGTCATGAAATTATTCTTTGATTGATCTTACATTTTAATTTGAATTATTTCATTTAGATTTATTATTAAATTTTAGTTTTATTTTAGTACGTAATTTAAATTTTTAGATTAATTAAATAAAATAAAATCTCTTTTCTTTTTATTTAAATTAATTTCGGTTGATATTAGATTTTAGTTAATCATGTTACTTTCTGTATGTACAACACTTTTATATTTGTTAGATATTACATAAATCTTGCGTACTTGCAACTGAATGGTAATTTTATAACTTGAAAATTCTACACCATATGTGTGTGACTACATATTTTATTGATGATGAGTAGGAATTGCATAAGAAAATTCTAAGTTTTGGGTTGATTGCTAACCATAGGGGTGAGTCCATAGGGAAATCTTTAAAGAAATGCTTGAAAGATTGAGATATTTTAAAGATTAGTACAATCACTGTGGATAATGTTAGTACTAATAACTCGGCTCTAGCATATTTGGTGAAGGGAATGCAATATTGGAAGGGATGCACCTTGTTGAAAGGGGAGCTCATGCACATGAGGCGTTGTACTTATAATTTGAACTTAATTGTTAACGATGAGTTGAAGGAGTTAGATTGCTCCATTACTAGGATTAGGGGTGCATATAAGTATGTGAGGTCCTCTCCTTCTAAATTGACTACTTTTAAGAGGTGTGCCCAAGAGACAAATGTTAGTAATCAAATGTTAACACTTGATGTGTCAACTAGGTGAAATTTTACTTGATGTTGGAAGTGACTGAACAATTTGAGAAGACATTTAATTGTTGAATATGAGGATCAAGCTTACTTGCATGCTCTTGAAAGTGAAGGATAATTTCCTAATTATGATGATTGGAATTGTGCTCGTATTGTTATAAAGTTTTTGAAGATTTTTTATAATGTCACACTTGTTTTCTCTGGTTCTTTGCATGTGACATTTAATACTTTCTTTCATAAATTATGTGAAATTCAAAATTTCTTAACTATGTAAATTGAAAGTGATGATGTTGTGTTGCAAAGAATGACAATAACCATGAAAGTGAAGTTTGATAAATATTGAGATATTAATGAAAATTTAAACTTTTTGTTGTTTGTGAATATTTTTCTTGACTTAAGATACAAGTTGAATTATATTAAATTTTGTTTTAGTGAGATGTATCGTCAAGAGAAGTGCAAGGAAATCATGAAAAATTTGAAAGATCTCTCATAAAGAGTTTATTTGTACATTACGTAACATTGTATCCTTTATACTCGATACTCGTGATTGGAGTGTCATTTCATCTAATGTTAGCATACAAATAAATGGAGCCCAAAGGTAGAAGCCAATGTGTCCAAGGCTGATATTTCAGGACTGAAGAAGGAGGAAATGAAGGTAGGGATCGAAGATAGTGACAGTACTTCAGATAAGCGGAGAGAGGAACGTTGAAAAAGAAAATAAGACTGATAAATGGCATCTCCTGGAGGCGTAGCAATGGACTTGCTGAGGAGGTTCAGACTATCAAAGATTGTCAAAATGGATCGGATCAAGATCAAGGACTCCATGGAAAATGGACTTCCCATTTTCACTATTCCCAAAGAAGTGAAGAAAGCAGTGGTTAAGGCCAGGCCATTGATATTTCTGGTTAGCTCGAGTTTATTGTAATACTAATTACCCTATGATTAGACATACATGTCACGTATAATGTGTGTTTTGAGTAGTTTACTTGTCATCCTCTGAAAACTTTCACCATACCAAATACTGCTAATAATTTATGGTACAAATTCTGGATTTTCATTCCATGATGATTTGTCACATCCCTGGAAAATTAGTGCCCCATTTCCCACAAAAATGATTATGATTTCCCATGGCCATAGCTGCCCTTTACAAGATTGTCAGTTTGTGGTTCAATTTTAAATCCCATAGCTAGATATCAAGTTGAAAACCTGAAATGGCTTATGGACATGGCCTACCTATCTGATACAAGGATACTCGACTAGACCAGTAGAGATTGTAACAACACGGAGACAGTGGAATTAAAGCTGCCTTCTAGAGAACCCAAGACTACAAGTCACTGTAATTAAATTAAACGATATAACTGACAAGTTTTGAGAAATTGAAATTAAATTAAACGAAATTCAACATTCATTCAGATCAACAAATTCATGCAACTGCTACGACAGAATGCAGATGTACAAATCGTGACAGCAGGTGCGAGCAACAACAACATAATCTCTGTTCTCAGATGAACTTTGCTTGCACATAGAACCATTCTTCTCCTCACGACTCTACCACCCAACGAACCCCAAGAAACTGCAATGAAACATGATCAGACAGTCAACAATGCTACGGAAACAAAATGCTTCTTCCCTTATTCAGCAGAAATGTCATCGTTTCAAATGAAAGTTCATAGTTTGAACAAAATTATAAATTAAGAACAAAAAATTGATGCATGAGCAGGGACAATAAGACAGAGTTATCTTTTGCACATACAAGGTTTTACAATATATTTCTGAACTCATTCAATCAGACAAACCCAGAATTAAATCACAGATACCCATTTGCAGAATCAACTTGTTGATTGAGTTTCAAAGGGAAGTAAAGGGAAACTAAACAAGTTGAGAGAGAAGAGGTAGGTGCCTGAGAGATCGCATGGCAAGGTGTTGGGTGAGAGCGTGGAAAAAGAAATGGGCCGCGTGAAGGAACACCACGATTCCCGTGCAACCCAATACGAACAGCTCCACCACCATCTACTTGTCACTCACTTGAAACTACACAACTCAGAATAATAATAATAATAACAATAATAATAAGCTTCAAAGGGTTTCAGAAGCAGCGTAAACAGATATAAAGTTTTGATTTTTGTGTTCTGATATGGAAAGCAGATATATACATATATAGGAAGAATTAATGTGAGGTTAAGGTTGCGAACAAAATAAAGATGAATGAGAATTTATGGGTTATTTATGGGTTTATCTTCTAATTTGGCGTTAGGTGGTTTTATTGAGAAGAGTCCCTACAATCGATGCAATGGATTGTCGTGGGTTGGCGGTGGATTCACTTGAAATCTCAGCCGTTGGACTTTGATAGGATAGCAGATGGTTTGGATGATTCATGATTTTAATTTTTTAAGAGGCAGGTCGGTGGATGACTTGCAGTTGCAGGTTAATCTTTTCTGGACAACTAGTAAGTAGCCCGTGCTCTGCACGGGGCTTCCTAATATTTTTTTAGTTAATTTTAACTGAACTTGAAAAGAAAAACATATAAATAATAATGTCACAATTACAGAAAATATAACAGCCTCAATATAGGATCATCATTTTCTTCGGAATAATGAAAATGGAAGAAATATCATTCTATTCTCACAAGTATTAGACAATGATTATCTAACAACAGCAACAACTGCAGTGAGAAAGGACAAAGAATAAACCAACAAAACAAGTAAATTCAGAGGTCTGAAGTGAACCAATCTCAATTATTCTAATAGATTTTAGTACGATTTAGATGATGGAAAACACTACTTACCCATCCTTCACATGATACATAGTAACAACTTATAAAACAAAATTATAAAATTTGTGTGAATGAAAAATAAATAATATTAAATATAATTATATAAAAAATAATAATTAATAATTAATAAATAAAATTATTGAATTGTAAATGAATTTTTATAAAAAAAATCAACACAAATCTTCGTGAAAATAAATTTAATAGCATAAATATAAAATATTATAAATATTGATATTCTTAAGAATACATGATTAATACATTAAATGTTAATTTAAATAGTAAGAATATATAAGCTTTATTTTACTATCGTAAATTTAAATTAATTAAAAAATTTATATACCTATTAAACTCAACCTAAATGAATTTGTTTGGAAGAGCCTAAAATAGAGAATTACTAAAGAAAACTTTTTAAAAAAGTTAGTAAGAAAAAAATAAAGAGTTCACTATTACATAACTCTTTTTATAGGGAGGGTAATAGACCGATGCCTCCGCTTAATTTTATTTTTACTTCATCCAAATATTTTTTCTTGTCAAAAAAGTTAGCTCACTTGATCGAGCTTATGATCATAATAACAATATGATTTAAATTCGAATTTTGAATTCCCTCGTTAATTCTTGCTGAAGTTGTTGATAATTTACTATAACTTTAAATGTGGAGAATCTCCTATTCGCTAAACTTTAGTATATATATATACATATAAAATTACTCTTTCTTCCCTTCCTTCAAAGTGCCACATTTATTTAATCTAAACAAGTAAAAATGAGTATTTTTTGGTTTCTGTGCTTAAAAATAGTATTGTTATTTATTCATAGTTCTTTTTTTTTTTTGAACAATCATATATGTCAATATTTTAAAAAAAATATAATAAGCTGAATATTAAGGAACAATTGTTGCAATCATTAACAGCTAAAAGCCTAAAAGATTTATCAAGATGGACATCATTGATGTTAATTAATTATACAGTGAGAATTTAACTAAGAAATTGTCAACTGATTTGCAACTTCTACCAATGGCTACAATCCAATCATCCCCTGTCGTGTATAATAATAACTACTTTAATTTTATGCGAACCAATCTTGTGTCTTCGGCAATAGTTAAAACATTCTTTATTAGGATGATTTATGAAGCACCATTATAATTTTGGTGCATTGATATATTAATATTTTTATTTATAATAACTGGTTGGCCTTTTTATTTTTTTAATAAAATTTTTTTCCATCACTCACCTTTCCATCGTGAGCCCTCACGCTTGTCACACGCTGTCACCATGAGCCCTTACCATGAGCCCTCTCTACTGTCGCACGCTTGCCATGAGCCACTGTGAAAGACTTTGACCAAACGATCCAAAACCCCCGATGGATGTTAGTGGTTGGGTGGTGGCCATGGATGTTGGACGGTGGTTAGGGCAGAGGTGTTTAATGGTGGTCGTGGAACTTGGCGGCGTGGAAGAGTAACGGTGAGGATGATGGTGGATTCCGATGGTAGAGCAGGAATGTTTGGTGGTTGATGGCTGTTTGGAGAGTTGTGAGTAACCTTTACTAGTCCCAAAGGTTACTAGTCTTGGTTTCTGTCTTTTGATTTTTTTATTAATAAATCAATAATTTAAAATTGATGGTGCATCTTAGATTTTTCCTTTTTTTTTTATTATTATGACAAATTAACACTCATTTCTTTTACATTTATTTGTTTGTTAAGATTATTTTACAAGAATTTTTATTCTTGATTATATGTAAAATTAATATTATGATTGAATAATTTTTTATTAAAATATTTAAAATATTATTATTATTCTATTAATTTTCTCTCTTATTAATACCAAGACTAAAGTTAGATAAAAATAATAATTCATTAATTTTTTAAATAGATAAATAAAATTAGACAAAATAATTTTTCTAAATAATCAAATAAAAGTGGACAAAAAAGTATTATAATAACAATCAATAGACAGCTTTGTCCCTATAAAAAAAAATGGACAACGTCGTAAAGTTTTTCTTTTCGGAGAAAAATTAAAAGACTAATAATAATTTCTAAAAGACCAGATACCATAGCATGGACCATGGATGTGCCAGTGCCACGCGAATATAATCCGCAACAGATTATAATTGCCCTTTACTAACTTTCCCCTCTTGGCTTGATGGGAATTATGATTTAACAAGATCTGCCTTCTGAGTTCAGAAGTGTAAACTATTCAAACAAGTACAATACAAGTGGCTTAGAAAACCCTTTTTTTTTTTTTGCCCTTTTTTATTCCTGAAAGTAATTCATCTCTAGTGGCGAAAGTACTTACAAGGGTGGGATAAATGGGTAATTATGATCACCAGCGCTGTGTCAAAGTGCCGCTGCCTCAATATCCCAATGAGGCCAACATGGGTTATCAAATAGAAAATTTTGCATAAATTTAGAATATTTAATTAGATGTATTAAATTAATTAATATTTAATATTTTTTAAAATTTTATATTATATAATTAAAAGTATGAAATTTTATAAAAATATTAAATATTAATTGATATTATATACTTAATTTAAATGTTTCGAATTTAAACCAGAATTTCTCTATCAAATAAGCACTGTATCCCACGGGAGCTATCCTTCATCAAGCAAGATCCTTAAGGGTGGATTTAAGGTTGGATATTCTTTTCTTAGCAACTTACCAAACAAATCCTGCACAAAACCAGATCTCCCAGCAGCTTGTCTCATCCTTTTCTCCCGCTCTTCAATACTCAATGAGGGATTAAAACTGCAGGAAAAGAGAAAGAGAGAGAAGCTGTGATTCAAGGTAATCTTAAATAAGGTTGGAGTATGCATTAAGCATGAACAACTACGATGGGTCCAGTGCATCTACAACATTAAGGAGACATGTTATCTGCTCCCAGATGAACAGAGGAAAAGCAGATCTCAAGCAATAGCATGATATCAAAAGGTCACATAAAGTACACCTATTGCCCATCCCATACCATTATATTCATAGATCATTTGATGGTTTAAAAAATATTTTTTATATTCTTACATCAAACAATGTATACATTTATTTTTATACTTCATCTCATATTATTTATTATGTATATTTTTTCTTATTACTTTCTTTCACTCAATCACATCTATTGAAAATAGTGTGAATAGTACTTACACTCTTAAAAAGAATGTAGGATGATTATTTTTCTTTAAAAAAGTACTTCTGATGGAAAAACATGCAAAACCAGCTCCATAGCATGGCCTTTATTTGAGAAATATATAAGTCTTTTGTATCCTAAATACAAAATGTGTAGGATGGAAATCATAAATATAAAGGAGGGTAGTGACTTACAAGGGTTTGAACATATTAATGGGTTTTAATTAGACAGTGTAAATTAAGTGAAGGATTGAAAATTTTAAAGAACTTCTAAATATCTTTTTATCACATAAAGGATAAGGGAGTCAAAAATAATGAAAATCACCTTGATTTCCAGATATGTGCAATTGCCACATTCTTTGCAGAAGAATCTTCAGCATTTGTTACCTCAGATTTAGAAATTTCTTCTGCTTCAGAAGTAAGGAAATTTAAAATAAGAGAGGATAGGAATGGATCAGTAGATGCATTAGACACAGTAGCACTGGTTGTCCGGTATCCACCACCAAGAAGCACCTGTAAATGAGCCTTGCAAATATCTCGACCCAAAAGAGACAATGCCTGACTATCAGGAATAACAACTCTTCTAAACCTGCGCCGTCTCTGTAAGTAATCCTCAGTTAAGGGAAGCAATGAAAAATGGAATTTTTCACTTGATATAGGCTAACTATTTTGAATCAAAATAACAGTACAAAGGATCTTTTAAACAAGTGAACATGCTGTAGCGTTATCAATGACAAGGTACATGTTAATTTTTAACAGGAAAAAGTTTAAATTATACCATTTAATTCTACCTCATATATACTTTTGTCTTTCAACTTTGAAAAATATACTATAAGCTTCTTAAACTCTTAAAGCTGTACAAAGTGACCTAATATCATGATAAGACATATGATACTTTTTGTCAAAAAATAAATAAATTAATGTTTGATACTATTTTGGACCATTTTGCACACTGCAAAGAGTTTATGAATTTTGTTGCTTATTTTAAAAGTTGAAGAATCAAAATGTATCTGACACAAAATTAAAAGGTGTAATTTAAACTTTTTTCTTAAATTAAGATATATCACGTGACATTTAACACATGTCACGTGACGTTGGGCGATTCGATGTTAAACGACGTGTCGCTTCATTTCCAAAGCAAAAATGATGAAGTGCAATTGATGTTTTTTAACCAATCCATGAAAAAAGCCATCAATCTGGGAGCGAGCTAGAGGAGTTAGGGCTTGTTTCAGAAAAAGCAAATCGAAATTTGAAGCTTGTTGATCGGAATCAATGGCGTCGAATCAACAAGAAGGCAACAAACCCGCGAAGAGAAAGCCTGTGTTCACCAAAGTGGATCAGCTGAAACCGGGAACCAACGGTCACACCTTGGTCGCAAAGGTGTTGTCCTCCAACACCGTCCTGCACAAAGCACAACCACGACCCTCCTCCTCTTCCCACAACCTTCGCCCCACTCTCATCGCTGAGTGCCTTATCGGCGATGACACCGGCACCATCATCTTCACCGCTCGCAACGAACAAGGTCCAATTTCACCCACTCACCTTTTGCTTTCTCACTTGCAATTATTTTACTTTCCCATTTCTAAAAATGATAACTTTCCACACGGGCACTCTTTTATTTCTCTGAATTTGGAGTTTTTCATTTGAGATTTTCTTCATAGGATCTGCATTATTCTGGGTTTTGTGAGATTGCGGTTGGTTGGTTCTGTCCCTTTAATAATGTTTCATTTTCACTAATGCATTTTGAAATGGAAATTTGAAAGTGGGACTGGGAAGTTGTTTCGTTTTCAATAATGTATCTGGGTTTATGATTGGTGATTCTAAAGTGGCTGACTCAATAAAAAGCCTTTATGTTGGATTACATGATATCTTAATCGTATTTAATTGGAATAATCCGCGTGGAATCTCTTTCACGTTTTGATATACCAGCATATTCAAGAGATTTGATAAAGGTATACTAGGTATTAAGCAGCATAGACTCGGTATATTTCTGTGACCCTTGTTCTGTGAATTTTGTATGTCTTCTCTAGGTGCTCTGCCTAAGGATGTCAACTATGAATATGTTAATCTGGGTGAACTGTTTTAGGTGAATAACAGAGTGTGATGATGGTAATTGGAGAGTGGTAACAACGTGGTTCCATTTCGTGTGTTTTGTGATGATAAGTGTTGCATTGAAGGTGACATTAATGAGGTTGGACTTCTTATATTCCACATGCAATCCACATTTAACATTTCTTTCGTTATTTCATGCTTCTTTCGCTCATTTATTTATTTGTACCAGGGCTGGATCTTTTATGATATCTAATATTCATGTGATTGCATAACCAGTAATGTCCCTTTCATCACCTTTTTACGAAAAGATTAATTTTTGTTTCTTCGAAATACATGGACCTTATTATTATTATTATTATTATTATTTTTAACTCTGTATACACACTGTTGATGAACACCTATGCATTTCTCCAAATCCATATTCTTGAAGATCTTCACATTCTGGTGAACTAGTTATTGTGTTTACAAATAATAGTATTTTTTATCCTTTATTGTGAAATTTATTAATCCTTGTTAAGAGACTAGGAGATAGAAAATGGTGATTGGCAACTTTAGACTTTGTCAGGGAACAATGAGCGGAAGGAAAGTGGGAGCAGAATTATGCATATAGACAAGATATTTATGTGACAATGTGACATTGCTTATTTTCATTTATTTTTCTCATTTTCATTATTTCCTTCTTTCACAAGCAAAACCTTATGAGTAATGGGTTTATGTTATTTGGAGATCTCATACTCCATCTGCACAAGCATTTGTGCATTATGGAATGCCTCCTCATCAGGTTTGTGCGGAGTAGAGTTTCAGTTGATATAATTTAATGAAAGTTACCTCGGATATGTTTTATTGATTGGTAATATGGGTATTGATATATATATATATATATAGGTAGTAGAGATAAGGCACCAATTTATGTTCTATTAATGTGATGATAATGCACCTGCTTTTGTTTCTGTGCAGTTGACTTGATGAAGGCTGGAAATACTGTAATTCTTCGTAATGCAAAGATTGACATGTTTAAGGGATCAATGAGGCTGGCCGTTGACAAATGGGGGCGCATCGAGGTCACTGAACCTGCAAATTTTGTAGTTAAAGAGGATAACAACCTATCTCTGGTTGAATATGAGTTGGTGAACGTGGTTGAAGAATAATTCCATAGAAGAGTGGGAAGATAGCTTTATGATTTGTTTACGGTGCAATGGACACTGTCAAGGTAAAACTTAATTGGTGATGGATGGGTTGGTATACATTCTCACTTTAATTAGCCGGTATTTTCCTTTTAACATGCTTGACATCATTTTTAGGGTTAAGTTGATGTCATCTGAACAGTGTTTGTGTCAAGCGATCAAGATTTGCCATTATCTATGTCAGCAACTGTATCCAATGAACTTAAGAAAAGTATAATGGTGTTAATATAATTATCCATATGTTTCTCTGCATTTTCCTGTGCATTGACTTGCAAATTATTTTTTGTGTTGTTATACATTCGTACGAATTGTGTTTACATTAATGTAGTGGCCTATGTATTATTTATGCCTTTGCCTCAATTAAGAAGAAAATATAGTCCTTCAAAAGTTGGGTTTACATCAATTTAGTCCGTAACAACTTGTATTCCATTCTTGCAAACTAAATCCCAAATCACAGTATGATGGTTATAACTATTGATAAGAAAGTTTGTTCTCCATTTTAGTGTCTCGAGTCTGAATTCGTTATGAGGCAATTAAAATTAAATTCTCATGAATTTGTAGACTGGACGTTAAGTCTGTTTTAATTGGTTTAGAACACTGCAAACTACCAGAATGTTACAAATTTGTTACCAGAAAAAATAACTTATATATCATCTGAATTTATTGGGTCGATAGCATGGAAGTATAGAGCTGTTTATCTTTATAGTATCGTTGTCTGTATGTGAACTACTACCTCTTGATTAAGCCACAAGATGAACTGACAAGAGCTGCTCCTCGTTTACACACACCTTGTGTAATGTGAAGCCATCTTTTGTAAGGTGTGTCTATCTCCCATTATATACTGCAGCCTCAACCCGTTTGTTGCTTTTCCGAGTTTTTTTAGTCACCTTTGCCTTCATTTTTTTCCTCATTTGGTAAATAAAAAGGCATATTGTTCATTGCCTGTAACACTAAAACACATAAATCAACTTTTCTGCATAAATTTTAAAATTTCAAAACTTATTTACGCTCCATCTTAGCCTAAAACACAATTCTCATTAAGATGCATAAAATTTCTTATTAAAATTGAGTTAAATATACGACTGCCAGAGATTGTCTAATATATGGGTAAATTGCAAAAAAAATTATATAAAAAAAAGATACGTCAAAATTTATGGTATGTATCTTCTTGATGATTTTTTGGTGAAAATGAGTAGGAGTGTGACATGATTGTGTCATTAATTTTGCAATTCTTTTCTTTAGTTAGACAAGCATAAGAGATGGATTAATTTTTCATTAATCAAAAGACATTATGATGACGGAAAGTGAGTAATTTTTTCAGCGAATGCAAAAAGTTTGATCACAGATAATGGTATTATGCGTCTATTAAGCAGTTTGTTGTAATCGAACTACATGAATTTTATAGTACCATCTGTTGTATTTTTATTAAATTTAAAATATAATATATTTCAAAGTCAAAATTTTAATTCTGATCATATATCTCCCACAACTGACCTTATATTCCTCTGACAAGATCTTCTAAAGTGAGGATCCTTGTAAAGTGCGCAAATAAATTCACATCAATCATTAATAAATAAATTCACATCAACCATTAATGATTAATATAAACTTACTTGCTTATTTTACAAAAGATCTTTATTTTAGAGAATCCTTGTTCATATTCCTCACCTACACTTTGTAGACGTTCTACATTCTAGTTTTTCCTTAAATCTTGCTGCACGTTGGAGATCTTTACGACTTTATCCAACCAGATTTACTAGCCGGTACCATATTCTTCTGCCATTTAATACGGAGCAAGCGAGCTGCCACTCCTTTAAATAGCACAGGCTGGGTGCCTCGTAAAGACACCAAAAAACCTCAATTTTTTTTTATGTAGTCTTTTATTCCTATTCCAGTGAGCAGTCTGAAGATAATTAGCTACGAGACCTTCGGCAGATTACTTTGTGGTAACAAAATATTCAAAGCTCACTGCTTACACAGCTCAGCTATTCCTTTGTAACAAGTCAATTTCATTTTTATTAGACTATCACGTTCACACACGTGATGCCCTTGATAGGCTGGCTTGAATGTTAATACATCCGTTTGTTTCGTGAAAGGTGTATAGCTATATAATGATGCAGCAGAAGCTAGGTTAAGTAAAGGTAGTAGACAACATTTGTTTGTTGTTAGCTGCCCAAGAAATTAAAGTAAGATAGCGAATGCCTTTTTTCATTGTCTTTAATTTCATTCGTTTACATATATTTAGCATAAATTGATGTGCTCCACTTTGTTCTCAAGCATAATCCTATCCCCTCAGAATATAATAATAATAATAATAATAATAATAATAATAATAATAATAATAATAATAATAATAAACCATCCCTTTCTGACATTAGTTACTAAAAGCCAATTACAAGGTAGGCTCCTCATCTGCAACCAAAGTTTGTAACCGAGTGACATCTTAATTGATTGTGCTAGTCTGGATTAGTTATCACTTATCAACATAGGCCAGAACGATGCTTGTATATCATTGAAAATCAGCGTAATGTTGCAAACACTCGAGAAGTAAACCATTTCCAAGAACACGGTGAAATAAATCATTGTAAATCGTAGGTAAAAAAGTTGCAAGAATGTTTGAAATAGAATAACAATCATACCTAAGCATGGTACCAACTCTAGATGCTTGTGCAATTCAAGTCTTGGAGTTTTCACATTCAACCAGGGAGAAAATCCTCTAAGCAGGTCTAACAAAGTAAACTCAAATCCATAGAAAGTATGCGCAATGCACCGCACCCACAAATAACAATCATCCATCTAAAATTAAAAAATAAGATAACTTAAGAAATTCAAATATTACACTATCACACAATCACAACCAAAAAGACAAGATAATTACTAATCACATTTATGTATGTATAATTGTAATTTTATAAAAAGCAAATCATTTATATCGAAAAAATAAATCTGTCAAGACAAAGCAAAGCAAGTGGAAATAAAGAAACATTACATGGCTAGTCCCCAAGCCTAAAGCCAAAGAGCAAATGATCACGACCCTAAACAAGAAAACAGCCAGGTCAAAATGAAGAGTTGCAAAGAAAATAGAAATTTAGGGGGGAGGGGGGAAATGGAAGCAGCAACAGGAAAAACACTCACACAAAACACAAACAAAAAGAATACACATATTTTGTAATTTGAACACATTGTTCAATTTTAAAAATGCCAAATCATGTGCTTGAGGGCTAGAAAACAAGAACTCAAATACTGAGGTGAACATTTAACAGACAATTTCAATTAGATGCACAGCTTGGTACATCGCATAGCCAGTAATTACCCCTTTTTTATAGTGTTAGCTCAACCTTCTTCCAAAATTTGGGGTCCCAACTATCTAAGTACTCAATATTCGTGACATGCTGCTAATACCTTGGAGATTGGAAACAGAATGGCAGATTGCCTGGCACCTTTCATTTTGTTTTCTATTTTCAAATCCACCGCATGTTCTATTTTGAGGTATATTTTATTTTGATGCATACTTTTTAATTAATCATAAATTTTGATGTCTACTTTCACATGTTAGCCATTGTTAGACACTGCATGTTATTTTTAGATTTATTCTACTTTTAATGAAAGACCTCTTGAAATTTGTGGAAAAAAAAATGATCGCTATCCACCGCATGTTATCTTTAGATATCTTCTACTTTTAATGAAACACCTCTAATATTTTAAGAATCGGCAATGATTTAAGAGGGAAACAAAAATTTGTGATATACTTTTACCGGTTAGCAATATCTTATATCATCTCATGTTATTTTTAGAGATGCTCTATTTTTAGTGAAAGACTTCCACTATTAACGAATAAAAAATAAGGGAGAGAAACACATACAAAAGATAAACTATGCAAAAATTTTGATTGAAAAAGTGAGAAAAAGTGTTATTGGAAAGGTGTGATTGAAAAATTTTCCAAATTTTTTCAGCCACTTTTTCTCTCTTTTTCAATCACAACTTTTGCACCATTTCTTTCACTTCTCCATAGTTTTTGTTTCTCTCCGAAATTATTTCAAATTCTTAAATACTAGAGGTCTTTTACCAAAAATAGAAGATCTCTAAAATAAAATACAGTGGACATAATATATTGCTAACCGATAAAAGTTGACCACAATATTTTTGTTTCTCTCCAAAATCATTGCTAATTCTTAAATATTGGAGGTCTTTCATTAAAAGTAGAAGATATCTAGCGATCATTTCTAATTCTTAAATATTGAAAGTCTTATTAAAAGTACAAGATATTTAAAAATAAAGTGCGGTTTATAGCAATTGCTAACAGGTAAAACTATACCTCAAAATTTAAGGTTAAATAAAAAAGTAGGCCTTAAAATAAAATGTACCTCAAAACAAAACATATGGTGGTCATAAAAATAGAAAACAAAATAAAAGGTGTTCAGCAATATACCATATGCAAATCTGTTGGCTTGACCAAGTCCAATCTCCAAGGTATTCGCAGCATGTCAAGAATACTGAGGACTCATATCGTTGGGACCCCAAATTTTGGAAAAAGGTTGAGCTAACACTATAATAATTACTAGCGATGCGATTGACCAAGCTCTTGCATCTGATCGACCAGAGAGAGCGAGATGGTGAATTCCTCAATAACTCAAAAGGAAGACTCCTTGTTAGTAGAGGTACCAATTAATATAATTGGGGAAATTACCAAGAAATACTATAAAATTGCACCATTGCCCCATGTCAGTTTTTACGAGACATGGTGTTCATTATCTCATTTTACATTGAATTTAGAAATCTTAACCTCTCACTAATCTACAGAAGACAAGTTCTCAATGCTTCAAAACCCAAAAATTGAAACAAATCCATGTGACACCATCTTTGATGCTTGATCTTCATCTAGTCTTCTCTTGCCCTACAAAGGGGAAAAAATATACATCCTTTCATTGTGAGAGCAAGAGAGACAGCCTAATTTTTAAAAAAAAAAGAGAGAAGGAAAGAAATGTTTGAAGAGCAAAAATAGTTGCCCATATGCACCCAATATTTTCATCCAAAACAGGTAACTCACACAAACCTTCCGCCCAGAAAGGGTAAAATAAAAAGAAAAAAAAATTAAATGAAGAAGAAAGATTGTGTAAACAAGTTATTTTAACATCCTGTTTCTCTGCAATTTTTCATTTTAATATACCTAATGGGCTTATTCCCACTTCATTTTTTTATTGTTGGCTATACAGTGTAAGGAGAAAGAACTAGAGCTACTATAATAATGTTGCATTGCATCATAATGAAAGTAATAGGCCTGACTTTCATAATGAATCAAAAATTCAATTTTCAGGACATCTAGATGCCGCATAATGAAGTATGTATAATCCATTGCATTTGAAAAACAGGTCTGGTTTATCATTATGGTAGTCATCAGGGAATAAATAAAAGCTTTTAGCACCTACACTCTAGACTGAAAATTCTCCACCAAATGAAGAAAAAACAATTGACCCAGCATGACCCCAGGAAAACATATCAAAAAGTAGGAGATCAGCTTGATTCCAAGCCTCATTCAACAATCTTTTGTAACTCCCACATAAATACCAAATTATATTCGAGTTCCAGTTCCACACAAGATTAGAATAACAAACAAACGCAGTTCCTCAAGGAAAGAGAAAAAGAGGGGAATACCGAATACCTTCAGGGGTCCAACCGTAGGAATGGCGAGAGACAGAGAGCATGGAAGTGAGCAATGCGGAAGCAGTAGCAGTGTGGTAAGGAAGCATCGATTCCACGCAGCAACTCATCTCCACCGGCGACCTTTTACCAAAATTATTAGGTTTTGATGTTTATTCAACAGAGCAGAAAGAGAGAAAGGTGTTGAATTGATCGCCGTCACCTGAAAATGAGGTTAGAGAGTGAACTTTGCTTTGGGACCCGAAACAGCGACCGTGTGGGTCTTGCTCTACCTCCGGCAGCCAAACTCGCTGCCCCGGCTGTTCGGGAGGCGGCGGAGCGCAGGAATGACCTGGCGGCGGCAGCGGACACGGCGGACATCGTTTTGTAGAGGCTATTGAGTATTGAGTAGCAGAGGAACTAGCAAGAGGGGTTTTTGCTATTTCTTTTTTAAAAAAAATAATAAATTCTCCTTACTTTGGAGTTATGGGCTTGGATTGTTTCTTTGGGGGATTGGGGGTTGTTGCAATATTGGGCTGAGGTGAGCCCAATCAAATTGAGCTTTTTGTCGCAAAGATTGAAATGTACGGAGTCTCTCTCTCTCTCTCTCTCTCTCTCTATATATATATATATATATATATATATATATATTTATATTCACTTACACTCTTTCACCGTAAGTAAAAAAATTTATACCTTTTATTTTATTTTGATTTTATGATTATTTAGTGAGATAAATAATAGTTATAAGATTAAAATAAAATAAAAAATATAAGATTAAGATATAAGTCTTTTTTACTTTATACTTAGATGTAAATAAATCTCTCTCATACATATATATATATATATATATACACACACACATATATATGGAATTTTTTACTAAACTGACATTAATAACAAAATTATTTACTAAATTATTATACTTTAAAAATTATATATTAAATTATTACATGTTTTGCTTACGTATATTTTATTATTTATAATTACGTCATATTTGTTAACTTTTTTTACGTAATAACGTTATATGTATTGACATTACTAGTGAATAACGCCACGTTATTTGTAAAACTTTTCTTTATTTTTCAAAAAATAATGATAATATTTACGCCAGAATAACAATATGTATTTAATATATATACTTATATTGAAATAATTATTAATGATGAAAATTTACTTTAATTAACAATGCAAAGAAGAGTTGTATTATTAGTAGACATATATATTATACATATTACGAGAAATGTAGTAAAAGGTTTAGCGTAGCCTAATAAAATAATAAAGCCAATGCAATAAAAATATGTAAAACAAGAACATTATATACCGCAACGAGCCCCTTGATTTGATCCTTGCTAATTTTGATCTCCATTGTCTCGTCGTCGGCATATTCAAGCAAAGTATCGAGAAAAACTACATTGGCATTCTCATCACCTTCTTCATTTCCCTCTTTTCTTTTTTTCCTTATCTCTTGGCGTTTGTTGATAACCTTTTCAATTTTTAAAAACTAGATAAAATAAATAAAATTGAAAGAGACAGTGAATAAAATGAACAAAGAAATAAGTTGAAGAATTCCACTGATTGAGTTATATTTTTTGATATATTGTGAGTAAATGGAGAGAGTATTTAAAGAAGTAAAAGTCAGTTACATGTGAGATAATTCTCATCTTTAACATACTCAACTTATTCCTTTCTTAATGTTGTTATTTTTGGAGGGAAAAGTTGTTATACAACATGGCAATCCTTGTGACAAGAGGCATGTGAGTCATGCTCCATTGGATCATGTATGTTGTGATCCGTAGGATGGGAAACTAGTAAACTTAATACCCCCCCGCAAGCTGAAGCATGGTAGATGTCAAGCATGCCCAACTTAGAGATGAAAGGAACGAAAGATGATGGAGGCAATGCTTTGGTAAGAAAGTCAGCGAGCTGGTCCTTGGAGGAGATAGGCAATAAACGAAAAATACCATTATACACCTTATCATGAACAAAATGACAATCAATATCAAGGTGTTTGGTTCTTTCATGAAAGATGGGATTAGCAGCAATGTGCATGGCACTTTGATTGTCACAATAAAGTACAGGTGCACGTTGGCAAACAACCTGAAGATCATGAAAAAGATACAAGAGCCATTGAAGTTCGCAGGAAGCAGTAGAAAGAGCTCTGTATTCAGCCTCAGAGGAGGAACATGAAACTGTTTGTTGCTTCTTTGCTCGCCAAGAGATCAATGAAGAACCAAGAAAAAAATAGTATCCTGAAACAGACTTGCGGGAATCCAAGCAACCAGCCCAATCGGCATCAAAAAAACCAAGAAGTTGTAATTCTGAATTTCTAGGATAAAATAGGCCCCTGCCTGGGCAACCTTTTAAATATCGAATGACCCTACAAGCATCATTATAATGACTCATGGTTGGATTACTCAGAAACTAACTGAGCTGCTGATAATCACATATTTTATTCATTAAGAAACCCTTATGTTTAGTTATTTACACTCTTAGCAAATTATGGTGATATCGGATTTTTTCTTACACCGGTTGTGTTAAGGTAGAGCAACTTTCTAATGAGTCTCCTATAGCCTGCTACATTAGAGTAAGGACTTCCACCATCCTGATGTAGCTTAATAGAAGGATCCAAGGGAGTATTTGCAGGTTTAGAACCAAGTAAACCAGTCTCATGAAGTAGATCTAAGCAATATTTCCTCTGGAAAAGAGAGATACCAGATTCAGAATGAGTTACTTCTATGCCAAGGAAGTACTTTAAAGTGCCCAAATCCTTAATTTTAAAGGTAGAATCAAGGATTGCTTTGATTCGGGCAAACTCCTCCATTGAATTTCCTGCTAATATGACATCATCTACATAAATCGAGCATGTGGAGAGCTCTAGGAAAACACACACTTGTGTTAGAAATCACTATCATGATATTTTTCCTTCATTGAGATGGAGTAGGGAATAATCAGAGCTGGATTGTTTGTAGCCTTGTGCTAATAAAAAGGAAGTTAGCTTTTCATACCATTTCCTGCTAGCTTGTCTAAGTCCATATAGAGATTTTAGCAATTTACACACTTGATTAGGCTTAGTGTAACACCCCAAATTTCCTAAGTTTTCGATGAAACTTAATTTGATTGATCTAAACTAACAAAATTTTAGGTTACCGTTTAGTAATTTAATTGATATTGTAAAATTATTTTGATTATTCCATCAGATTTGTATTTGATCATTTTGAGTGATTTACTCAAAGATCGATAGTCGGTTAGAAAATAAAATTTTTCAGGTGTTTGTTGAAAGGTCTATGGAAAACTTTACGTAATTTAATTTTTACCGTTAGGTTTTAATTATTTTACGTAATCTAATTTGATTTGATATTTGTGTGTTTTCTAATATTTGTGATTTTTGTGGATGATTATAAAAATTTTAATAACTTGTTTAATTTTGGCTCGGGGGTGTATAATGGCGCACGTGGCCTCGTACGTGTAATCTTTTCATTTTGAGTCCTTACTAATTTTTTGAAAATTTTTTTCATTTACTACGCATACCAAAAACGTTTATAATTTTTCTCGATTTAGAAAGACGGAGACAAAGGATCTTTTCTAAACATGCCCAATCCTGAAACAATTTTTGAAATTTTCTTTTAACTTGTGAGGTCACCCCTGGTTTTCGAAATTCTATCGTATTTAATTTATCGAATTTTAAAAATACAATAAATATAATTTTGTTCTCGTGGATTTTAATTTATAAAAATAAATATTATACTAGATTTATTTTCAACATTGGTGGTTTGGATATCCACCATTAATTTAATCAATCCAATAGAGATTTAATCTAAATCAAGCTTGATAAGACCTTGCATAGATTAATTAGATCTTTGATATCAACCGAACGATTTAATCAATCGGATGTAGAATTGGTCATATAAAGTGACTATGACCATTTGTAACCATTGGATATGGATTTAATTAATGGTAGAGAAAGTTTGGTCTCAAAAAGTGACAAAGAGTTCTATTTAACCATGAAGCCACATTGGATCTCCGAACACATCAAGTCAATTAATCAAGATGCACCAAAGATTGGTTAGATTTAGTCAATCAGTAAAATGACATAAGAGGTTGTTCCCTGGACAATTCTATGGCCATTGGATGTAAATTTAATCAATGATGGAGATTTAGTCTTAAAAAGTAGCAAAGACTAATTATGACCCTTGATTAAAAGTAAGAAGGAGATAATTTTGAGGAGCCTTTCATTTTGGAGATACATCTAATGGTTAGAATTTAAAGAAGAAAAATTCAAGCATCCATATGGACCAACAGATTAAGTCTTCTAAATCAAAAGTCTACTTCTAAATGCTAACCATTGATCTAATCAATGGCTTAAATGGCTTCAAATAATGGCTAGTAAAATTTGTCACACTTTAAAGAAGCAAGAGAAGAGGGTTTGTCGGTTTTGTGCTGCTGTCATGGTGTTCGTGTGTGAATTTGCTCTAATTAGGTGTTAAAGGAGGTTTGATGACCATTATTTGAGTGGTTTAGCCAATGTCAACAAATTTCCACCAAAGAAGAACAACAATTTAGATACCAAGTTGCGTGGTCCAAGCATCATTATTGATCAATTTGCACTCAAGAGAATGTATTGGAGGGCGGGCCACTCCACGATTTTGAGAAGACCTTTAGGACATAGGAAAGTTTGAAGACCATATTATTGATATCCTTGCTTTCCTTTGTCTTCTCTAAAACCAATAACTCATCAAACTTTTCTCTCCACTTTCTTTTCATTGGAGGTTTTGGCCAAGAAGTTGATCCAAATTAGAACACCTTCCATCATTCAAAAATTTCATACAACCTAGTTTCTTGAATCCTTACCTCATTCTAAGAACATCTCTAGTTATGATTTTTCTCAAATCATTCATCTATTCCCATCCTAGTTTCAAATCTAAGCTTTTCAAGATTCTACCAAAAGGTGGTAAAGTTCATATTCCTTCTTCTAATCTTTTAGTTTTAATTTTCTAAGCCATGTTTGAACCATAGTTTACCTATTCTTTTACTTGTTATTGATTGTAACATTTGTTTATGATTTTTAGGGATTTTACAAGGAGCTCCACGAAAGATGATAGGAAGGAAAACCAAGTGTTTTCAACTTCATTCTTTACTTTAACCAAGTTTAAGAAACCTTTTCCTCACAAAAATCAAAATTTCATCTTCCATGTTGATATTCTTCAAGAAGAACCATTCGGTCAAGACACTTGGTTCTAACTACCATCCAAGCTCTTTTAATTTCATTCAACCATTGATCTTGAATTTCCATGATATTCTAAGCAACTTTCGAATGTCGATGGAGATTTCCTTTCTAAATCATTCATCTTCATGGACTTTCTTCAAGATCAAAGTTATGGGGTATTTATGGTGAAGTGTAAGGAAACTTTATTTCTTCTCTTACTTTTTGAGGCGTAATTTTCTTGCAGGATATGATTTACCATGTTTGATCCATGGTTCCTCTTAATCAAGCTTAAGTATACTAATTTCATGTATTTTGTTTTGTATTTGAGAAGCCCTTGGTGGTGAAGGACTTGGAAAGAGGGCAAAACAAACAAGCGAGCTTTTGAGGATCTTGCAAGAGGTAAGAGGAGATCCATCTTCTAACCAAGTTGGAGCGTGGGCGAGATTATTGTTTCTTATATTTGATTTTCGGATGATGAATAGCCATGTGAGGATTCATATCCATGGTCTTATAATTTATTTGTGGGTGTTTATGTGTTTTAATTATTTACCTATCTTTTCTATGCATGCATGATTTATATGACTTTGATGGATCTTATATTATAGTCATGATGAGTATATGACAACCTGCTTATAGTATTTATGATGAAATATGTATATGTATGTCATGATATCTCGTGTATTGATGGAAAAGAAATCAATTTTTTCTCCATCTTACCCCACATGGCCAAGGAAGGGCTACGGTTTTGATGCCCATAATTAGAGTTTCATGTTGAAAATTTTCAAAAACAAGGAAATTGATTTGTTTAAATGAAAATTATGAAGTGGAGAAAATGAATTTCCTTAGTTCTAAAGGCTATGACCAAGAATTTTTCGCCATTGGACACTTCCATTCAATGCCTCATAATTATGCATTTTATAACTTAATATTTTCATGTTTCGAGAACTTTAATAAAATTGGATTGATTTGAAAAGATCATATTTGTTTGAAAATGAACAAATTAGGATATGTTTTCCGTGACAAGAGTGGAGCAGAGAGAACATCACTTGAACAAATTGAAAGGGAGGCGTTTTTTTTCCATGATGTTTTCCCCGATGAGTAACGAGATTTTATTGATTTATTTTTGTTTCACTAAGTAAATTGATAAATTGATTCAAAGTAAGTGTTTCCTTACTAAACATAAGTTTATGATGAAATTCCATTCTTAGCTTTGTTGATTTTAAGGATTTCCTCAAAGAAAGTGAAAAACTCGGATTATATTGTAAAGAAAGTGAAAATGGATTTACAAAGAAAGTGAAAAATGAAAATGAACAAATGACTTTTTATTTCAAAGACTAAGTGTTCCCTGTATCATTTGGTTTTGCAAAGGATTTTTAATGGATTATGTTTAAATGTAGGCTAAATCATATTAATTTAAAGTTGTTGTGAAAAATATTTGATTTGGTTTCCCGAGAGCCATCATTAGTGATCAAGTTCACATTTTTGAAGGCTTTGATGAATATGCCAACACAAGGTTTTATGAAACAAAATAATTTTTAAAGTGGAAATACAATTTTGATTTAATATAATGAATTTGAAAAGGCTTAATCAGGGTTTTATCACTAAGAGACCAATTGTCTCCATAAATTTTTGAAAGCATGCCACCCGAGGTTGAACGTGTTTGAACTTCAATTTATTTTGAAGAAAATTGATTGTAGAAGTGATTTGGGAAAAATAGAGAATATAATGGTGTTTTGAAAATTTACTAACGTATAACTTATTTTCGAGTTTTGAAATACGTTAAAAACATGTTAAGATTTTCCTCTAAACGCTTGATTTATATCAATGGAAAAGTGATTTTTTTTCCTTCTCCGTGGATTATATTTTGGAAAAGCTTTCATCAGTAAAGAAATATGGAAAAAGATTTTCTTCCGAGAATGAGTAAGGTGATGAACCTTCTCCATCGCATGAAAAATGAAATACAAAGTTATATTTCATTTTGAGAAAACTTGAAAAAGAATTTTTGAAGATTAAGAACACTATTTTTTAATGAAATTGTGATGAAAAATATTTTACGTATCTTAAAAACGCGTTTTTTGTGGGTACGAATTTGAAAAATGTGTTGAAAATGATATTGATTTATTTCAGTCCAAAATAATGTTTGGAATATTGAAGAATATTTTACATGATTGTAAAATGTTGAAAAATATTTTACGTAGCTTAAAAATGATTTGAAATCACTGAAGGACAAAGAAGAAATTCTTTACATCTATGCATGATTCGAATGAATAATGTTAAAAGATTTCTACGCTGATTTGAATTACGTTTAAATATTTTTCACGTTGATTTGAACTATTGTTGAAAATCACTACGTACGATTGAAAAGTAATGTTAATATTTTTTGACTTTTGATCTTTTCTTGAAAATGACGAAATTTATCACTATGAGATTTAGAAAGTGTTTTAAATATTTTGAGAATGATTGAAAATGATTTACGCGTAAAAAATAATTTTTAAGTTATGCGATTTTGAAAATGGTGGAAAATCGTTACGCGATTTTGAAAATGGTTTGAAAAATTGTTACTTTGTTTCGATTTTGAAAACGGTGGAAAATTTTACTCACGATTTTTAAGAAGGACGATATCTATTTAGTTGACCCAATAAAAATAAAAAAATGTTAAAAAAAAAAAAAAAAAAATTATTATGTTGATTTAAAAGTATGATTGTCATGAATTAAACCAATTAGTTGGCAAAGGAGTTTTTACTCTTGAAAACGTAATTGGTGGCGAATGTTTTTAGGTAGTAATTAATTAGTACTAAAGTTTTATTGTTTAATTTCTTTCTCGATGATGTTCGACGGTATTTTTTTTCTCTTGGCGTGAAACATAATAAAAACGTTTTATATCTTTTTAAAAACATAACAAAGTAGTTTCACATGTTCTTTGTAAAGAAAATGTAAAAGAAGTTCATTATGGTATTATGAAAACTATAAACGATAAACGTTTTTGAACAAGTTGGGGTGTGTGTACAAAATAGTTGTAAAAAAAAAAAAAGAAAGAGTGCCTAGTAAAAAAACAACAAAATGTATTTTATGACTATAAAATATATGATATACATATATGATTATTGAGTATGTAAAAGGATATACATTGAACATGAACTTTTATGAGAAAATGACAAGTTTTTTGGTATTTATCTTCTCATGATTGCATTTGGTTGCATTATACATTTGTGTGTGCATTAGAAAAATATAAGCGCTTGGTAGGCATATGATTACATTGAACAAATGAAATTGAAAAGATTTGGCCCTTGTGGTTGACTTATCATTCTTAATATATTTTCAACGGAAGCTTGCTTTTGGTAGATAAAGTATTTACTAATTTATGCTTTGATTTTTGGTCTTCTTGTGTTTAGAGTTTTTAGACTTTTAAGTCAGACCGTTTGTCTTTGTCTATTAGTTTTATTGTATAAAATATATTTTGAAAAATTATTCAGTTAAACCCTGTGATTGGTATTCTATCTATGATTTGGTATTTGAATGCATTACAATGATTTTTTTCATTTCTGAATGGTCCATATCTTGAGTTCTAAATATCTAATATATGCTAATTAAGAGAGAGCCTAGGAGAAACGTCAATTTCACATCTAGAGCTAATTGGGTGGAAATCAGAATACGAGATTTGTGTAACCCGAACAGTGTGTAAGTCAGTTTGGGCATATAAAATGGGTTGAAAATTTGTAATCTGAAAGTTAAGACCCATATGCACATCGGGTCAAGCACAAAACTTGATTCGGGCTCCTTGATGGAGATATTACTGAAAGTCAAAACAGAGGTGCTGAAACTGGTCCGTAGTCGCTAGTAATTGAGTCATATCTTGGGTTAGACCAACGCGACACAGCCATGATCCCGCTTAGACAATTTCCTAGAACTTTCATTCCACTTGGCTCAAGATCGATAAATGAGTTCAGTAATAAAGAATTTCGGAGACAAGGTGCAAAACTGAGAATTATACCCACACTTGGTCCACCTACTCATCCACCTACTCATCCACCTACTCATCCACCTACTCATCTTTTACCCATCATTTCTCCTGAATCCTCTATAAAAGAGTTTTAGCTCCATGTGGAGAGTAGGAACATTGGTGTCTAAATGCTTTTCATGCATTATTTCCTTCATGAGTACATTTATATCGGGACTCTGATATATAAATTAAGGAATAATGAATTTGATTTAATAATTCCTCTTCTTTCTTCTTCCTTTCTCTTGATGATGATGAATGGTGATAAATTTGATGATGTTGAGTATTGACATTATTGATGTATATTGAACAATGTTTGATTGATATATGATTGGTTGATTTGTGTAGTTGATTAATATTAAATATATTATTTACATGAAGTCCGGTATGATATCCCCGTTTATGATATTCAATTGAATTGTGATTATCTAGTATGAATTTCGGATCGATGTTGAGATTAGTGTAGATCCATCTCACCTTCAAATGTATTTCATGTGTATTTGTTGAAAGGTCTATGATTGAATCGTATTGTTAAAATTATACGTAGAAGAATGAATGTGTTGTCTTTATTTTTCTTCGAGATCATAATGAGTGGTAGATACCCCTTTCTAGATCGCTAACAACATTGAAGAATGGCATTTACGATCCTTGGTTCGATGATGTTGTTCAATAGACAAGGAGTTAGAGTTCGATAATTTTGATCAAGTTGGATACAAGAGAAGGAAAGTATGTTAAGTTTTTATCGTTTCCAATGTTATCCTATAGTGCTACATCGAGTAAGGACTTCCACCATCCCGACCCAGTCATAGGGATCCAAAGGTTTTTGCTACTTTAGTTAAAAAAGTAGAGTTTCCTCCGTTAGTTTTATATTTTTATTTAAATTGTTAAATATTAATTAGTGTCAATATTGTATACTTAAATATATTTTCGCTAATACTCATCTAATTTCAATAAAGCAATTATGTTTCAAGAAAGAAGAAAATTTAAAACCTATCTTTTTATAACTCAAACCTTTTATAAACCATTTTCGCTATTTTGTCTAAGTCCATAGTTTTAGCATGTTTACCCTTGATTAGGCTTACACTTAAGACATGTAACTCCTTGTGGAATGGACGTATAGACATCCTCTTGGAGATCTCTATGCAAGAAAGCATTATTCACATCCAATTGGTGTAAGTACCAATTGGAAATGGAAGCAAGTGCTAGCAACATTCTTATTGTTGTCAATTTAGCCACAGGTGAAAATGTGTTAAAGAAATCCAACCCTTCCACTTGATTATATCCCTTGGCCACCAATCAACCTTGTACCTCTCAATAGTGCCATCTGCTCTATACTTAACCTTGTAAACCCATTTGCTTCCAATAGGTTTTGCGTGTACAGGGAGATCAACTAAAATCCAAGTACCATTCTTCTCCAAGGCTAACTCATCATTCATAGCATAAATCTAGCATTCATGCTTGCAAGCCTCTTGATAGGACTGTGGTTCAATGGAGTGTAAAATGGATAAATAAAAATGGTGTTGTGAAGGTGATAAGTGTGAAAAAGAATGAAAAGAATATATAGGATGAGAAGTACCTGAGGTGATTGGTGCTGATGAGTCATTGGAGAGGCTACCCACATACTCAGTGAGAAGTGATGGTCGATGCCTCTACCTATCAGATCTTCTCAAAACAAAAGGTGCAGTTTCTGTGCTGGTTTTAAGAATAGTACCAATTTGTGGTAATGTATGAGAAATTGGAGTGAAACTTTCTGGTTCTTGTGAAGAATCAATGTGATAATGCCATGTAGAAAGGGAAGGTGAATTCTGATAAGGCAATATGTGTTCATGATGTGTGACATCTCTTGAAACAAAGATCGCCTTATTATTAAGATCAAATAAAATTGAGCCTTTCATTCTTATTTTAAAGCCTAGAAAGACACATTTCCTTGCTTTAGATTCTAACTTGGTTCGATGACCATGTAATGTAGCTGCATAACAAAGAGAGCTAAAAAATTTTAAATCATGAAGATTAGGTGTATGACCATGTAGGATAGTAAAAGGAGCTTTGTCTTTTAACATAGGACTTGGAATCCGATTGATGATAAAAGTGGCATGTAAAATAGCATAGGACCAAAATTGTTTTGGTAATTTAGATTGAAATAAAAGAGCTCTTCCTACATTTAATACATGTTGATGTTTCCTCTTAACCCTACCATTTTATTGAGGAGACTCAACACTACTTGTTTGATGCACTATCCCTCTAGAGTTATAAAATTGATGCATTGAAAATTTAGGACCATTATCAGTCTTGACATTTTTAATTTTGGCATCATACTAAGTTTTAAGAAGTTTAATAAGAATCTGGACTTGCTCCCTTACTTCACCTTTTGATTTTAAGAGAATTATCCAAGTAAAACGGCTGTAATCATCTAAAGCGGTTAAAAAATACTTGTGTCTATTAATGGACTGAGTAGAGATTGGTCCCTAAATGTCAAAATGTAACAATTCATAGGGTCTCAAAGCTTTATTTGAACTTAATCTATATGGCAATCTTTTATGTCTTGCAAAATGACACACATCACAAACACCATTTGGATCAATGTTAACAAAAGGAAATTGGTGATGTATAGATAACATTCTATTGTTTGACAGTGTCCTAGTCTAAAATGCCATAAGGCTTCTTTAGGTATTGTAACTGAATCAGCAGTTTGCATATGTGAAACACATGCATTCTTGGCACCAACCATCAAGTGATATAGCCCTTCAAATTTCTCACTAGAACCAATCATCCTCTGATTTTTCAAATCTCGTATAAAACAATTTGTATTAGTAAAAGAAACTGTGCAATTCAAAGCCTTGCACAATTTGGGAACCGAAAGCAAGTTGAAGGAAAAATCGGGTATATACAGAACCTCTGTGATCACAAAACCAGGAGAGAAAATATCAGTGCCAATATGTTTTGCAATTAAAAAATGACCATTAGGTAATTTTACACATATAAGCTTAATTTCATAATAAGATTTGAAACAATTCAAGGAAGCAAAAATATGATCACTCACTCCTGTATCAATGATCCAGGAGCCTAAAACACAAGTGTTAAAAGAAGAAGAAATTATAATTTTACCTGATTTGGATTTCTCAGTAGATGAATGACCAACCTAAAAACATATATTAACTTGACTAGATGAGTTTGTAGGCTGCTGAATGCTAGATCCTTGTATTAAATTATGAGTTTCTCATATTACTCAGCTGTAAAAGTTGTTGGCATATATCTCGAATCCTTATTTAATGTCATATCTTCTTTGTCGTCTATGTTATCAGTAGTAATGTGACTTGCTGCTGAATTTCTTTGCATATGTGGTGGAAAACCATGTTTTCTATAACATGTTTCCACTGTGTGACCAAACCTTCCATAATAACTACACATTCTATTAGAATTTTTGCTTCCTGAACCTTGAACAAAACTTTTCCTCTACCTTGTGATTTCTTGTAATCAGTGGCAGCATTAATTAATACCCATGATTCATCACTCACAACATAATTGTTCTGTCTCTCATGTTGTATTACCATAGAAAAAATTCTATTAATGTCAGGTAATTGATCCATAAAAAATATCTGGGACTTAATAACCATAAAATTGTCATTTAATCCTGTTAAGAATCTGATAGCATAATTCAGATGATGATAATGCCTAGCATTCTGCATTGCAGCACAAGTACATTTTACAGGACATGCACAATATAGCATTGGCATATAAGTCTCTAACTCTTCCCATAAAATTTTTAACTCAGAATAAAAATCAGTAACTGAATGAGAACCTTGCCTAAGTGAATAAATCTACTGTTGTAGCTTTGAGATCCTGATTAGATCTCCTTGTGAGAAGCGATCCTTCAAATCTTTCCACACATCTATGGCATTCTCCAGGAATACAATACTTTGCCTAATTGATTCAACTACATAATTCATTATCCAAGAATGCACCAGCATATTACATCTACTCCAAGCTTTATAGCTTGGATCAAACGTATTAGGAACATCAATGCTCCCATCTATGAAATCATATTTGTTTTTACCACCAAGTGCTCATCGCATAGATCTGGCCCATGCATGGTAATTTGAGCCATTGAGGACTGGAGTGACAAGGACAGAAGATGGTCCATCTCCTGGGTGAACATAATAGAGATTGTTGGAATCAAGAGAAGGATCTAGAACTTGATTGCTAGTGATAGTAGTAGCATTAGCCGTGCCAGAACCAGATGTTGAATTAGTGCCTCGAGCCATTAGAGTTACGCAAGTTCAAAAATCTCTGATACTATCTTAAAAACTAGATAAAATAGATAAAATTGAAAGAGACATAATGAATGAAAAATGAACAAAGAAATAAGCTGAAGAATTCCACTGAATGAGTTATATTTTCTGATATATTGTGAGTACATGGAGGGGGTATTTAAAGAAGTAAAGTCAGTTACATGTGAGATAATTCTCGTCTCTAACATACTCAACTTATTCCTTTCCTAATGCTGTTATTTTTGGAGGGAAAAGTTGTTATACAACATGGCAATCCTTGTGACAGGAGGCATGTGAGTCATACTGTGAGTCATGTTCCATTGGATCATATATGTTGTGATTCGTAGGATGGGAAACTGGTAAACTTAACATCAATGACTGGATCAAATATATTAAATATATTATATATTCTCTTCTCATATTCCCCAACTTTGAGTTTCTTCAATGGCCAAATAAAGTTAGAAATACTATATTCCCCAAAGATCTTAAGTACCTCAAAAACGATATCCCTAATCTCTTCAACTTCATCCCCTCAGTTACATTAAGGGTCTCACCAGATTCAGCATTCTTGGCTAGCACCTTTAGAACCTTACGAATTTTTTGCCTAAGTAAGGGCCTCAACTTGTTGACGGTGGTGGCATTGAGGAGGTCGTTCATAATGAGCTTTCTAATGAACTTCTAGTAAGGACCCAAAGGAACCATGGCCACAAAGTTGTTGTAACTTGTAAGTGAGGCGCTTGGTGGTTGAGGTTTGAAACTTAGTATTGAAGGATAAGGCCTCGTGGGTTTGAAGGGATAGTTTGAACAAGTCAGGAGTGGAGGGCAACAACAGTAGGCATAGAGCCAAGGTAGAGAGAGTATATGGGGCCATAGTGGGTGGAGAGACGGTGAAGGAAATGGTGAATCAGAGGATCCAAAAGGTGCAAGTGACTAATGGCTGAGGACTAGGAGGGTAAGGGAGGTATTAAGAAATAAAGATGTAACAGAATGTTTATGATATGAATCAATAGAAAAGTTTGTTTGAGTTAATCTGCATAGTTTGTTAGCTTATCTAATAAGATCATAGTTGATAGGATCTGTTAGCTATCTGTTATCTATTTTTGTGCCCATGTATTGCTATAAATATAAGCAAATTTGTATTCTTCAATGCAATCAATAGAAACCATTTATTTCAATATGGTATTAGAGCAGGTTGATTCTGAAAAGTCAGATTCGGAGAAGAAAAACTATACCTTCGATGATGGCAAGAATTCACTTGTTCCCACACCCAGTTCTCCCTATTATCTTAGTTCCTCAAACAATCCAGGAACACCTTTAGTTGCAGTTGTTCTCAATGGAGAAAATTACCGAACGTGGGCATACTCGATAAAGATAGTACTTCGTGCAAAAACGAAACTTGGTTTCATTGATGGAACAATCAAAGAACCAGGAACAAAGCAGCAGATTATTTCAACTGGGAAAAGGCCGATTCGATGGTGATGGCTTGGATCATAAATGCTACCGATCCAAGGCTACATAGTAGCATCTCACACGCAGTAATCGCGAGGAATGTTTAGCTCGATCTCGAAGAGCGCTTTGCCCAGACAAATGCACCTAAGATCCATCATTTATGGCGCATGCTTTCCTTAATGCAGAAGGAAAAAGACTTAAGTATAACAGAATTTCACACTAAATTCAAAGGTCTTCTTGATGAACTGAACGAACTCCAACCATTGCCATAGTACACATGTGGAGTGGCAAAGCAGTTGGTGCAAAAGGAGGAAGACCAGCGAGTCCATCTGTTTCTTGGAAGCCTTGATAATGAGCAATATAACCATGTCAAGGCAACCATCCTCAATGCTGATCCATTGCCTCCGCTCAGACGAACGTTCAATCACATCTTAAGGGAGGAAAAATGCTTGGTTGCAGAAAAGGAGAAAGGTAATTCAAAGTCAGAATTGGGAGCAACTTTTCACTCATCCTGGGGGAACAAGCAGAAGGGTCGAGATGGGCCTAGACCTAAGTGTGAGCATTGTGGCAAGATTGGGCACATCAAGGCAAAGTGCTTTGAGATCGTTGGGTATCCTTCCAATTAGGATACTCGACGAACACATCGTGGGAATAAGCAAGGACCACACACTGCTGCACATGTAACCCATACTGATGAGGATCAGCAGAAGGAAGATACAGAGGTGGCAAACAAGGCTCACGCACTGCATAGAATGCATATGAGGAATATTCGATCACCTTATGATAGCATGGCTGGTAATGAAGAAATTCAATAGATTCTGGACAATGGTGCATCACACCACATGACCCCCTTATATTCTATTTTAAAGGGAGTTTGTAAGCTAGAAAAACCTTTTTACATTACAGTTCTTGTTGGAAATACTGTGTTAGTAGAAAAAGTGGGAAACACTAATCTAGATAGAAATACCAAGCTTGATAATGTGTTGCATGTGCCTAATTTTAGTTGCAATTTAATTTCCATACATAAGTTGGCATAAGATTTGAATTGCATCGTAACTTATAAATCTAATTGTTGTGTGATACAGGATCCAGCCATGAAGAGGATGATTGGATCGGGTAGCATGCATGATGGGGTTTATGTGTACAAAGGAATGATGTAATGAGCTTCTTTTGCCACTACTCATGGAGACAACACCATCCTTTGGCATGCCCGAATAGGGCATCCCTCAGTCTAGGCTCTTAAGCATCTTTCTCAGTTAGTCAAGTGCAATTTTGATTTCAATAAAATTGATTGTTGTGACATATGTCACAGTTCAAAGCAACGTAGACCTTCTTTTTCTCAGAGTATTAATAAAGCTAAGGAGCCTTTTGATTTGATCCATTGTGATTTATGGGGGAAGTATAATATAGCTTCACATGATGGTTTTCACTATTTTCTTACTATTGTTGATGATTACACCCGTGGGACATGAGTTTATCTAATGAAGCACAAGACTCAAACAACTGGGATCTTGAAAATTTTTTGGAACATGGTTAAAACTCAGTTCAATGCAAACATTAAGAAGATTCGAAGTGATAATGAGACCGAATTCACTAATTCAAACCTGCAGGAATTCCTTCAACAAAAAGGAATATTACATAAGTCCTCTTATGTAGCCACACCACAGCAAAATAGACGGTAGAACGAAAACATAGGCACATCTTAAATGTTGCTAGAGCTTTGAGATTCCAAGCAAATCTCCCTATTCATTTCTGGGGAAATCTCCTATTATCACTGGGGGAGAATGTGTATTAGCATAAAGGTGTTTGGTTGTCTACTCATATTATCAACAGAACCCCCACAGTAGCTAATCAAGGAGTCACTCCATATGAGATGCTTTTCGGAAAGTTGCCAACCTATGATCATCTAAAGGTGTTTGGTTGTCTCTGTTATGTAGGGACAGGTTCCAAACAGCGAGACAAATTTGATTCAAGAGCTAAGAGATGCATTTTCTTGGGATACCCACAAGGACAGAAAGGTTGGAAAGTGTACAACCCAAAGACATAAGAGTTTCATGTTTCTCGAGACATCATATTTTATGAGCACACACTGCCTTATGTTTTGCAAGAACGCAGTAATACAAACAACAAGGTCTCCAATATCTATGCAGAAACATGTTTTCTAATACTTCAATCGCAAGGGAGGAGGATCATGTAGCTGAAGAAGGACCCATGGACAACTCAGGAAATCATGAACAAGAAATTCCAGTCGTGACAGAAATGGAGGTCTAGAGTGAGGGGGAGACTCACAGGGCAACTGAGATTACAGAACTTGCACAACGCACACGAAAACCTCCAAGCTACCTACAAGATTACTATTGTCACACAGCTCGCGTAAACCCTATATGCATAGGCTCGAACCACTCAAACTTTTCAGGTAAAGTCTATTCTATCACTAATTTTATAAGTTATGATTTTTTTCCCACAAATATCAAGCTTACCTTGCAATAGTGACTAGCCATGAAGAGCCAAAGACTTACATACAGGCTATGCAGAAACAAGAATGGCAAAAAGCCATGGCACAAGAGCTTAAAGCTCTGGAAGATAATGGTACTTGGGATCTAACTTTGCCACCCAAAGATAAAAAAATTGTGGGGTGCAAATGGGTCTACAAGGTGAAATATAAAGCTTCAGGTGAGGTTGAAAAATACAAAGCCCGCCTCGTAGCGAAGGGGTTCACACAGGTGGAAGGTGAGGATTTCAATGAGACTTTTGCACCCGTGGCCAAGATGACTATTTCTTCTCGTTGTTTACTAATTTTATCATATTCTAAGCCATGATTGATCCGTGGTTTATCTTTTTTAATCCATAGTTTATGATTGAGCCTAGGTAGCAAAAAGGTTGGGAACTCCATCAAATGGATATGAGCAATGCCTTCTTACACGGAGACCTAGAAGAGGAAGTCTATGCAAGTACCAGAAGGATGCAAAGTTCCTCAAGCAGGGATGGTATGTCGATTGAAAAAGTCATTATATGGGCTCCGACAAGCTTCCCGCAACTGGTATTCGAAACTTTCTCAAGCACTCATAGAATATGGATTCCAAGAATCTCACGTAGATCATAGTCTCTTTACTTATTCCAAGGGCAACTCATTTCTAACAGTGTTAATCTATGTTAATGACCTTGTGATTGCAGGTAATGACACCTTTATTTGCAGCAGGTTTAAGCAATATCTATGCAATTGCTTTCATATGAAGGACCTTGGAGTCCTTAGATATTTTCTAGGGCTGGAACTTGCTCAAGGGCCATCTGGCATGTTCATATGTCAACGTAAATATACACTGGATATTCTGAAAGAATGCAAGATGCTTGACTGCAAGCCAGCTTCTTTTCTGATGGAAGAAAACCACAAGCTTGCACTTGACTCGGGGCCCTCTTACTCTGATCCTCCTCGTTATCGCAGGCTTGTTAGTCGTCTTATATATCTCACCATATCTCGTCCAGAAATTACATATTTGGTGCATATTTTGAGCCAGTTCATGCAGTCCCCGAAACAAGCTCATTGGGATGCAGCTATGCGTGTCCTAAGGTATCTGAAGTCTTCACCACATTAGGGAATTATTTTGCCAAAAGATAATGATCTTAACTTGGTTGCCTATTGTGATTCGGACTGGGCATCATGTCCTCTCAATCGGAGGTCAATATCTGGGTATTTGATGAAGCTTGGTTCACCTCCTATTTCATGGAAAACCAAGAAACAAACCACTGTGTCTAAGTCTTCCAGTGAGAGGTATAAAAAAAATATACAGAGCCATGGGACATCTAATTTATCGGTGAGGTTCTTTGGTGTGACATTCCCGAGGTTATTGTCAAGCCTGCAAGTTCATTATACTTCACCCATTGTACTTCACTGTGATAATCAAGCAGCGATTCACCTTGCAGCTAATCCAATTTATCATGAAAGAACGAAGCATATTAAAGTAGATTGCCATTTTATTCGTACACACTTACAGGAAGGCACAATTTTGACTAGCTATGTTCCAACTACGAAGCAGCAAGCTGACATATTCACGAAGGCCTTGGGTGCAAAGTCATTCCAGGAATTAACGGTCAAGTTGGGTATTTACAATCCTCACACTCCAACTTGAGGGGGAGTATTAAGAAATAAGGATGTAATAGAATGATAATATAACATAATGTTTATGATAGGAATTGATAGAAAAGTTTGTTTGAGTTGATCTGCATAGTTTGTTAGCTTATCTAATAGGATCATAGTTGATAAGATCTGTTAGCTATCTGTTATCTATTTTTGTGACTATGTACTGCTATAAATATCAACAGATTTGTATTCTTCAATGCAATCAATAGAAACCATTTATTTCAATAGGAGGCATTGTTTAGACTTTGGATTTTGATGATAAGGGACGGAAGTGGATAAACAAAGCTAAAAGCAGAGAGGGATTAACAGTTGCAGCAACATGGTTTTGGTCTTTGGTTTACTGATTCTAGCGAGAGCTTCAGGCTAGCCAAGGCAGCTGACTCTGAAAGAAAAGGCTTCCAGCGCTTCCCTTTTATAAGTAACTGAGTCGGCAACTTTTGTCTCCTTTTACAGTCCCACAACTTTTAATCAGTATATCTTATTCGTGGGTCATGCACGTACTTGAAATCAAATGAATAGTTATGAGCTTTTGTTGTACCTCAATACCTCATATGGGTTCCAGTTTACATATTTTGACTTCAGGGCTGGCCATGTTAAGACTAATTATTCAAAACGTAGTCGTATTTGTTAGATTCTGGCAAGATTGGATTCCCGACCCTCCAAAATTGATTTCTTTTTTGTAAGACACTCCAAAATTGATTTCATTCATACTTTATCATGTTTTGAATAGTTTTATAGAATTGGTTGTAATGATTTTCAAAGGCACCAGAATTGATCATTTTTGTTTACTTGGGTTTGTATAATTTTCCAACTAACCACAATTTTAAATTGTGGGATCACAAATAGAACAAATAGACTATAGGAAAATGTACTAAAGTCAAAAGGTCGAATAGAAAATACAATTAAACTTGAATCAGAGTAAGAAAATACAAGCAACCCTCTTTTATTATATTCCCATAATATGAAATATGACAAAGTTACAACAAACTTGGTAAAGTTAAAACAGGCCATGTAAGAAAAACTGGCTGAAATACTAATTTGTTCTCTCAAATGATACAGGATGATATTTGATGTGTCACCATCATATGCTAGTTCCTTGAGCTCTTCTTACTCTTGCTTATCTTTAGAAGGGTATCAAGTAGTATGGGTATGCAAATGCCTCGAGACATATTCACTCCTTGTACTCTAGAGTCATCAGAACAGGAATCTTTTGCTAATTTCTTCTCCCTTTCTTCAAACCTTAATGAGTTGGAGAAGTACAAGCGTCCTCTGTCGCCTGGTCTAATTCCAATTAGCTGGGCAAGGGATACACTGTTGCTTTGAAAGAACGATGCGGTGGACTGGTTGTTGCAACAGAAGAAGCAGTAGAATAAACTATAAGCGGGAGAGAAATTTACAAGCTTCTAACTTTTCTTGTTTCATAAAAATAGTAATCATTTCACACGGTCTGTGATAGTCTATATGAGATACATTTACCATGCCAAGTTGATTGTTTCCACAATTTGAAGTGTACATTAACTCCATGCTAAAAAGTATATAGCATTATTATAGCAAGTAATGTCAATAGCGAGAGGTTACTCTAATATTTGGAAAACGGATAAATAAATCCTATGTTCCCAGTTGGTAAGATTTTGAGATATGAAGAGAGAATAGCAGGGTTCAATCCTGTCAAATGCTCTTCATCCCACTTTCCTATCCTTTATCCCCAAGGCCTTATTAGGGGGTCCTTTGCCAGGAATACAAGGTGGGTCCTAGGCCTTATAAAAAAAAAAGGGGGGGAAATAAATGTCAGCTACATGTGGGTTTCACAGGGTTCCCTTCCATAAATAACGGAGATGCTCTTAAGTCCTAAAAATTAAGTTGGTAATAGTTTCATTTGTACACACACTTTACCAGAAATACAGCTACCTTGGACGTTTGGACATGAACTACAGAATTTCTGATGTTATCAAATAGCAATATAGCATTCTTTTTATTCCAAACCGATATTCATTTAATGACAATGAGTAAAAGCATTATATCAGACCAAAGGTGAGAAAGGAAGAAGAATAGAACTAGGAAAATTCAGATTACCTCAGTATCAAGGTTAGAGGATGAGAATGAGGAGAAACTGGTGGATGGCACGTGCAATGAGAATGGTTCTACTGAAGCAACTGGGAGGGATTCCACAACTCTAAGTCTCATATTCAAGAAGCCAAGCCCAAGTGGCCATCCAAAGGGCATCTCATCATTCTGAGAAGAGATAACAGTAAAAAATAGCAACACTAGATACTTTCATCATGTTCAAATAGGTGCCGAATGAAAAACATCAGCGGCTTAATTACAAGAATTTTCAAAAGGACAAGGTGAAATTTAAAATTTATGATCAATAAAATGGCATCTCCTCTCTTAACAACATTTAAAATCATATGATGGATATTATTTATAAATAACATCATACAGAATGATTTCAATTCAAGAATATGGATCAAGCTGATCTTAGTAAGACAATGGTTGGCATATTATTTTCGTTGAAAGAATAACAAAAAAGGTAGGGAATGTAGAACACACAACATGCAAAATGTCAGACAGAGAGCCTCTTGATAAAGCTGACTTGGACGGGTATGCTTCTTCTAATTATCAAAGGAAAACATTAATGTTAATTGATCTAAGAAAAGATAACAAAAAAGCTGCACTGAATTGGATAAGTTGCAGTGATGTTTCTATTCAACAGATACTAAGCTAGAACAACAGAAAAGTAATGCGATATGGAAGTTACCATTGCTGCCACTGTTCAGTCGGTGTTAAGTGTGAAGAGAAGCTGTCTCACATTCTAACATTGCTGGAGTTCTATTCCTATCCTCCTTGTGGTATGAAGAAAAAAGAAATTGTTATACAAACCTGGCAGAATCGGGGGTCTTAAAAATATTTTCCAAAAACCCAAAAGCTTTTTTCATAATGAAGTATATCCATCAAAAGAACCACATAGAGGGGTCAAGTTGGCAAGATATTTTGTGTCTATAGATTCCAAGGTTCAGACAACTCGTTCTGATCAACTGGGTTCTACCTTTTAGTTTCCATCTCGGTAAATTCTGTCACAAATTAATCCTTGTTCCTATACTCATTTAAAGAACCCTCAAAACTAAGGCTTGGAGTGTTTTTTTATGAGGCTAATTGTTGGTACAACCAGTTTAATTGTTTGTTTCTTCTAGTTGCACTAGTTCTTCTACCAGCATTATGCCTAACTGAGCTTTTTTCCACTCTGAAATGGTAAAAGAAAATATCCTGGAACTATTAAAGGAAATAGGACTGAGAGAAACTGATGGAGATTGAACTGTCGGCATAATTAGCAAATGGTTGGTGTTCAGAAGATGTTTAAAAATGCACTCTTATGATTCAGAGGATTTTACGGGCTCATTTCTCTAGATATTTTTCAGATCCATTTCTCACTCTTGGTGTACATCTTAAACTATTTTTTATTTTGTTCCCTCCTGCTTTTGGATTTGGCCCACATCATGTGCGACTCACTCAGACTTATTACATATCAATATAAATAATAGTAAGTCAAAATGAGATGGATGGTTGCAGAGATAATTATTCCAGTGAGACAGACGCTTCAGTGAAACTATGCTCTTACACCATCTAATTTTTGACATGTTATGCTCAAAATGAACAAATAGATCTGCTGCTCTCTTAGCTACTACAATTATCAAATAATAATCATCCTGATAGTGATAGGGGACCAGCAATTTTAACCCGTTTTCTGTACCACATTCAAATAGACCACATGTTGATATAATTAGGACTGATATATCAGTTCAAGTCACATTCTTACATTTAAGTTCGGACAACAAGGTCTGATGGGTTTTAATGAAATGTTAATTCATGTGACCACCGATTTAACAACTACTAACATTATGATCATAACTAAAGACATTAATGGGGTCTTTTCTTTATGTCAGTCCATCAGGAAAATACTAACACATTGATGGACACGGTTTTCTTTTGTTTATGTCAGTCCATTTGGAAAATACAAATTTTACATACTTAGATAACATGCAATATTACTTTCAGAAAACTATTGCCAAAGCATGTTAATTCCCAGAAAACAACAACAAACTCACATAATAGCAGGAATTCAATTCACATTTAATTAACTATGACATGCAAGAATACCAAAATCAAACAAGATAGAAAAACATCAAATCCGTGCCTTACAAACGGATTCTTATCTAATGCAGGAAATTGACAGGAGAAAGAAGACTGCATACCACTCAGAAGTCAGAACTCAGAACATAATCACTCATAGTGAACTAAACCAGAGGCACAACAAAGCTTCAGTCTCTATTCCAGTTTAAACACATCACAGTGTAAACATATTGACTTTTATGGACCAATAGCATTAAACAGACACCCCCCCCCAAAAAAAAAAAAAAGAAGTCTTGATCTTTCACTGACAAAACAGTGAAACATCTGATAAACCAGCTGAAAAGGGAGTGGATGGGGACAAGAAATGCTGAATGCCAGAAGAAAATGGAGAAAGAAGGCATAATGTGAGAATATATTTGTTCTTATTTGTGCAAAGAATACAAGTAAAGCACACGGAATTATTACCTCTGCAACCATGGCGTCTCTACCCTCCACCGAGAAGTTGATGACAAAATGATGATCACAGAGAAAACACAGGGCAAAGTAAAAAATGTTTTGGAGAAAGTGAGAAACCAGTGGTGAATTTACGTGTCTCCTAACTAGTTTTCTTCCTTAAACTTTAGACATTTAAGAGTCCGGTCCCACTTGAACTGCTGAACATCACCTAGGCTAAGCCTTTTTTTTTTTGAACCCCAAGAATCCTAATTTTGATAAGTGAAATCAAAGTAAATAATTAAAAGAAAATAATGTAACAAAATAAATAATAAAAGAGAATATAAGAATAATAAATAGAGTATCATATAATTAGAATAAGTGAATTTTATGATATTTTAATGAGTTTAGTACTTAAGGTGAATTATTAAATATTTATTAAATATTAATTTTATAATAAATGTTTAAAATTAACTGCTAATCAATAAAATATTTCACAACTCATTTGAATATTATACTCTAAAAAAATGGATATAGTAGAAATCCATCAAGAAGAATGGCTTTACGTTAACTTAGTGCCATATTTTAAAATTCTTAGGGGGTGACGCTTCAACGGCTATTAGTGAAAAAAAGAAAAGGATTGTACTAATTGATATAAGTGACAACAAGAGAAGTGCTGTTATTCATTTTTGGGGCATTTAGCTTTTGAGTTTGGTGGAGAAGTAGATATCAAAATGGTTGGGAAGATATATGATCTATGCGTTGTTTGGCTTATAAGTAAAAGTGATGGGTTTTTTTAGCATCTATGTCGCCATTGAATGGGGAAGAAGCACCTAAATACAACTCAACAACATAGAACAAGTTACTTACTCGACTGTTATAATCAGTGGCTGGTTATTGCAACACGCAAGTGAAATTCATGTTCAATATTGCACGAAATTGAAATTTGTTTACTATGAACGCTGTTTGGCACGAGATTTTGGTTTTTCTGTTGTTGGCTTCTTAAATAGTAATTCTTTGTATTTTAAATTTCTATAAAAATTAAAGCAGGGCAAGCACCATTTACTGAAACTATTAAACAAATATAATAATTTCTACTATAATTTTTTTCTCAGTCAAAAAGCAAATATTTTTTCCTTTGGCAGAGTTACTAAATTTTCTTACACGGTTTTGTCATAATCCTTTCTACGAGAAATTATAATATGGCCATGGAGCATATCTATCATTAATTTGAAGTATATTCATTTAAATTTTAATTTTTTTACTTAAATTTAATGATAAAAATTATCATAAAATATGTATTGATTGCTATTTCATTAACATATAATAATTTATTTTTCCAACAGTCTCTACCACGCGTTGCTAATAATGACATGATGTGTATTTAGTATATTTTTTGGGACTAACATTCAATCTCCTTTGAATATTTATTTATTTTGCTACACCTTAAAAAAAAATAACCTCAAACTTGAAGTTCTATCTAAAATATTCTTTAATATTTTATCCAAAATATAAAATGGTCATTAGTAATTTAGCATAGAAAATTCACTTTAAACCACTTTAGTATGTCGTTATTTGAGATTTAGTTATTAAAGATTATTCCTTTTAATTATTTATATTTTAGAACGCCTACTTCTTGTTCTTAGCTTCTCTTAATTTATAATTCATATGGACAAGTTGATACCAACCCTTTTCTTTTTACCGAAAAGTTAATACCAAATCATATGTAGTTGTTATATGGTTAACAAATTATGCACATTGGCATGGCTACATAACAAAATTTTATGACTGTGATGGATGAATATATAAATACCTAACCTCTTCTAATTATCATTCTTTTAGCATTAATAAAATTATGTTAAAGCGGACAATAAAATTTTCTTGAAGGGACATAATCCTCTTATATAGCTTCTACATAACTCAATTATCATTGCTGTTAATTTTTTTTTATTTGACTAAATTTTCTTACATTTTTAAAAGAATAAATTAGATTAATCTCTCATGAGATTTGACTTAAATATACTTGACATTTTTTTTATTTAAAAAATTATACTGATTTTTTTAAAAATTTATATTGTTATTATATTAATTTTTACTTAAAACTTATATTGTCATTACACTTGTCTTTCTAATATGTTCATTTTTAAAAAAATGTAGTGTAAAAATACAAACAAAAAAAAATCAAATATAATTAGACCAAACTCAAAAGAGATAGGTGTAATTTATCCTTTTTTATATGTATGGCGAATATTCTTTTGAAATAGCACAGTGTTTATCTTAGCAATTACTTTTTCGCATGCTTAAACTTTTAATATTATTGAAGCCCTTTGAACGTCAAGTTCGAACTTCCTAATGAAGGTATACCAAAAAAAAAAACTTCCCAATGAAGTGGTAACGTGAAGAGTGAGGGTGGTAATGTTAGTATTTGTATTAATATTTTAAAAATCAAATTGAAAAATTAAATTAGCGATGTTTTTATATTATAATTTGATTAATTTAAATGGTTAAATTTATAATTTAATCATAATTAAATTAAAAAATATTCAAATCAAAATATGATTAATTTATAATTCAACTAATTCAATCCCAGGATAATTTTTAAAACATTGATTCAGCTATAAACCAAAACTTTACTTTATTTTAGGTGTCATAGTTATTGCCACGTGGAAGGTACCGTGTAATCATATGCTAGGTCCCACCTTACTGCTCAACTGTCAGTTATATAAGAAAATTTATTGGTTTTATTTTTATTTTTTCATTCGATATATATCATTTAGTCTACAACATCAAAGATATTATTAAAATATAAAATAATAATAATTTATAGATACATGCAAGTTTAATTGATGTATATTATTAATATTTTGATAAATTAATATTTATTTTTTTATAATTATAATAAAAGTATATGTGTAAGTGTATATCATTTTAATTATGTACATATTTAATAGTAAAATTTTACTAATAAATATCTTTAAAGTATTTGTTAAAAAAATTAAAATAAAAGATTTTAAATAACAATAAAATATTCAGTATATTAAAAAAATTTAAAAAATTATTTTTTATTTAAATTTTTATTTTAATATCCTTAATAAATATTCTTAAAAAATTATTAAAAAATCTAAATAATATTCTCTCAAACTCTTTATATATATCTTTAAAAAAATTGTTTTGTTTCAAATTATCTATCATTTGATAATATTAATAAATTATTTATTAATTATTTTTTATTTTACTTTTATTTTTTATTATGCTAACTAAATTTAATAACTAAACATAATTCATAATTAATAAAATAAAAAAAAACATAATTTAATAATAATAAAATATATTTTTCTATATTTAAAATTATTTAATAATATCCATGCAAAAACTTTAAAAAGACATATAAAGAGATAGAAGAAATATAAAGCAGTAATTTTTTCTTCCACACGAGAACAACCAAGAATCTCTCCACTAACATTTAAACGTAGTTCCTACGGTTTCGGACCACTCAGATGCCTCCACGTGCACTTGTCATTCGCTTCCTTTCATTGGCTTTCATGGTTTACGAGTTGGATCAGGATTCCCTACTTTTATAAAAAAAAAATGAGAGAGTTATTTTTTTGATTTAATATTTTTTGTATTAAGTTATATTTATAATTTTTATTTTATTATAAAATACTATATTTTTAAATATTGGATCAAGAAAATAACTATCTACTTTTCTTTTTTAAAAAGAAGGAATCTTGATCCTTAGGAGTTGGTACAATAAAAAGGTTTAAAATGTTACTAAAATAGTTTGGAGCATTAATGTTTTATAACTTTATCACTATTGATTATACACAAAAATAAATCAATGACTTGCATTCATTACTTATAACTTTTATACAATATAAATTTAGTATTATTCTTAATTATAATGAAAATCTCTCAAAATATTAAAAATGATATTTAACATTGAAATCATCCATAAAGGAGTGTTTTATCTTCTGTTTTTATAACTGAAACAATGAAGAATAAATTGATTCCAATTTTTAATTTAATCCCTCACAACAACTTGAAAAAGAAAAACTTGATTATTATTTCATGGCATATTTGTTTTAGGAAAAGCAAATAACCCTTCCCCATAACTCAGGTGACCTATGCACCATTAAGCTAACCCATAAAATTGAATAATATGAATTAAAAAGCTTTAAAAAAATCAAAAACAAGAAAAAACAAAGAATTTTTTTTTGAAATTTAATATAAAACTAATAACACAACTCATGAATTCAACACATATTTATCTTCAATTTCTTGTGTTCTTCCATCGTCTTTTCATTCAACCGTCCATTTTTAGATCTTCCATCATCAACCTACACTCAAGTTTGAAGTCGATGCTATGGCCGACTTCTTACAAGAGGAAAAAGTGATCTTGATATTCGTTGCAAAAAACTCTAATTGCAACATTGGTGTTTTCAAACTACTTATCTTCCCCTTTCCTTTCAATAGTAACCTATTATTACTTTTCATGTTAGCCTTCAACTAGGTCGCAACATCACTATTTTAGGGATTGCCCACTACTTAAAATCGAAGCTTTCATCAACGTTGTCTTCTTTCCATAGTTGAAAGAGAGTGTGGTCTCGTCACATTGATGTCGTCAAAGAGTATGGAAATGGAGATTGGTTCTTAGGCGTAGATGATTTATCTATTGGAGTTTTGTGGCAGTGTTGTTGAGGTCAAATTTGGAGTTGAGGGTGGAAGAAGAGGAGGAGGAGGAGAAGGTAAAGTTAAGATAGGAGAGCTGAAGTTTTTGGTACAACGATTATGCTAATGGTAAGGTTGGGGGTGATAAGTGGGATTGGTCCATAGAGATGTAAATGACTTTTGTGACAATATTAAATTATAAAAATAAAAAATTATAAGTCAAATTTTAAATAAAAGAAAACATAATTTACCTGATACTATAGATAAATTATATAAAACATTAATGCTCAAAATCTTTTTAAATGCATTGTAAGTGTTTCCTTATCCAAAACATTAATCTTATATGTTAACAATGTGGGCCTGTTAACGACATCGTGCCTTTTTTTCGGGATTTTCAATTCTAAGTTCACAATTGGGTGCCACTAGTACAAGCTTGAGCAGTCATGCGATCGAGGTATTCAACCATTGTTAAAACTAGAGATACGGGTGAGTTTAAGTTAACAAATAAGAAAAAAGATTTTGTTAATAAATATTTTTAAGATAATTATTCTCTCCATTTTTTTATCTGTTATTTAAGAAAATAATATTAGTATTTAAAAAATAATTTAATAATCTTATTTAAAAAATAATATTATCCTTTAACTTATTAAAAATTAAATTAATTTAATTATAACCTCAACATTAATTATCTTTCACACCTCGAGTTTCTTTCCTCTCCACTAATTCTCTATCCCATCTCTGTATTAACATTCTCTTCCCTCTCTACTAATTCTCTCTCAGACTCGCACATCTCAGCACTGAAGTTATCTTTCAAAGAATAATTTTTATGTATGTACGATCTATTATAAATATTTAAATTATTATTTGATATATAAAAAATAATAAAAATTATTATAAAATTATATTAATTATTAATAATATTTTTATACATATTAAATAATAATTTAAATACCTAAATAATAACGTAATAGATTGTATTTACTTAAAAATTTTAATCTTCCCAATCTTCTATTTCACGTCTCTTCCATCCACTAATTCTCTCCCACCATTTTTTTTTCTCAATCCACTAGTGTGCTAGTGTTATTTCAAGAGTCACATTGCTACTTAATAAGTTGCACTACATTAAATGAAAAAGAAAAAATGTGATTAGTCAATAAAAAAAAGTGATAAAAGAGATATAAAAGTTAAATGAGTAAATATTGAGATATTCTAGAGTTAAATAATTAATAGAATAAAAAAGATAAAGATAAAATTAGTATAAAATAAATAATTATATGTTGAAATCTTAAAACGACATCTAATATGAAACACAAAAAAATTTATAAAACGATAAATAAAAAGAAATGGAAACAGTATTAAGGAATAAAAATAAAAAGTATTATATAAAAGTAAGGCTTTTTAAGTTTTTAATGCATTATATGTGTTTATTTTTCATTTAATACTTTTTATTTGTTAATTCCTTAACAAGACAAACCCTAAGAAAAAATAAACAAACTATGCATGATAAGGTCAAGTGTCTAAACGCTCCATGTTTCATAGTAGGCAAGTTCATGACTTGTAATAATTCAATAATCTGGTTCAACTCAAAGTTAATTGGATTAGATTTAGGTTTTTAAAATTTGATATGACATCTTTTGGTCAATTTCAAGTCATATTTTGAGTTGATCGGACTCGACGTGGTGTCATATAATACTTAATTTTTTTTTTAAAAATAGTAATAAATTATAACACCTATAGATATAAATGAATACTATTTATATTTTTTTAAAGTATTTTTCATCTAATAGGTGAAAAACTAATCTTCAATGATATAGTCAGGCTCCTAAGCATAAACTTCTTCCATTGATATTATTTATATACACATGAATCTCAAAATTAAATTTAAGACTACATACTTAAAGAATTCAAATCTCTTCTACTTAAACCAATACATATTAATACCTTTTACATAACATGATAAATTTCTTATATTGATATAATTTATTTTGTTATATATATTATGGAATATTCTTTAGTTTTATTTTTTTACTTTAAAAATTTTTATAATTTAATTATGCATAATATCTAATTTTGTACGTTCTACTTAAATATATGATTCATCTAGTATTTACTCATATATTGATTGGCCATAACTAAGTCGGATCTAAATAAATGATAAAACCAACATATTGGATCGGATTTGGGTAAGCCAAACCTAACCCATAAACACCCATGTTGAAAAGATTCTTTGTGGAAAATCAAAATTTAAAATTAAAAGAATTAAATACTTTGTTATTTTTTTAAAAAATGAAAACCATGCATCTAATGGGTAAAAATGTGGAGTGTTGAGACGCTGGATTATTTTGTAGCACAACCCGTAAGTTTATAGATGGTTCATTACATGTGAGCTTTTTTTTTTTCAACTAAGCATCACACTTCTTCTTTTTTTTGTCTGATCAGACCTTTATTTTTTTTTTAAAATGTGTTTCTCTTTTATTATATTAGTGGTAAGTTTTATTTTTTTATAATTATCTATTTTCATCTTTTATTTTAAAAATAGTTACAATGATAACTTAAATATTAAACAACTATTTTACATCTAACCCATAAAACATGAGTCTAATTGAAAAATAATTTTGATCCTTTAAGATAAATATGAATTTAAATTTTAGGAAAATAATTTTTGTATAGAGATTATATAATTCATGTGTTCTTGTGATCAAATAAAAATTAATTTTATATGTAATTTAAATAAGTAAAATTTATAAAAATATTTCATGATTAAAAAAAAACTATTTCACATCCAAAAACAAAAAAAAAACTATTAAACAACTATTCAATTATAAGCAAAAGTTATTGAGTTGGCAACCTTTTTGTTATTATCTTTTGTTTGACGAACAACTAGAGACGAGGCAAGAATAGTGGATGATATAAATTTTATGGGCCATCCACCTGCCTCAAACCCGCTGCGAGTTACTCAAAAAGAGAAACAAAAAGAATGATCAGTTTCTTTCTCTATGGCCTCGTACTGATTCATTCTTTTTCTTTTTTTTTTTGGGTGAAGTAACAGGGTCAAAGACCCAAAAGACACCAGACAAAGCTGCACTAACACTGACAGCTTTTACAATACTTCAAATAAAGTATTAAGCATTGATGTTATATTAAAATGACTTATAATAATATGTCATCTCAGTTTAATAATTTTTAATATTTTAATCTAAATATTTGATTTATTATAATTTAATCTTATCTATTTCTTAATTTTTATCTATTTTTTATTGTTTGATTATTCTGTCATGGGAAGACACAAACAATCAGCTTCCATCTAATTAAAACACAAATGAAAAATATAAGATAATGGTACTGCAAAGTTTATGACAAAGCTACCACTGAGTTTTATGAGATTCGAGTTAAGACCAATTTTGAGCTATCAAACGATGCAGTTGTAGAAAAGCAAAGTAAGAATGCAAGGCAATAGTTAAAGAAACAAAACCCAACATTATATCATCATCATCTCAAAGCCACTGATTCAGAGAACTATATTAGAGGACCTAAAATAAATTTTTTAGAGGAAAATAAATTAAAATTTTTTTAGCTCTGCAAACTCGCCCTTCAACGACATATCCGGGTTCTAGTTCAATGGTGGTAGCTGGGTACGATGGGCTTATGGTGGTGCACAGCTGGATGGCGGAGGAGTGAGGTGCGCAAGCGACAAATCTAGGCGGTGCGAGGATTTGGGGCTGACAGAGATCCAAGAACAATGATGGTGAAGAGATCTGGGTCACGGGTCCTACGGGTGAGCCGCGGGTTCAGGCTTGGCTGCTGATCGGACGACGTGGTGAAGGTGGAGGCGCGATGGTGTACGACAGTGTTGGACGAAAATGACCCACAATTACCGGAGTCGATCTGGGTTGGGGGGTACGGTTGTTGGCTCCATTTTGGTGGTGATGGAGGTGCGATGATGGAAGCTTCACGAATCTGGGTTTCTGCTTGAGTGTGAGAATGGAAGAGTCATGATAAAGGATTTTTTTTTTTGCAAAATTTACACAATTTCTTTAATTCAAAAGGACCAATTATGTAAATAGCCAATATATCTGTTATTTAAGTTGTCGATAATAAATACTAACCATTGATTTTGTTTTTCACAAAATCAATAGCCTTGAGGCCATTGAGCATCCATGCTCCTTATGCTTTTAGGAGCATTTTAAATTTCTCCCACTAACACCACTTTATCAAAAAAGGTACCAGATAAATTAGAAAGGAAAGAAATGCTTAAACAGTCGGTGACATTTATAATGCTCCTAAATGGATTAGGAGCATGGATGCTCCATGTAATTGATCAATAGTTAATGTTTCTAACTTATAACTGGTAATCTTTCGTACATGGATAATGGAAACTTCTTTAATACTCCTAATAAAGTATTGGACATGAATACTTTCAACAAAATTACTTGTTATAACAGATAAAATTTTTTACTTTTTCTTTCTCTCCAACCTCTTTTTTTTTAAAAAAAATTACGGTGATGCATTCCCAGATGAATGAGGTGTGTCTCCAACGCCTAAATGAACAAAAAGATTTGATTTTTTTTAATTGTTAACAGATCAAAATTGTTATTCATTTTCTGAGTTCAATCTCTACAAACCATCTCCATTGCCTTATCCTTTACACCATCCTTCTGCCATTTGATCTCATCTTCCACTGCCAATGATTTCTCCACTGTCACCGTCAAGACATCCATTTTGTTTATCATCGAATCTTCCACTACCACATCTTCAACAACGAGGAATGATTTGGCAGCAACACATCGAGACCTGGAACTCCACCCCAAAAGGGTGGGAAAGCTTAATTGATATTCCTGAGCAGTTACTTTTTCAAGGTCTGTGGGCTAGATGCAGGCTTTCATTCTCTATATTGGGTCAAAGGCTTATCATCGTTCTGCTGCCTAGCATGATTCACAATATCTAATGTATGATGCCTTCTTTCCTTGGTAATGATAATTAAAGACAGTGTGATAAGGGATAAGACACTTGTTGTTGTGCGTATTCGATTATCCCCTTCCCATTTGTTCTGAAATGGATTCAGAGAGTGTCTAAGAAGATACGTATACAGTGGTTTCCTCCTCCTTGTGCGGTTGATCCAAGAGTGGTGGGGGTTAGGTACCCGCAAAGGACTCTTCTCGGATGAGGCATCTGAAGGCATACACCGTAGGAATACCTCTTAGAGAGTATTTTGTGATACTTATAGTGCATGTGTATAGTCCTTGAGATCTCGAGTGCAGTCTCCGAGAGATCGTGGCACGACGGGGGGAGAGTGTGCCTCTCCTCCATGATCGTTCAAGCAGAGGCCTGATTGAGGGTGCCTCCCTCCCATGATCACTGGGCAGATCCCTGGAATCGCAGCCTGTCACGTTAGTGGCCAACCCCAGTAGGCTTAGGTCATGGTCCCCATAGTGTTCCATGTCGGTTAGGGAGTACGATTAGTACCCACGTACGGACGTTCGGCTGAGGGGCGTAATCCAGATCCCGGTGGAGTATATGCCGGGTTTACCCCTAAGGGAAGTATCCCGGACCACAGTCCAGAATAGTTGCCCCTAACTTGGTGCTTAAGTGGAACAATTAAGTGTCAAGATATTTAGGCCGGACGGGATCCGTTGCGTTGCGTTAGTCGTAGAGGCGGCATCCATTGTTCGGGGAGTACCCCACAGGGTTGGCATATACTGTCATCCCATTATACGGGATATGTCTTGCCCCTATGTGTGGATCCTCGGTTCTTTTATCTTTTATCTTTTTTTGTGCTTCGCAGGAATGCAGAGCTTCTTTGGGAAACTTCTGGGCGTTGCAGGAATGTAGAGCTTCTTTGGGAAATTGTTTGTTTTGACTTTATTGAGCATTAAAAGACCCATTAATTTTCTGGTGATTCCTAATGGTACGCATCCCCTTCGTCTAATCAGAGTCGAGGAGCATTTAAGGGTAACTTATCTTACACAACCGGTACATTGCTCTCAGGCCCAATCTAAATGATTCGTTTCTCCTATAAAGGGGGAGCATTTTCATCTGGAATTTGGCTATTCCTTCTGTTGCATTCCTCTTTGTTCTGCAACTTCTTCTTTCATGGCTCTCTTTGCCTGTTATTCGTGTCCTGAGAGGGTGCTGCCCCCTGCGAAAGCCATATTCCTATTTTTTCTGAAAAGCTTGAAGTTGTTTTGGCTATTCTGTGGATTACCTTTTTAAAGGGCGGCTTACTTTCTCAGCGTTATTACAGGGGGTGGCTTACTTTCCCAACGTACCTTGATTGCTTGTTTGATATTTCTCGTTGCTGGGGAGGTTTGAGTCACCTTCTGTGTTGGACGGGGTGCTCTGGTGCTGGGGCGTTCACTCTCCTTGCCAGGGTAAGCAGGAGGAACTATTGAAATTGTCTCATGCTTTGAAATGCCTTTGGAAGAATCGCGAGACAGGCTAAGACTTTGGTGGAACGATCTCCTTCATGAAAGGTTGCGCCCCGTCCATCGGAAAAGGATGCATCCCGGCCTTTGTTGGTGGAGGCAAGGCAGAAGATTTGGCGTCTTGGCTCCTAATGCCTGGTTTTGCCGAAATTCATCAAAGCCCATCCACTTTTTAAAGAGGAAGCCGTGTTGGTGGTAGCGACTCTCCATGCTGCGGAGGAAATATGGATGCGACATGGTTCAGGATGCCAATGATGTTAATGTTGGTTCCTACCTCCGGGGTCCTTTTCCTTATATGTTCCATGTCTTAATAATTTTTTCCCTCTCTTTCTTATATAAGATGATGTATGGAATGAGAATAAGATTTGTAAATAAAAGCTCTTATCTTTGTATCTTCTGTTCTCCTTTCCTTTATATCTTTTTGCTATCCGAAGTTTTATGTTTGATGTGGTGTTATTTCTTCTTATCTATCAGTGATCTTTTATACTTGGCCGAGGTGAGTCTAACGCTTACTCCAGCGTGACGTTATCATGCCCACAACTTGGCACTTTGGCTTAGATAGGTAAAGGGGCAAGTTCTAAATGCTTAGACCGGGGTATTTGTACCGTGATCTTGTATGAAAATCCGTACTTAACCTTTGAAGATCGCGTGACGTTTAGATTGTTGTTTCAACTGCTCTGCGCAAACGTCTTGTCAACTGCTTTTATAACTGCGAGGGCCACGTGGCGCGTTTTCAGCAGATGGACGTGCCCAGAGCTTTGTGTGCCATGATGAGCACATTTTTGGGATTTGGTACTTGAGGACGAAAATGCCCCCTAACCGTTTTGGCCTTTTATAAGTGGGGGTTAGGGGTTCATTGTTCACTTTTTCAGCCATTTTTGAGTAATCTTCAGGGATCTTCGTGCTGAAGGAAGGTGATTCGTTGAGGCTTCAAGGCATTTTTCCACCCATTTCCTAACAGTTTCTTACCGTTTATTCGAGGTAACTGCTTTTCTGCCTTTCCCTTGGTGTTTTTCTTTTTCCTGGTTGTTTTATACCTAGCACTAGGCAGTAGAAAAATCGTGTATTCCTTTTCCTTTTCTTAATGAGGGATGTATTCCTTTTATGTCTTTGGATTTCTTTTCTTGCCTTGGGAACTCCATCTCCGCCGCGCCGTGTACGGCGGAGGTGTCCTTCTGAAATTTAAATTTTGGAGGGAAAGGAAGCCGGTGTACGGGTTCTTTGTGTCCGTGTCTGAATATTTTGTTTGGATGATTCTGACAACTACTTACTGGCACCTTTTGATGTTCTCAGGGTTTGATGGCGAAGGGCAAAGGAGGGGCTAGGACCAGAGTATCTTCTTCTTCTGAGCTCACTCTTGCTAAGATTGAGCAAATTCGGATCCGCCGTGGTCAGGGGTTAGTATACTCATGGGTAGGGGATGATGTCTGAAAATATCATTCCAATTTTTCTTCTGAGGCTGTCCTGAGGCAGTTGATGGATTACATTCATCTGACTGACGAGAAGAAATGGGACAAGGAGTTCATGGTTGTATGTCCCGAATGGAACTAGAGGGTGTGCTCCAGTCGTGAGGAGAAGTCTCATTTCATGTTTATGTATGAGCCCCTTTTTGTGAAGTTAGGACTCCGTCTTCTGTTCTCGGAGTTTCAGATGGCTATCCTCCTCACTATTCGAGCAACTACATCCCAAATTCACCCCAATGACTGGGGTTATATCATAGCCTTTGAGAGGTTCTGTTGGGTGAATGAGTTAACTTGTTTGGTCAACGCTTTTTTCTTCTTCTACACCCGATTAAGTCCCTAGGGTTCATCTAAGCAGAAAAATTGGCTCACCATTCAATCCAGAAGCAGTCGCAAGTCATTTGATGTCTTTCAGGATAACTTCAAAGGATTTAAGACCAGGTTTTTCAAGGTTATGGCGGTCGAGGGATTCCATCCATTTTTCTTAAATGCTGAGGGTGAACTGAAGTTTCTTTTGTATTGGACACCGGATGCTTGGGACACCCCGAGCGTTTTCTTAGAGAAAAAAAGGATGAGCTTAACCCAGAAGAGCTTAGGACGGTTGAGTTTATATCCCGGTATGCTGAGAACAGGAATATTAACATTAAAGATGTCCTCGAGACTCCTGGTGATGCCTTCTCTTTACTTTGTTAGGTGGGAAGTAGAGTATGTTTTTACCTTGTGTGTGCGGTATTATTTTTGTTTGTATTCTTGATTTTCTTGCTTTCTGAATGGCTTGCCTTGTTTTGTTTCAGTGAGTGGTATGGCGTCTGGACAATCTGTTGCGGCTTTACATGCCTACAAGGCAAGGAGAAAAGTGCCGAGGTCATCGAGTGCCCCTCCTGTTGCAGCCCCAGCACCTCGTGAGATCATCGTTGAAGAAGTTTCTGGGGACCCGGGGTCTGTCCAAGATCTTCAATCAAGGAAGATGAAAGCTGCTGAGGATTCCTCGGACCGGGGTAAAAGGGCTGCAACGGATGGAGGTGCGGAGGAGGGTGCCGTTTTCCTGCCTATTATTGCAGGAAGTTCTGATCCCAGACTTTTCATTGATAAACATTTTATGAAAGGTGAGGTGATGAGGTATATATCCCGGCGAGGAATGGTTCAAACTTTAACCAAACTCTAAACTTTAGCCTTCCGTGCTGCTGCCGATGTCCGATATATCGATATGACTATCGAAGAACTCGACAGGAAAGCATCAGCTAATTTGAAGAGGAATGACCAAGAGATTGAGGAGTCCGCTCAGAAACTTAGCACTGCCCTTAAACTTAATGAAGATGCGTAAGTGCGGATCACTAGTTTAGAGAGGGCATTGGTCGAAGCTGAAGCCGAAGCTAATAAGAAGAGGCTCAAATCAGGCAAAGTTGAGGCCGAGGAGGCTAATGCTGACCTCCGCGATGAAGTGGCTCAGCTGAAGAAGGATGTGGATGAGCTGTATGCTATTTCTGAGAAGATCAGAGGGGATCAGTTTCAAAATGCTATAGCCCAGATTCAACACTTTAATCTGGGTGTCACCCTCGCCTTGGAAGATCTCAGCACTGAAAAAGTTTTCCATAACGGGGAGCTCATCTTGGCAGGGTGGAACCCTGATTCCTTTTTCTTTTTGTTTCTTACTATGTTGTAAAGACAATTATCCCGTTTCATTGGAACTTTTAAATTTATGTACCTTTGTTTCGCATTTATCTGCCTGTGTATTTTATTTTTCGTAGTCTATTATGGGTCCAACGCCCATTATGGTGTTTATTGCAACTATGTTGTGGACTTAAGGAATTTTCTTTGCAACTAACGTAAGAACCATGGTCCGAGTTCCATAACCGTGATACCGGATAGGTAACATCCTTCTGAACTTAGGTATAAAAAACACCTTAGTCCATTATCCAGTTGCTCATATTGACGAGTATTTTGGAAATGTGGACTTAGGTAAGAATAAACACCTTTAGTACCTTCTCCATCGTTTATGGTTTTAAACTTATGGAATTTTGAACTTAGGTGTAAGAAATGACGCCTTAGCTTAGGATATATCATCCAAAAGACTTAGTGCTTTCGAATCCTTTTGCCTTAGGCATGTGTTGTCATTTGAACCTTGCCCGGGGTTCTCTTGCTAACTGCACTAGTTAAGCGGGGTCCCACTTTAGCTTAGGTATGAGGGTGGACCACGGGTCATCAGATCCGTTGTACCACTAACTTTGAAGTAGACAATGCCGGGTATCGAGGTCGGGTGTTGACCTTGTAACTTGTTACCACAGTTGGGTGTGTTACGCCTCCTGACATGGGCTTTTGATTTCTTATCAAAAAAGTGGTATCTGAACAACTCTTTTTCATTGATAAGTATTGAGGGACGAAAGTCCATACAAAATCAGATGAGGACAGATCAAACATTAGTTTTTACTAAAGGGCTAGGCTGTTATAGGTGTCTAGCTATAGTATTTCCTAAGTTTATCTGTATTCCAATAGTTTTTTATTGTGCTCCCTATTAGAGTTTCCAGCGTATAGGCTCCTTTGCTGGTGCTGACGACGATGCGGTAGGGGCCTTCCCAGTTAGGGGCTAGTTTCCCTTGGGAGACATTTTTCCCTCCTATGTCCGCTCTCCTGATAACCAAATCTCCCGGTTGGAAATGCCTTGGTACTACCTTTTTATTGTACCTGACCGCCGTCCTTTGTTTGAGGGCAGTATCACGTATGTGGGTCACGCGTCTCCTTTCTTCCAAAAGGTTTAGGTCTTCTCTGATCATTCCGGGGTTACTGTCAGGAGAGAATTGCTGATGATGCCAACTCTGTTCTCCTATCTCTACCAGGATCATTGCTTCACTTCCGTAAGTGAGTTTGAAAGAGGTTTCACTCGTGGTAGAGTGGGGAGTAGTCATGTAGGCCCATAGGACGTGGTCGAGCTGCTCAGCCCAATTTTCCTTTGCTTCATCCAATCTCCTTTTGATTCCTCGTATAATAACCCGGTTGGCGGCCTCTGCTTGTCCGTTTGTCCTGGGATTTCAACGGCACTGCAGTGATGTTTTATCTTTAGTTCGGCCAGTAGCTCTTCGAATCCCTTATCTTTGAATTGAGTTCCATTGTCTGTTACTATGGACTCCAGAATTCCAAACCTGGTGATGACGTGGCACCATGTGAATTTCTGGATCCTGGCCGCAGTGATTGTGGCTAAGGGTTCTGCCTCAATCCACTTCGTGAAATAATCTACCGCTACCACCAGGTATTTCAGCTGTCCTGGGGCTTGGGGGAATGGGCCCAAGATGTCCATTTTCCATCTATAGAATGGCCAGGGTACAGACATTGTGGATAGATCCTCTGAGGGGGCTTTATACTGGTTTGAATGACGCTGGCACTTGTCACAAATTCAGACATGTGCATGGGAATCAGTTTCCATTGTTGGCCAATAGTATCCCACCCTTAGTACTTTTAGGGCCAGTGTTTTTCCTCCTAAGTGGTGTCCACAACTTCCTTCGTGAACCTCAGCCAAAACGTATTCCGCTTCTTTCGGGGTGAGGCATTTGAAGAGGGGAGAAGAGTAACCATATCGGTACAATCGACCATCGTATATGGTGTACCTTACTGCTGTCTTAGTTAGCTTTGAGGCTTCTTTGGAATCTGGAGGCACGACTCTGGACTGTAAGTATTCCATGATGGGGGTGATCCAAGACGTTTCTTCCTCTTCTACCTGAAAGACGACATTATCCGTGATGGAGGGTTGAGGAAGAGTTTGCTGGATCATTGATCGGTTGTTGCCAGGGCTTTTGGTGCTGGCGAGTTTAGACAAGAGGTCGGCCCTGGAGTTTTGCTCCCTTGGGATATGCATAATCTTTGTTTCTTCGAAGCTTTTGAGGAGTTCTTGGACTTTAACCAAGTATCTTTGCAAGAGAGGCTCCTTGGCCTGATACTCACCTCGAATTTGGGAGGTTGCTAACTATGAATCACTGCAAAGTGTGATCCTAGTTGCCCCCGTGTCTTTTACCATGGATAACCCAGCAATGCATGCTTCGTACTCGGCTTGGTTATTCAAGGTAGGGAACTCAAACTTTAAGGAATGCTCTAGCGTCAATCCTTCTGAATTCTCCAGAATTACTCCGGCTCCATTTCCCTTGAGGTTGGAGGATCCGTCAATGAAAATGGTCCAAGAGATTCTCTGGGTTCCCTGGGTCGGAAGTAAATTCTACCAAGAAATCGGACAACGTCTGGTCTTTTATTACGAGTCGTGGTTCGTAGGTGATTCTGAACTCAGAAAGTTCGATTAACCAGGCAATCATTCTTCCTGCCAAATCTAGTTTGTGCAACACTTGGCGGATGAGTTGGTCCGTCCTTACTACCACAGGGTGGCACTGGAAGTACTGTCTTAGTCTTCTTGCCGTGGTGATCAGGGCGAAAGTAACCTTCTCAACTTTTTAGTACCGGAGTTCTGGTCCTTGAAGGACTTTACTCACGAAGTAGACTGGTTTTTTACCTTCGTCCGTCTCCCGAATTAGTACTGAGCTTATAGCCTCCTCGTGGACTAAGAGATATAGGAAGAACGTTTCTCTATTGTTTGGTCTTGACAGGATGGGGGGAGGATAGAAGTTTTTTCAAAGACGAAAAGACGTCATCGCATTCTGAGGTCTATTCAAAACTTCTGCTCTTTTTGAGTAATTTGAAGAGGGAAGAGACTTATGGGCTGCTTTAGAGAGGAAACGCGTGAGGGCTGCTATCCTCCTTGTCAACTGTTACACTTCCTTGATACACCGAGAACTCCTCATATCGAGGACGGCCTGACACTTGTCAGGGTTGGCTTCAATTCCACAATAGGTTAGCATGAATCCCAGGGATTTACTGGCATGGACTCCAAAGGCGCACTTCTTTGGATTTAGTCTCATGTTGTGCTTCCGGACTTGTGCGAACACTTCTTCAAAGTCTGTTGTGTGGGATCCGTCCGTGGGATTTTCACTATCATGTCATCGACGTAGACTTCTAGCATCTTCCCCATTTGGTTCCTGAAAACTTTGTTCATCATTCTTTGGTAGATGACTCCTGCATTTTTCAGTCAGAAGGGCAATGACCCTATAACAGTAACTCGCCATTCCAGTGATGAGGTGGTTTTTTCTTCATCTCTGGGATACATCGGAATCTGATTGTACCCAGAGTAGGCATCTATGAATGACAGCCACTTGAAGCCTGAAGGGCTGTCAACCAGTTGGTCCACATTGGGAAACGGATATGGATCTTTTGGGCAAGCTTTATTCAAATCTGTGTAATCCACGCACATTCTTCACTTTTCGTTGGGTTTTTTCACCAGGACCATGTTAGACAACCATGTGGTGTAAGTAATCTCCCTAATGAATTTGCAACTTAGCAATTCTTTTATCTGCTCCTCGAAGACCTGTTGCCTTTTAGGGCCGACCTTCCTCTTTTTATGAGCAACCGACTTCATATCCTTGCTAATGGACAGACGGTGGCAGATGAAGGAAGGGTCGAGTCGGGGCATGTCAGACGACGTCCAGGCGAACAGGTCCTTGTTTTTCAACAACAACTTAACCAACTGCTGTTTTTCGTCCTCTCCTAACTGGGCTCTGATCTTGGTAATTTGGTCTAGCCTATCTCCGAATTGGAGAGACTATAGTTCACCCTTTGGCTGTGGTCTGATGTCGCGAAGTTCTTCTCTAGCATCCAACTCAGTCATCAGTATGTTGACCTAATCCAAGACTGAGCCAGTTTTGACAAACCTTCCTTTCTCCAGGGTTCTGCAAATTTTTAAACTTTTGTTGTAGCATTTCCTGGTGGCAACTTGGTCGCCCTTGACAGTGACTACCTCATTGTGCTTACTAGGGAATTTCATGACGAGGTGGGTGGTGGATACCACGGCGCCAAAGGCATTTAGGGAAGGACGACCGAGGATGATGTTGTAAGCCAAAGGGCAGTCTACGACCAAGAACTTTACCTTAACTGTTCTG